>CM057458.1:212762500-213197500 GCA_016271365.2 Neoceratodus forsteri | reverse complement strand
AACCCCCTAAGACTAAGCATTTTTTCGATGAAAAGTCCGTATCTCGCACTGTTTCCGAGATACAGGCCCTGAAAGGTGCGGCGAACGCTGTAATGTTATCCTATGGGAAAAAAAGAGAAGTTCGGAGTGCCATAACTTTGGCTCCCTGTAACATTTTTTCTCCAAACCACTAAAAGGCACATCTGTGGGATGTTGGCTGTCTTCCCTCCAAAT
The DNA here is from genome assembly GCA_016271365.2 of Neoceratodus forsteri. NCBI lineage: Eukaryota > Metazoa > Chordata > Ceratodontiformes > Ceratodontidae > Neoceratodus > Neoceratodus forsteri. Next base: position 213,197,287 of record CM057458.1, on the reverse strand, counting down.
TTCATCCCAAAAGACCAAGCCGTTATTTTGCAGCAGGGCACCAAAGGATTGCTGCAATGCATCGGATGCCGTAATGCTATCCTATGGGAAAAAGTGTCAACTTTGGAGTGCCGTAACTTTGCCGCTGTGTAATATTTTTTCAACGCAACACTGAAAGGCACATCTGTGAGGTGTCGGCATCGTTCCCTCCAAATTTCAGGCCAAAGCACCAAACCATTCTTTTGCAGCAGGATGCCAAAGAATTGCTGTAATTTTCCCACAGCCTACAAAAGTACTGTCGCAATTTGCGAAAGCTTTCGCATATGCATTCGACAGTGTCGCAAGTGCGACAGTACTTTGCGAAAGTACTTTTTCCAGAAATTTGAAAAACATATTTCTGGGATGTTTTACCCCAAAATAAAGACATGGCTAGCATCCTCAGGGCCCGACTAGGTGAATACAAAAAGAACTGGGTTGCTAGAGGGTCCCAATTTTAAATGCCAAGCATTTTTCTGATCACTAACTGAAAACAAAATGGCGGATTTGCGACAGTAAAAAGTGCATTTGCGACACTGTCGAACCTTTTGTTAACTTTTCCCATTGACTTATAATGGGGAATTACTTTTTGAATAACTTTTGAACCGTTTAATATTTTTTCATGAAATCTTCAAAAGGCACATCGGGGACCCTGGCCGCACATTCTCTGAAGATTTTTGGACAGGTCGGCGCCAAACGTCGACCTGTGCAGACCGTAGAATTCCAGAAAAGCGCAAACGACGCACAGATCACGCTTAATAACTCCGCAGCCGGTATCCGACTGTTACGAAACTTGCAGATCCCAGGCGTATGGGTCTTGATCGTGTATTCCAAATTTCAGGAAAATCTGTCAAGCGGTTGCAAAGTTATTAAGGTGCAAGATTTTGGGTTTAACATGTAATGGCTCCTCAACCCTAACTATGGTAGCACTACCGTGCTACCATAATATATATATATATATATATATAATAGTGGTGCAGTAGCACCACTATAGTTAGGGTTGAGTAAGCACTTTAATGTTAAACCCCAATTTTTGCACGTTAATAACTTTGCAACCGTTCAACGGATTTGCACGAAATTTCGAATGCATGGTCTGGTATGGTAGCTCTCTTGATTTTCCAAGTTGCATTTTTGTCAGCTATACGGTTTCTGCGCAGCAAAGCACTGAAAAATGTGTTTTTTGCTATTTTTGACACTTTTTTTTTGCCCACTGCGCTGCGACCACACCGTTTGGTGTTTTGGTCTGAAATAATTTGGAACATAGAATGAGTTTAGGTCAAAGAACAATCCACCGTTGGTTTGGTGAAAAAATATTAATCCGTTCAAAAGTTATTTAAGTTTTAAGTGTTGGGTTCTGAGCATGCTCAGTTCACTCCAAGATTTATATGTATGTTTTGCGAAAGGGGATTGGGCTCACGGTCAAGGATTTTGTCAGCTCACGACAGAGATTTAAAAATCCCGACCATGAGAAAAAAAATTCCTCGACCGTGAGCCGCCATCTTAGTTTTCACTCCCCAACAAAATGTCATAGCTTCTTCCACGGGTGACTTCTTACACAAATAAGGTATGAGTTTTGTTCAGGTGGACACCTTCTACAAACCCATACCTTTAGTTTGCTTCATTTTGGCCAAAACGTCCATTTCAAATTTTGAAATTCTTTGTCCGCGACTCACTTCCGATCCCTTCAGTGAAGCTGACAAACTTCCAGTCCATGAACCAATCCCCCTTTACGTGAGGTAGCAAAATCGTGACCGTCGCTTTGTGACCAGATGGCCCTTCTCGCGATCGAGGACTGACTCATGGTCAAGGTCAAGGATTTTGCTGCCTCGCGGAAAGGGGATTGCTCATGACTGATTTGTCAGCTCTCGCAAAAGGAATCTGGATTTTGAATCCCTTTGTGAGCCAGGAAAATCGCGAGTCCTGCGGATGCTCCTTATTCATGGTATCAAAATCCTTGACTGTCACTTTGTGACCAGGTGGCCAAAATCTGACAGTCAAAGTTTCTGGCGAAGACGATTTTGAACAACTTCTGACGGGGACTGGTCTGGCGGTCAGGGATTTTGCTACCTCATGAACTAGGAATTTTTTAACTTTTTAAAAACTTTGACATTGCACTGTTAATTAACGGTTTGGTGTTTTGGCTTGAAATTTGCAGGGTATAAATGAGGTGTCTCAGAGATGTGCATTATGCTATTTAGGTGTTGAAAAGTTAATAGGTTCCATAGATATGCCATTACGAAGTTTTGATTTTTCCCATAGGATAACACTGTGGCGCCCATAGTGACTTTCGGCGCTCGTATCTCGAAAACAAAGCGAGATATGAATTTTTCGCTAGTTGCAGCTTAGAGCACTTTTAGGTGATCTAAGCCGCAAAAAACAAATTTGGAAATCATTGATTATGCCTGGAGTGCAATTTTTTTTCCTAGGTTCTATGGTTACTGAGATATTGGCAAATTATTGGCAAATTAGTATCACAAGGGTTCCAAGGGTGCCTTTTCAGCACTTTTTGGTGCCCATATCTTGTAAACGATGCGAGATACGGATTTCGTTGTTTTATCTCATGCGGAGGTTTCACTGTTATGATTACAACGACATTGGCAAATTAGTGTTACTGTGGTTTCTTGCCCTATAGGGCTGCTGTATGGCTCCATAGTTATGTGTAAGTGGGAGCGCAGAGCCCGGAGGGCCCGTGCTCCCACAGATGCATATAGTTATGCAGAAATGGGTAGCTTGGTAGGAGCGTTTACTAATTATATTGCATTTTTTTCAAAAAGTAAGGAAATTCATCAAAAAAACTTTGTTTAATGCATCAGTTAGGGTTAAAGCAACAAAAGTGGGTAAATGAGACGTTAGGGTTGAGCCCCTAACCCCCCCTGCCACCACCCCACCCCCCATCTTCCACAGACTGGGGTGTGCCATGGGTCTTGAGGCTTAACTCTCACCCCATTCTTATTTACTGTAGCATGTCAACCTGTTTACACACGGAATGGGGTGAGAGTTGGGCTTCGCGACCCCATGGCACACCCTGGTGGCATCTGTCAGTCTGTGGAGGATGAGGGGTGAGTGGGGCTAGGGGCTCAACCCTAACATCTCATTTCCCCACCTTTGTCGCTTTAACCCCAACTGATGCATTAAAAAAAGGTTTTTGCAATGAATATATAATATAGCTGCACGGTAGTGCAGCTATTATTAGGGTTGGCGGGCCACTTCTATGTTAAACCCTAAAGTTTGCACTTTAATAAATTTGCAACTGTTTGTCTTTGTCAGGCTCCAGAGAGCGAATGGTGTGTGTGTCTGGCTTCAAATGTGCATTTGTATATGTGATCTGGGTCAGTGTGATGCCTTTTGAAGATCTGGTGAAAAAATATTAATCCGTTCAAAAGTTATGGAAGTTTTTCATAGCCTATGGGAAATTTTATATGGGCGACGCGAAAACATTTTTGTTGTTGTGCTCTGGATTTTTGTTTTTGTGCAGCCGCCATCTTGTTTTCAGTTAGCGAGAGACCAAAAATGTTGTGAATCGAAAAATTGTGCCTCTTGCTAAATACCAACACTGGTGTTTACCTATTTGAGTCTTAAGGAACGTGCCCCTGGCATCAGTTTTTGTGTAGGCAGTCTGGAAATAATTTTTTCAAAAGTTTTCCACCATTTTGCCATTTTGTTTTTGCAAAAACATTCTGTGTGTGCGCGATAATAGCCACGCACAAAATAAAAGGTGGCTCGACAACATATTTTTGTGCGTGAAAAGATTTTATTATAAGGCATAGGGGTGCTGCGAAAACGTTATTGTTTTCGCGAAAACAATGCTCGACAACGTTGTCCCATGTGTTGTTTTCTTTGTCACGTCATTGTGCCAAGGTGGATTGTGCTTTTGGGTTGAAATTTGCAGGGTGGCACACCCTAGTCCCACAGATGTGTCTTTCGGTAGTTTGGTCCCAAAACATTCAACGGGCCCATGGTTACAGCATTCCGAAGTTGAGAAATTTCCCATAGGATAACATTAAGATGTCTTTCAGTGCACGTATCTCAAAAACGATTTGAGATAGGGATTTTTCGCTACCTGCAGCTTAGTCCACCTGCACGCATGGAAGTTTCGAAGTCATGATTATGACTACAGTGGAATTTGTTTCATAGTTCCTACAGTTACTGAGATATTGCCATATAAGTGTTACAAGGGTTCCTTTTCAGTACTACGGGGCTGCTGTATGGCTCCGTACTTATGTGTAAGTGGGAGCGCAGGGCCCCACAGACGTATACCATTACTCATAAACTGGACCACATGAAGGGAGCACAGGGCCCACGCTCCCACAAACACATACCAATTACCAGTTACATTACACTTTCTCAAAAGGAAGGGAAATTCATTGCAAAAAACTTTGTTAATGCATCAGTTAGGGTTGACAGCACAGTGACAAAAGTATGGAAATGTGATGTTAGGGTTACCACTACTACCACCCCACCCCCACCCCCCACACACCAACAGACGTCGGGGTGTGCCATGGGATCGTCAGTCCTAACTCTCACCCCATTCTCCTCTACTGTAGAAGAGTTGGGCCTGAAGACCTCATGGCACATCTAACGTGTGGTGGTATGTGAAAAGTGGGTAGGTAGTAGGGTAACCAACATCACATTTCCATACTTATGAGCTATGTATCAATCTAATTTATGATTACTATATATTATATATATATATATATATATATATATATATATATATACACACATACTTATACTTAAACAACTTTAAAGAGGAAAGAAGACCACCAGTTTAGTTCCTGCCTCCCAGCAGCTCAGTGGGAATACCCTCACACCCATTTTTCTGCAAAGCACTTGCTGAGTCTGAGGTTACAATATCAACTGATAATATCTGCTCTAGCAGTCCGAAGTGGCCACCACACACTCTGTGAAATAGTTCTTCCTGATGTTTCCCTTGACTCTTTCACCTTTTAATGAGATTGTGTGTGCCCATGTCCTATCATCAGCATGTGTTCTGAAGTATTGCATTAGAAAAAAGTGTCAGTAGCTCAGCAGGTAGCACACTTGTCTCTGGGAACAGAAGGTTGTGGGTTCTAGCCCCACCCCAGGTACTTGGGTTAATACCCTTAACTGACACGGTAGTGCAGTACTTGGGGGAGAGTGCTGCACTGCTGAGATGACATCCTTTGGATGATACATTAAGCCAAGGTCTCTTCTGTCCATCTCTGATGCCAGTCCAGGTGGGCTGTTAAAAGATCCCACGGCACTTAAGTGAAAAAGAGTAGAGGAGTTTCCCCAGTATCATGGCCAACATCTCACTATCAATAAAACAGGTCTATGTAACCCATACACAAGCAATCAAAACACTCATGCACTCACCACCAATTTCCTTAAAGAAGCTCTCCACTCCCTGTTTTAGGAGCCTTTCAGAAATACCCCAAGGGGGTAAAATGCTAGGAGATGGTTGCTGTGCCTATAACTGCTGCCTGCCCTTTGCTGGATAGTCACTAAAATAAAGAAAAAAAGTACTACAACATAACAAAGAATGGAGTTCTTCATTAAGGAAACTGGCGATGAGTGCCATGACTGTTTTGTTCATATGTATCTTTTTTTTTTTAACTTTATTTTATCTCCACCACCTGGGGAACTCCTTCTGGCATCCTTGGGGGCTCCCAGTCTCTACCTCCCTCTGTGACTTCTACGTCCCCTCCACTTGTGCCACCCAGTACCACCTCTGGTTCTCAGCCTCCTGGAGGTAAGGCCGCCCTATCCACCCAGGGCGCTCTATCTATACTGCAAAGTGCCAGGCACATGAATCAGCTCATGGAAAGGAAGCCAGTCCAGATTTGAGAGTGTGGGCTTAGGAGGCCGAGGTGCCTTCATCTATCCCCACGAATGGGGGTTTTTCCTGTTTTTCAGTTCCTGCCCTCCGAAGAGGCGCCAGCAAGGCAACGCGGCGCCGCAACTCCGCCTTTATCCACAGCGCGCTTACATCGGGCACTTCCTGACCACCGCCAGGCCGCTCCCAGGAGTCATCGCTTCCCAAAACCTCCTTGGGAAGAGAGAGAGAGCAGTCCTACGGATGCTCAATCTCTCTCCCCCCCCCCGCCGACCCCCGACGGTCCGGGCTCGTTCCTGAACCCGGGTTGCCGGCATGGCACAAGGTGTGGCGTCCAGTGCCTCAACCCTCAGCGCCAACAGGCCAGCCCAGTTCATATGTATCTTGCCTTTGTTTTCTGGCACCACGAACCCTGAGTGGCTTTTCAGTCAGAGCAAAAGCCCATGTAACCTATACCAAGGACACATTTGGAAACTATCACAGCTTGGTGTGCCTTTCCTAGTCGAAAATTCCAAATAAAGATACATAAATAAATAGTATGATGGTGTTATCCCTTCCGGATATTTGAAGAATGTTATCATGACCCCTGTGAATTCTTGTTCCCATGGAAAACAGCCGCAAATTACACAGAAACATAGAAGTTGATGGCAGATAAGGACCGCAAGGCCCATCCAGTCTGCCAATTTTTTCTGCCTTATGAATGAATTGAGTTAGCCAGTCTTCAAAGACCATGTTTTCCAAACTTTTAACCGCATTGCACAGTATCCTCTGCTGTCTCAGTCGTGTCACTATCAATTTGTTAAATTCTGAAAACCTGTTTAAGTATGAAAACCCTTGAAACCAAAGTCTCATTTATTAGAATACCCATGCAAGAGTTGGCACCATTCTCAAGATAAGGAAATCATATAGATACATTTAGGTTTAACCCACAGTAGCCCCAAAACTCCACCAGGAGCAGATGTGAAAGGATGAAAATAACTCTGGCCTTTAGAGCTCACAAAACCTTAACAAAGACATATAGCAGGTGACCCTTTCCCCTTGAATGAATTAAAATGCCCATCTAATCTAGTGTACACAGCACAGTGATGGTATGGTAAAATGTTATTCATATTACGACATGAACAGGATAATACTCCACTGAGTAACAAGACTCATTTACAAGGAGGTCCATAATGCAGAGACAATAGTTACACATACAATACACATTCAAACAAGTTACGCAGACATATAGTATAAATCAATATTAACTTATCAAAAACACATACTATTTCATTTCATAACTTAAATTATTAAAAAAAAATGTGCAAACACTTCAATATACATATAGACTAAAGATTCCTTTCTCACTGTGATGTGATGGGTAGATACAGAAATATGACTACTAACACTGAAGTATACGAACATATGAACGAAGCCAGCAGAAGGACAAATTGGTCTATTGTGTCTGCTCGGTAAATGATGCAGGGTTCATAGCTTCATAGGTTCATAGCTTACACCAATGACCATGCCCTACCCCTCCTCAGTCCCACTGGTTCCCTATATGTTTGTCCCAGGCCCTCTTAAAGGCCTCCACCGTCTGTACTGAGACCACATCTTCTGGTAGTGCCATGCGGCCACCACCCTCTCTGTAAAAAATGCTTCCTAACATTCCTTTTAAACCTCCCCTCTTTAACTTTAAGCTATGCCCCCTCGCCGTTCTGTTGTCACTCATTTTAAAGAGACCTTCTCTTTCCACTCTGTTAATCTCCTTCAGGTATTTGAATGTGTCTGTCATATCTCCCCTTTCCCCCCCTCTCTTCCAGGGTGTACATCCTTAGGGCTTCCAGCATCTCCTTTTGGGACCTATTCTGTTGACCCTCGATCATCTTGGTTGCTCTTCTCTGGATTCCCCTACAGCACGCTGATGTCTTTCGTAAGGTGTAGATGCTAGTAGCTAACCCCATATTCCAAGTGTGGTCTTACCATTGATCTGTACAATGGCAAAATGGCCTTGCTCCTCCTACTGCTGAATCCCCTGGCTATACACCTCAGTATCCTGTTAGGCTTTGCAGCTGCCTTTTTGCATCGAGAGGTGTGTTTTAGGTCTATTGTAATCACCACCCCCAGACCTTTTTCCTCCTTTGAAGCAGCAAATCTAATACTCCATCCTTGGATTCCTGGCCCCTATGTGCATCACTTTGCATTTTTTGGCACTGAAGCCAAGTTGTCAGATTCCTGACCATCTCTAGAGTTTACTGAGGTCCTCCTGCAGGTCCTGTATTCCTTCCTTTTGCGCCCACCCTCCCACAGAGTTTGGTGTCATCTGCAAACAGGCACATCTTGCCTTTAATGCCTTTAACGCCTTCCCCGATGTCACTTATGAAGCCACTGAATAGCAATGGCCACGGCATTGATCCCCGCGGGACTCCACTGGTGACCTCCTTGGTGCTGTAGAACTCTTCACCACCACTACTCTCTGGGTTATACCTCTCAACCAGTTGTCTACCCACCTTACCATTTTCTGCTCCCTTCCCAATCCGTCAGTTTCCTGATTGGCCTCCTGTGTGGCACATAATCAAATGCCTTGATGAAGTCCAGGTATACAATGTGCATCGTTTGGCCTCTGTCCACCATCCTTGTGACCCAATCAAAGAATTCGATCGGGTTAATTTGATACGATCTGCCTGGCGCAAACCCGTGCTGCCTCCCATTCTGTAGACCATTCTCTTCAATGTATCTCACTAGCCTTTCCTTAAGTATGGTCTTCATGAGTTTACATAGTATTGAGGTCAGGCTGACTGGCCTCTAGTTCCCTGGGTCATCCTTGGGTCTGCTCTTGTGGCGGGGCACATGTGCCATTCCCCAGTCCAGCAGCACCTCACCCGACTTCAGGGATCTATTTAAGAGAACAGCCAACAGCCCCGCCACTTCCTCTGTGAGCTCTTTCAGCACCCTAGGGTGTATGCTGTCTGATCCAGGGGATTTATCCACCTTCAGCGCCAGCAGCCTCTCCCTTTGTATTTAGTTCAAATAATTTAGAACAAATTCTATTCTCATCTGTTTTGTGGTTTTATAAAATTGGTCATGAAAACCCTGTAACCTCACTGATCGAAACACATCACAAGACTATTACTCTCAAACACTCCAGGATGTGCTGTCATAAGAGAACAATACACATAGGTGGTTGTGGCACTCAGCTACCCCTCATACCTAATAAACTCCCAAGGGGTGTATTATTCCCTTATAACTGCACACCCTCTCATATAAAAACAAAGCACATTTTCCTCTTCTCCAAGGACTTGATTCCGCCCATTTTTTGGCTGTTTATTTTTCCATATCTAGAAACACAGTAAAATTTAGGGCGGAGAGGGGAGGAGTATGGAAGCACGTTAACGATCGCATTAGTTTTTGTTGTTTTTAAGGATACGAATATATGAAAATGCCAGCAGAAATGGGCCTTATGGTCTGTCGAGTCTGCTCGATTGTGCAGCTGGCCCCTCATCTTGGCAGCTGCCCCTCTCACTCCTCCCCTCCTTAGATTTACCCTCACCCTGTCCCATCCCCTCTTGAAACCGCCCACCATCTTACAGGCCACCACCTTCTGTGGTAGAGTGTTCCACTTGCCCACCACCTTTCTGTGAAGAACTGTCTCCTTACCTCCCTCCTGAATCTTCCCCCCCTCCAGTCTGAGACTGTGCCCTCTCGTCTCCCTTCCTCTTTTTAATTGGAAGATCCCACCTGTTCGAGTCTTGTTCATCCCTTTCAAGTACTTAAAAGTCTCAATCATGTTCCCCCATCCCTCATCTCCTCCAATGAATACATATCTAACTTGCTCAGCTTTTCCTCATAGGGCTTGCCCTCCAATCCCTAGATCATCTTTGTTGCTCTACGCTGCACCCCCTCCAACAATCTGACATCCTTCCTCAGGTACGGGTGCCAGAACTGCATGCAGTATTCCAGGTGTGGCCTGAACAGTGACCTGTACAGGAGGAGGATTACCTCTGTACTTCTGGAGGAGATTCCCCTCACTATGCGCCCCAGCATCTTGCTGGCCTTCGCTGCCACCTACCTACACTGAGCAGAGTTGTTCATGCTCCCCATTATAAGTACCCCTAGGTCCTTTTCCTCCACGGTGCTACCCAACTGTACCCCTCCCAGATGACAGTCACTCCCCTGGTTCTTTGGTTCGAAGTGCATTACCTTGCACTTCTTAGCAGTGAACCCCAGCTGCCAAGTTTCTGACCATTCCTGCAGTTTAGTTAGGTCATCCTGTAGCCCCTTCCATCCCTCAACGTTATCAACCACCACCCTGCACTACCGACCATGGCATGAACAAAATATTCTGGTTTTGCACATCCAAAGTTTTTTCTCTATTTTGTTTTATTGCACACTAGTTAGTAAAAACGGAGCCACAAAGGGACTTGAGACTCTCAACTGGCAGATCTTAAGTCTGACTCCTTAGCCATCAGACTTCTAGGTTTTAGTTGAAAGTCTATGGAAGCACTAATGATGAAACAGATCACCAGACACTCCCAAAACGGTGGCTGCCATGATCATCATCATCATAATAATCATAACATACATATGTGTGTGTGTATATATATAAAATATATATATATATCAATCAATCAATCAAAATCTTTATTTAATCAGGCGAACATCATTGAGCATAGCTCATTTACAAGATGGACCTGAGTGGTCAAGAAGTGCAAGTGTTATTACATTGACAAGGGTATCATAAACAGTAATACAATGACAGGGGTAACAAAAAACAGTAGTACAATGACATAAGTGCTAGTATATAACAATATACATATGTACAAGGCATTAACACTTTTAATCTGGGAGACAGTATGCAGTTGGCACGTCAGAGTTAATATGTAGATTATAGGACCTAGCAGGCATTTTGAGGGTGAATCTTGGGACTGGGAACTGGAGTTTTTTCAGCATATATATATATATATATACACACACACACACACACACACACACACACACACACACACACACACACACAGTAATACACAAAATAAAGCAAGGGCTCGAAATATAGCCTTTCTGTATTTCCGTGAAAACGCAGAAAGGATGCCTGAAATGTAAGCTGCCTTTGTGCATTTCTGTCTGGAAATGCTGCTGAGCTGTGGTTCACAATCTGACCACACGGTCATGGTGGCAGCAGAGAGCGAGTTAGCAGAGAGAGCATCCCTTAGCGCACAGTCATGTTCGAACGGCTCCTTACCTTGCGTTCTGGGCTGAGGGCAGGGAGCATGTCTGCAGCAGCCATAGCATCCGGGGCTGGACTCCTAAATTTCTTCCCATCTTCGTGGGCATTGCACTTGGGCACTGTGGACAGCTTTGGTGTCCTCACATGCAGAAGAGAAGCATGTGATCCCTTCGTGCCTCTTGACTGGCTGTTTTGCTATCCTTCCTCGTACTGAGCATACCGTGACACAGTACTCAGTTGGCAGTCCACGAGAGAGGATCTCCGTTGCACGCTCTGTATCTATGTGACTTAGACTTGCGACAGGACAGTACAGTCAGTCGCTTTCTTTCATTTGGGGGCAAGTTTTTTTTATTGTGTTGTTGAAAAGAACCAGGGCACCTGAAGGGGAAATGGGACAATGTTCAGTCACTGCATTGGTTGTTTGGCATGGTGAGGGATTACACAGTTGCTGGTGATATGGGGGGGGGACAAAAATTGTTCACAACAAGACTGGCAGCGGCAGGGATCTTGGAAATAACATCCTGCTTGCACAGTCAGGGTTCAGAAAAAAAAAGTACAAACAAGTTTATGCAGAGAGTGATGGGAAAACTCTAGTGGCACACTAGACTTCTGAGAAAAGCAAAGTCTCTGCATAAAAGGGAAAATGTCCTACCTCAAAAAAATAAATAAAGGACTAAATACATAACTTTTAGGGAGCAAAAAGTCCTGCCTGAACAGTCACGCTTCAGTCAGTGTGAGGGGGCCAAAGTCCTGTGGTGGAATGATAAATCTTGACTGCATTAAATAACAGCAAAAGCTCTGCAGAAAGGGGAAACAGTTATACAAAGGGGGTAAAACATCCTGCCTGAACAGTCAGGCTTCAGGAATAAAAAAATCCTCTTAGGGGAACAGTGAAGGGGAGGCATAAATACAGGTTATTCACCTGTAACAGGAGTTCTAGGGGTGGTATATGTTGTTCATCCACAATGTCTGGCATGTACCTTGCCGCTTTAAGATAGGCCGGAAAGTCTTCAAGCTGGCTCCTCCCACTCACCCAGGTGATGAAACTCTCGGCTCCGCCCCATGAAGCCAGATCTATTTATTTATTTTATTTATTGAAATGTGTTGACCGGGTGAGCCCACTGAGACAACAGAGTCCCTTTTTCAGGGACGACCCGGAATTAATTTCAAATGAAAGGTACATTAGCATACAGGAGACAAAGGTAGGGCAATTAGTTACATAGATTCACACATAAGGAGCATACAGTAGACGTAAAACAGGTAGCAGTAGAGGTAGTCAGTTATACAAGGTAAGTGTACAAGGCTACCGGCCACTAGTCAATATAAAGGTAATCAGAAACATGTCAATACCGTTGGGGGTTGACCGGGGGGAGAAGAATCGAGTGCCCAATGGCTTGCTCTCTTTCTCTGGGGAGGACTGGGGAGTTAGTCTCACCGCTACACCGCCACCTTCTGGGGGATCTCGGAGGTGCAGACATGGTCAGGACAACATAGGGGGCTGACGCTGACAGAGGACAGGAGCAGACGCACGTCTCAGCATGCATCAGCTCGATGGTCCTCATTGCACGTCAATGTCAAGGGGATTTGAACAGCGGAAAATCCCCCCAGATGGTCCTGGTGACGATCTCCCGCTACACCCCATAGCGTGAGGGCAGACTCCGTTGTGTGCTAGCGTGCCCCCGAGGTTTGAGGAAGGTAAGCCTGGGGCCTTCCTTGCCCCACCTGGGGGGTTCACTGGGAAGGGGAAAAAAAAATTAGGAGCACAGATGCGCACTCTAGGGGCAGACTCCTCTACGTTTGAGGTGGAGACCTGGGGATCCGGAAAGAAAGGAGGGTCTGGGGTGGGGATAGGCAGATAAAAAAAGAAAAAAGAAATTAACATATCAATACACAGGAACCTGTGGGGGATTAATGCAATGTTGCTGCTGGTAGTTGGACACCAACTCAGCAAGAGGTGTGCTTTGGTTGGACACTGAATGTGTGGGGGGCCTGGCACGGAAGGAAGGCCCTGGAGTGCATATGGGTACACAGTAAATATAAGGACATCAACATTTCAAGTGCAACAGCACTGATTTACTACCAAGCCCGCTGGAAGCCAGGTTGTGCCCCGAAGCCGGGGAGGTCGGGTGGGTCAGTGGGGATGAACAACATATACCACTCCTAGAACTCCTGTTACAGGTGAGTAACCTGTATTTCTAGGGGCGTGGATGTGTTGTTCTAGCCACACTGACTGGCAGACTCCTAACAGTTCTCTGGGAGGAGGGAGGCAAGGCGCACACTGCTTACTTAGGGAACAGGGACTGGAGAACTGAGGTTCCAAAACCAGCATCCTGGCGTGACTCAAGGTCGATGTGGTAATGGAAAATGAAGGTGTGTGCTGACTTCCAGGTAGCAGCCCTGCAGATATCCTGGATAGGGATATCCCTAGAAGCAGCCACTGACGCAGCTGTATGGTGGGTGGAATGAGCCCTAAGCCCTACAGGAGGCTCCCTAACCACCAACCTATAGCAGAGATCAATGCAGGAAGTGATCCACCTGCCAATCGTCTGCTTTGCTGCAGATCTGCCAGGTGCGGCTTCAACGTAGGTGACAAACAGCTTGCTAACCTCTCCCCGAACTTCCGCCATATGTGCTTTGCAGTAAGAGAGCGCTCTTCTCAGATCCAAAGTATGGCGCCTGTACTCGGCCTCCGAGGTGTGACTGGGGTAGAACACCGGCAGAGTCAACATCTGGTTCAGATGAAACTCCGACACCACCTTCGGGAGAAATTTCGGGTTGGGGCGCAGGACAACCTTGTCCCTGTGGAAGACCAGGTAGGGAACTTCGAAGGAAAGCACCTGGAGCTCCCCAATCCTTCTGGCTGACGTGATAGCCACCAAGAAGGCGGCCTTTCATGACAGGTGAGAGATGTCACACCTGTGCATCGGTTCGAATGGCTTGCCCATGAGCTTGGCTAATACCAGCAGTAAATCCCACGGAGGTGGTGGTTCACGCACCGGAGGGGATATGTGATCTAGGATCTTGAAAAAGCGCCAGACCACCCTCTCCTGCGCCACTGACTGCTTGTTGGCCCGCGCCCGGTAAGCAGAGACGGCTGCCAGGTGCACCTTGAGGGTCATCGACCGAAGACCCTGCTGGGAAAGGGACCACAGGTAGTCCAGAATGCTAGCCAGCGGACAGGACGAGGGGTCCAACCCCTTGCCCTGACACCAAATGGAGAATCTCTTCCATCTGAAGGCATAGCATTTTCTGGTCAACTCCTTGCAGGATGCCTCAACAACATTGAGGACCTTGTCAGAAAGACCCAAAGCCTGGAACTCTAGCTGCTCAGGAACCAGGCTGTCAGGTGCAGGGATTGAAGGTCTGGATGGAGTACCTTCTCCTCGTTGATGGAGAGCAGGTCCAGGTGGGCTGGAAGCCGCCTCAGGAGCCTGGAGCTGAGGCTGAGAAGATCTGGATACCAGAACTGGCGAGGCCAGTCTGGGGTTACCAGGATCACCTGCGCCTTGTCCCTCCTGATCTTGAGGAGCACCTTGTGGATCAAGAGCAGAGGAGGGAAGGCACAGAAGAGGCACAGGGTCCACGGCCTGGAGAAGGCATCCCCCTGCAGCGAGCCCTGCTGAGGAGGGCGGGCATGGTACAGCCTCAGCTTAGCATTCTTCCTGGAGGTGAACAAGTCTACCTGAGGTGTGCCCCAGTGGGAGAACAGGGTCTTGTACTATCTCCGGCAGGAAAGACCACCCGTGAGATGCATCGCCTATGTGGCTGAGGGCATCAGCCAGACTGTTCGAGGCTCCTGCCACATGAATGGCTAGGAGATCCGCCTCCAGGCTGAGCATGAGAGACCAAATGTAAAGAGCTTCCTTGCACAGAGGCAAGGAGAGCATCCCACCCTGTCTGTTGAGATACTACATGAGTGTTGTCCGTCTGGACCTGGATCACTTGACCCCGAACAAACGAAGCGAAGGCAGTCAGGGCTAGCCAGACCGCTTGGAGCTCCAGAAGGTTGATGTGGCATCCGGACTCCTGAGGGGACCACAGTCCATGGGCTCTGTGCTCCCCCAGATGGGCACCCCAACCCATCAGAGAGGCGTCTGTCGTCAGGATGACCATTGGCTCGGGCGGTCGAATGGGGTTCCCTCCCGCAGATGAGCTGGGACGAGTCACCACTGCAGGCCGTCCCACATCTCCTGGGTCACAGAGACTGACTAGTCTAGATAACCTGAGCCCTGAAACCACTGGTGGGCCAGCCCCCACTGCAGGGGGCGCAGATGCCAGTGGGCCCAATGGACCACGCTGGTGCAAGCCGCCATGAGACCCAGAAGGCGCAAGAAGTGCCGGGTAGGGCGCAATTGCCCAACCAGAAATGACTGGGCAGAGGAGGAAAGGACCTTAGCCCTGTCTGCCGGGCTTTGGCTTGGAGAGAGTTGAGCTCCGCCCCGATAAACTGAATCACCTGCGAGGGCATGAGTTCCGACATGGCCTCGTTGATGAGGAGGCCGAGTTGAGAGCAAGCCTAGAGGGATAAATCTCTGGACCGCTCCACCTCCAACCTGGAGGGACCTGCTATCATCCAGTCATGGGTAGACCCGGACCACTCAGCGCTGCAGGAATGCTGCCACCACTGTGATGCATTTGGTGACGACCCTGGGAGCTGATGAGAGGCCAAAAGGCATGGCCCGGAACTCATAGAGGATTCCCTCTGCCTGAAAACAGAGGAACCGCCGATGAGACGGATGGATTGGGACGTGAAAGAATGCATCCTGGAGGTCCAGGGAGCAGAATCACATGCCCTGCTCCAGGGATGGTATTATCTGAGCCAGGGTTACCATACGAAAGGTGCGCGGCCTTAGCAGCTTATTCAGGTCGTGCAGATCGAGAATGGGGCGCCAGCCCCCTGACTATTTTGGAACCAGGAAGTACCTGGAAACAAACCCTGGGCACGGAGGAGGATCCACAACCTTGCTGACTACCCCCTTGGGGAGGAACTTGTCAATGTCGTCTTGGAGAGCCGACTGGGAGACTGCAGATCCGCAGTCACCTGCAGGGCACAGGCCTGAAAGGGAGGGGACCTTAACTCCAGAGGCAGGCCTCTGCTGACCACTTCCTGCATCCAGCAGTCCGTGGTGATAGTGGACCAGGTGGAAAGGAAGTGGCTGAGCCGGCCCCCCACAGGGAGACCCAGTGGAGGTGAGACGAAGTTGGGGGCGGCACCCTGCACCCTGTCACTGGGCAGGCTTGGAGGAGGAGGGACCGACCGAGGAGCTGCCGGGGCCCTTCCCTCCTGGCTTCCTGATCAAGGAAGCGACGGACTTGGCTCTAGGGCGCCAAGTTTGAGCCTGTCGGCCCTGCTGCTGGGCAGGTCTTGCACAGAAGTGGAAGGACGAAAGGTACTTACGCTGCTGATGGTGGCCTTTGTCCTTCTGTGCAGATGTGACCGAATCTAGGGTGGCATTGGATTTTTCAATGCGCTGGAGGTGGCCCTCCACACCGGGCCCAAACAGGTCAGTGCCCAGAAAGGGAACATCTGCCAGCTTGTGTTGGGTGTCTGCCGTGAAGGTCGAGATCCACAACCAAGCCCTACAGCGCATGGCCACTGCGGCCACTACCGAATGGGCACAAGAGTCTCCAATGTCCAGAGCCATCTGGAGCTGCTGTTTTGCCACCACCCTTCCCTGATCCCGGACCTGCTTGACCGTGGTCTGGAGGTCAGCCAGGAGATGAGGGAGCACCTCATCCAGGGAGCCTAATAGGGCGTGAGAGAAGTGTGCCATCATAACAGCCGAGCTGGCCTGGTGAAGGCCCAAAGAGGCGGCAGCGTACACCTTTCTCCCTGAGTATCCAATTTCTTGGACTCCTTATCTGGGGGCTTGTCCATATCCCTCATGTTGCCCGAGCGCCTGAAGACAGAATCTGCCACCAACCCCTCGGCCAAGGGGTGCTCCAAGAAGCCGGAGAAAGAGCCAGTAGGGACCACATACTTGCAGGCCATCCTGGCCGATGGCGCTGGGCAGGAGGCTGGGCACTGCCAGAGTTCTAACGCCAGGCCTACAATGGTCTAGGCTATGGGGAATGCCTCCATGGGGGCGTCCCCCTTGTCAAGAATCTCTGTAAGGGGATATCTGGCCCATTTCTGCATGGGTTCGAGTGGCATCCCGGTGGACTCCGAGATGAGCCGAAGGATACCGAGGAACAAGGTGGGGCTCTCGTCCACAGAAAGACCCCCCAAGGATTCCAGGTCGACTGGATGGGAATGCAACAAGGAGTCTTCAGACTCCAAGTACAGCTGGTGACCGCCTGAGCCACTCTCCACTCGCTGAGGGCGATCGGGGGTCAGAGTGACCGACAACCAACGGGGCAAACCTTGAGCCAACCGAGAATCCTTGGTCGGCGCCCCATTCTTCGGCTGGGGAGGCGGTGGTTCCACCACAATGGGTGGGGCAGCCAGTTCTGGCTGAGCCGTCAGTGCCAGGACCGGGTCCTCAACCGGGGAACCAGTGGTGGGAGTTGGCTTTGGCCGTTCAGGCGACAGCCATTTAATTGCTGGTGTGGAAGTCAGCGTTGGCTTGCTGATGGCTAAAAGGAGCTGTTGCCACATTAGATCCTCATAGCGTCGATGCAAACTTGCGCCGGAGCCTCTCCTCAGTCAAGGAGGATGAAGAAGAGGAGCCGGCGGTGCCACTTTCCGTGATGTCAGGACCAAGACCACCGACGTTGGTGGGATTTCCCCGAAGCGGAGGAGGACCGAGACCAAGACCGTCAGCGGGCTGAGGAATGAGCAGGGGAAACCCGCTACCCCTCCAGTTCAGGGTCCTGGGCCGGGGACTTCAGCTCAGTGGTCTGAGGTAAGTCCTCAGAAGGCACCGGAAGCACCGGTGTCTGACAGAGAGAGTTGTCGGCCTCCTCAGTTGACAAACTGTCGGTGAGCTCGAGAAAAATCTCGGCCGAGTCGACAGGTGTCTCAGCTGACTGGTCTGATGGGAACACTGTGAAACCAGTGGCCCGGGCCTCAACATCGACCGAAGTGAAGAGCCAACTGTCCAGAAAATGAGATCTCTCCCGCTCCCAAGAGCGTCGATGGTGGGTCTTACCTCTTTTCGGATCCTTCTTCCGGGATCGAGGGGTGTGAGACCCAGAAGGACCCTCCCCTTTAGTTGAGAGGGACCGGCACAGCTCTCGAAGAGATGCAGTGTAAGAACAGCCCAGTTGAAGCGGAATAAAGGCTAAAGCCAAAGAGGAGCTAGCCGCGGCCTGGGCCGCTGCCTCCTCAAGGGCCGTGAGCTGTTCAAGCTGTACCAGTTCTGCAGAGCCCGCTAGCACAGGCACCACCCAATGGGCCTCCTTCGATTTGACCAGCGGGTATCATTTCTCCAGTCACCCCAGCTGGAGTCGGGCAGCAAGGTCTTCGAGCTCTGACGAAGAAAAGGACAGCCACATCTCGCAAGCCTGCGGATCGTGATCGTGCCCGAGGCAATAAACGAATGAGGCGTGGGGGTGGGTGCGCGACATCTTCTGCCCACAGGGGCTCCGAC
Source organism: Neoceratodus forsteri (assembly GCA_016271365.2). Lineage (NCBI taxonomy): Eukaryota > Metazoa > Chordata > Ceratodontiformes > Ceratodontidae > Neoceratodus > Neoceratodus forsteri. Next base: position 213,178,722 of record CM057458.1, on the reverse strand, counting down.
GGAACCCGGGGATGGTCTTGTCCTCCATCACAGCTGCGAGGGAAGAGGATGAAGTCTGAACTCAAATGAGTTTCAAAGTAAGTTTAGGAAAAAAATCTGAAGTTTTTAGAGCCAGGGCCTGCAAAACGCGAGAGCGATAAGGAAGGAACCTGATGTTTCCAAGCAGTAAGGAAGATCTGGCGTCATGGGGCGGAACCGAGAGTTTCATCACCTGGGTGAGCGGGAGGAGCCAGCTTGAAGACTTTCCGGCCCATCTTAGAGCGGCAAGGTACCTGCCAGATGGTGTGGACAGAACAACATATCCATGCCCCTAGAACTTGTGTTCCTGCACCGCTCTACTGTGTTTTCTAAAATAATATTATTGTCTATGTGGAAATGTATCATTGTGCCCTGGAAATGTAGTCTGGACTACATGCATTTCTGGAGGAAATGTACCCTTTAGCCCATTGCTTCTAGTTCTGAAAGCTTGCTACAGTGATCACTCAAAGTATTCCCACCATACTAGTATTTATTAAATGAAAGCAAACATTTTAAAAAAAATTCTCTTTCACTTTCTGTGCTTTGTAAGAAGAACAGTTTTCCCATAATGGTTACCTACTTCTTCACAGCTAGCAAGCATAAAATATGAACGTGTTTTTGCAAGTGATGTAAGAATGACTGGCGTTCTGACATGTGAAATTGTCATGGTCTACACTATGTTTGTCATCATGTTCAGTATTGTTAATACTGTCACAGTATGACGTTCTTAACTTGTCTTCTCCTTATTTATAGTTTATCTCCGAGGGGAACCTGGCTTGCTCCCTTCTGCTGACCCCATCAGCCCCGACACTTACCATCCCCGGGATTTACTCCACCACTTCTCCCAGACCACTTGGTGGGTGGATGCCATGGTCGGTAGTGCAAGGCCTGCACATTGCCAGCATCATTTTTTTTATTTTATTTTATTTAAACAGCAGTTTGGAAAACCTTTGAGCCATAGGCTCATTTACAAAGGTACCTTGTCACAGTAAGACAAACCAAAATACACAGTATAGCAGTACAACACATACGTATAACAGTAAATTAAGACATAGATACAAACAAGCTGGTACAGGTAGGATGGATGCAAACAATACCAGAGTTATGTCGGTCTTAGCAGCTTAGTAATAAGCTTTGTCATAAGTATTGAGTACGGCTTTGACTAGCGGCAGTTATAGCATCGGTGTTAATAGGGTGGTTACGTAAGGAAGTTTTGAAGCCACGATATAGTTGGAGCTTGGAGATGGAGGGGCAGTGTGTTGAACCAGGAGGACCCTAAAGCTAAAGGCTCTTTGGCGTGAGAGGTCCTAGCTCTAGGGATAACAAGAGAGTTTTCCCAGAGGTCCAGTATGAACTAGTGGGACAGAGCGGTATGGTGGTGGGAAAGCCCAAGGAGGGTCTTTTTGTAAGGGTACAGGTAAGATATTTGAGGCGCTCGTCGAGATCAAGTACCAGCTTTAGCATACAGTAGACAGGTGTGTGTCATCCTAGGTGCCCAGTAATTAACCTGCAGGCCTTATTCAGAGAAAAGCGAATTTTATGGAGTGCGGTCTGATCAGCAGCACCATACACCGGCAGTCCATAGTCCACTAGGGACAGGATAGAGGAGGTGACTGCAAGTCGAAGAGCCTCTGGGGGGAGGCAATGTTTATACCGATGTAAGATGCCCAATCGGATATTAGTGGCAGTGGCTAGGGCAGCGATGTGTCCATGGAAGGAGGAGGGAGGTCAAAATGGATCCCTAGGTATTTATAGGAGCAAACTTGTTCAGTGGGAATGAGGACCCAGAGTGAATGAGGAGTTTGAAGTTGCATGACTTGTTTTGGGATGAGTGAAGAACATGGTTTTGTTTTTTAAGATTTATCACGCAATCTATGTTCCTTGAACCAGCCTCGGCTTCAGTGAAGGACTTCTGCAGCGAGTCCTGGAGGGCAGTAGGTTACTGATTTGAGGCAAAGATGACTGCATCATCAGCGTACAATAGAATGTTCCCGAGCAAGAGCGTGGAAGGGTGTTAAGGTAAAGGGAGAATAGTAAGGGGCCCAGAATGGAGCCCTGGGAACCCCAGAAAGATGGGACAGATGTCTGAGTGGTCCATTAATTTTTACGCTGTGTGAGCGATCAGACAGATAACTGGTGCACCAGGAGATAGGCCCAGCAGCAAAACCAGAGAGACTAAGGGCATCAAGAAGGAGGTGGGAAACAGTGTCGAAAGCTTTGAGAGGTCAATGAAGACAGCACCAGCCAGAGAACCAGTGTCTAAGGAGGAGTGGAGAAAGTTGGAGAACTCTAGGAGGGCTGTGTTGGTACTGTGGCCCGCCGAAGCCATGCTGCTCAGGACAAAGGACATTGTAGGTGGAGAGGTAGTCAGAGATTTGAGAGGCCACCACTTTTTCCAAGGCCTTGAGAGAGGAGAGAGAATGGAGATCGGTCGATAGTTTCCAGCCACAGTCCTATCACCACCTTTAAAGATAGGGGTGACAGTGGCGACTTTCCAGGCAGTTGGAACCTTCCCCAGGCAAAGAGAGTGGTTGATGAGGCACGTGATCGGGGTAAGGACTGTGTCTAAGACCAGCCGTAGGATACACGGATCCAGGGTGTCACTGCCTGTACTATTACTCTTGAGGGCAGTGACAAGGTGCGGCCTAAGTTCTTGGGCAGAAACATGGCGGAGGAGAAAATAAGGGCGAGAAAGATTTACGGCAGGTGCTGGGGGAGGAGGGTCAAAAAAATTTGTAGGGAGGATAGGGCTAAGGTCAGTGAATGAGGTGTTGAGGTGGTTGGCTATGAGGGCTGGGTCTGAGGAGATCACACCATTAATGTTGAACTGGGTGGGGGGAGAGTGTGCACTCCATTTAACTGTTTAATGTTGTCCCAGAAGGTTCTGGATTCCCCATGAGGCAGTGAGTGAGGACCGATAGTGCTCAGACTTGGCCCTTCTGATGGCCCAGTGCACACTTGTTTGGGCGGCAGCATATGTACCGCCTGTCATTGGGCGGCCAGTCTCAATGGCGCGGTGCCATAGGTTGTCCCTATGTTTGAGCTGGTGGATCAAAGCTGGGGTAACCAGGGGCATTCTTCCTTTAGAGCAGCGGGTCAACACTGGGGCAAAGATATCACAGGCATTATTAAAAGTTTGGGTGAAGAGAGAGCTGTGTCGATGTCAGGAGTTGCCTGTATAGGAGACCAGTCAATTTGGGACAGAAGTTCCTTAAGTTTTATCAGTCCACCAGGTATTAGACGCCGCGCATGTGGACTGTGCTATGGGTTGTGGGACTGAGGTTGACCAGTGGAATAGAATGGGAGTGATACGCTGGAGAGTCTGGGAGGACTTGTACATTGGGGATCCGATTAGGGCGGTTGGTGAGTACCATCAAGCAGGGTGCGGAGCCTCTCTTGAGGTTAGTCCTGGTAGGGTGGGTAACTAGTTGCGTTAGGTCTATTGCAGAAAAGGAGTCTCGGGTAGAGGAGGAGGGCTGAGCCAAGTTGACATTTAAGTCACCACCAGAATTTGATCAGCGGAAGGAGGTAGAGGTAGGTATTCTGTAAGAGAGGCAATGGCCTCGTTTGGTCCCTGGGGGACACGTATGCAGTAGTCAGATAAGGGGTCCCTTTAAAGGGTCAGGGTTAGTTTCAGCGTAAGCGCCTGGGCCCTGAAGTCAAGGATGGGAGTGGGCAGGGCTAGTACGGGGAGAGATTCCTTGACATAAATAGCACAGCCGCCACCCCTTCTTCTTGCCTGCTGGGTGTTGGGGGGGGGGGTGTCCTCCATTTTTTTTACTTGGGGAGATGACATGCAATTACACATGTTCCAGTGCATATGCACAGTCACACTGGTGTCTGGTGGCATCCCTTCCCTGGCTTCACATCTCCAATTTCACTACCCTGTACTACCCAGCTTTAGCTAAGGGGCAGGCATGTTGCAGAGCGCACTGCCCCCCTACTCTATTTATTTATTTATTTATTTATTGAAATGTTTCACCAGGAGGGCGCACTGAACAACACGTTGCTTGTCTCATGGTGTGACCTGGGGGGGAAGGGGTTGCATAGGAAAACAGAGATTATACAATTACTGGATGGGAGCACAATTACAAATTATATAAGGGCAGTACAGACAGTTACTCTTGTAAAATGATACAACAATAGGGGAACACAGAATATAGTACAATATAACATAAAACAATAAAGTGACAGAGCAAGTTATAGTGTGATAATGTACCAAGAGCAGGCTCAAGATAGTACATAGGTGCTGTAATGGGAGAAGGAGGAGGAGGCAGCAGGGAGAGGAAAGGAGAGGAGGAAGAGGGGGATAGCCAAGCTCTGAATGCTCTGAAGGAGGAGAGATGTCCTTGGGACACTCAATCCTTCTTCACCCAGCTGGCACAAGTGCAACCCGAGCCGATTCCCAAACCCAGGTCGCCAGCATAGTGAGCGGTGGTACTGCTGCTGCGCTATGGGGCTGCTAGCTACTTTTTATTTAATCCCTTTTTCTCGCTACCGATCTCCAATGTTAACAGCGGCAACTCCCTGTATCTTCTCACTACAAACATGCAGGCACACACTCAACAACAAATCTGTAATGGTCTCTTTATCACAGCCGTCTCTCCCAGCTACAATGGACAAACAGACTCCCCACCCCTGGACTGCCATGCCCATAGACGTTGAGGGGGGCATCTGCACACACACACCCATTCTCATCCAAGTCGTGCTTTTGGGACTGAGAAAGGCTGTAAAAGTGTAATCTAGGGCTCCCCCAGACATATTTTTTACTGTATACTGCCCAGAAATTCTCTTGGCCTGATATTCCTGCTTCACCCCCTCAGCACGGAGTATTGCAGGTGGCAGTGCAAGTTGGTGTAACCTGTGGGATGGGAGGATGTATATGTTAGTCTGTTCGATTTGCTGGTACCAGGGACATTCCTGAGTCCTCATGGGTGGGGCACTGAGGAGAAACGGGGAAGTGGGCTCAGACTGCAGAGATGATATCTGTCTCCATTCATTTATAGGGGGTGTCACAATATGAACATTTTCACAGTATAGTAATCTCAAAAAAAATGGACCTGCTGCAGTCTAAATTTTTGGGGGAAAACAGGGTAGTAGATTGAAAAACTGAATTTTTCATACTTTACCATGACGTATATACTGCAACACAGCATGATAAAACCATTATCGTGATATTCGAAAACAGTAGTCCATGAAAATTATCACATTTGTCATGAAACATAGTTATCCTGACATCCATACATCCATGTCCATCTTGGGATCCCCCACCCTCAGGACTGCCCTCAGGTGCCCAAGTCCCATCCAGTGACTACTGCATTAGTGAGGACCACCTGCCAAGGTGCCTAATCCCTGGTGGCGGTGATGGGGTGGCACGGCAGCAAGCTGAGGGAATACTGCAGCAGAGGACTGACTGCAGTGTCCAAGGATCCCTGGCCCGGTATGCCGACTGGAGGTCGACACCGTGACCGCGAAGACCAGCACAGCGACAGATTTTGCCCAAAATCGTCGGGTCGCTGTGCTGGTCCCTGCAGATACCGGCCGTGCATCTCCCAGTGTTGCGCCCCCTCACCGAGACAACTCTGACTCAGAATTGTATATCTAGAGACCGGGGGTGTGGGGGCCAAGCTCCCCACATGGGAGGTTCGGGGGACACAGACCCCCGAAGAAAACACACTGGCATCCCTAACAGTACAATGCCAACACTCTGCATTGTTTCTGTCGCTGTTGGGGATGTCTGCATCAGTGCTGTCGCAGCACTATAGTAAAACCCCCTGGCCCTATGCCAAGGCAGAAGGAGTTCTCAGCCAAACATGAGGAAAGGAGGAATGAAGAAAGTAAAAAAAGGAAAGAAAAACCTTTGTGTTTTGGAGAGACATGCATAAAGTCACTGCAGTTTTTTTTTTGGATAAGCAAAAGTATTCTGGTTTTGCACACCCAAGGACTTTCTCTACTAACAGTATTGCACACTACAGGTAATAAATGAAAACAAAACCACAAAGCGACTCAAACTCGCAGTCAGCTAATCTGAAGTTTGACTCCTTATTCATTGTGTTTAAAGTCATTTGGGAAAAGTCTATTGAAGTTCTAACTGAAACAGATCAACTGACACCCAAAATGGTATCTGCCATAATGAAGAAGAAGGAGGAGAAGCATTTATATAGCACTTTTCATACACGTTGTACTCCAAAGCGCTTCACGCTTTACAAGCAATGTTAGACTGGTGGTGAAGTGACTGAATGTGTAGTGGCAGCCATATCACACATCAACACCCACACACAGCCTTGGACAGTTGAATGAACTGGTTTTATGGGAAAGGAAAGGGAATATTGGCCAGGACATCGGGAATGTCCCCTACTCTTTGTGAAGAGTGCCTGGATTCTTTTAATTCCACCTGGACAGCATCAGGATGGGTAGAAGGGACCTCAATTAACATTTCATCCAAAGGACAGCACACCCCTAGTACTACACTCAGGTGCCAGCGTTTAGGCATGAGCCCAATCTCAGTGTGGGACTAGAACCCATGACCTTATGGCCCAGAGATGGATGTGCTACCAGCTGAGCCACACTGACACATAACTAATAATCTCATATATAACACACTGAAATAGAAAGGGCTACAGAGAGAGCACCCAAGCCCCCATTTATACTCAGCCTCTGTATGGAAGCAAACTGTCACAAAATTTCCGTCAACATCGATTTATTTACTTCACCAAAAGATGAAAGCTTTTCTTTTCCCTGCTTTGGTTATTTGTATCTTCTAAACCAGCAAACATATGATAATAAATTTGTTTCTTGCATGTGATATTAGAATGTCTCCACCTGAACACAAGTAAAATGGATCACGGAATTCCGACATGTGAAATTGTCATGGCATACCCTAGCTTTCTCACCACGTTTAGTCCTGTACATACTGTTGCAATAAGACTGTCTCAACTTTTCTGGTTTTTAGTTAATACTTTTTCTTCAGCTTGGCAGGAGTCACTGCAATGACTCTCAGGATAATTTATTTAGGACTGAGCATGCTATTTTTTTGTTTTGTACAATATCTTCAGAATCTAAAATTGGTTGCAAGGCTTACGTGATCATGTACATGCATGAAATGAAACTGCAGGACGCAGCATGCCTGTGTAAAGCAGTTCAGTTCTGACTCAGAGACAAAGCTGCTCATTCTGAAAGGCAAGCCTGAGTAATTCATCCATCCAGGTTCCTACACAGAAACGCACAATCTGTCGGCAGAAGAGGACTGCTTGGCCCACCCAGTCTGCCTCGTCAGTCTCCACAAACCCAAACTGGTCTCCAGTGACCATCCCTCCTCCCTGCCTATTTACTAATACAGTGCATACCACTTAAGTGTAATTCAGATTAATGCAATTTTCGGTTAAAAACAAATGTTTTTACTTTCCCAATTTTTTTGTATTAGAATCCCATGTTAAAAATTGTCTTTTAATGCAGTCTGCTTAAGTGCAGATTTCAGCTAAGTGCAATCTTTCAAAGATGCTGTCTGCCATTTAAGGTGTTAACTGCGTTCCGGATTAGTGCTCGAGGTGTGAACAGGTGCTGTTTACCTGTACTTAAGAACTTCATTGTCCAACATATTAGGAGCCCACTAGGTGTAGACTGCTGGCTGCGATGGACTGAAAAAAAAGTCACACTAACATTAGGCCAGAAGATCAAGGTGTTGCAGCGTACTGAAATTCCTGGAGTTAAAAGGCCAGATGTTGCTGCTGATTCTGGCACAGATTTATCAACAGTATGCTGTATAATAACATCCAGAGATCAGATCCAGAATGCACTTTCCACTTAATTGCACATTCTGTCCTTGCAAAATGGGTGTGCACTTAAGCGGAATCCACTCTGTTTCCTTATGTCCATCCCATGCATGCATGCTGGAAGCACCTTACTGTTGTTACCTCCACCACTTCCACTAGCAGTCTGTTCCGGGTGTCCACCACTCTTTCAGTGAAGCAGCACTTTGTCACATCCCTCTTAAAGCAGCAGTACTACGAAAAAAAAATTGCGCTTTTTAGACCGTTTATTCCCTGTGCCCTGCTAATCATATACATGGTACTCTTTCCCGCTGGCATTGTACTATCGCCGAGTAATTTGCTCAGTTATCCTCTGCTTCTTTTATGTTTCTGTCACCAAGCATGTTGCACTGGAACCTCCTCTGCTGCCAACTGCACATGTGTATGACTTGCAGGGACATCAGGAATGGTCAGCAGAGGGTCCCTCTGCTGTAGTCAAAAGACGTGATGCGACCTGAAGGAAAAGCGCAGCTGAAAATTAGTCATCCGCCATATTTATTGTAGCACCACAACAATTCAAATAAATTGCAAAGATCTAAAAACTAAAGATGACTGAAAATAAATATTTACACATATGGAAACTGGAACTTTTGTCGCATGCTTACAGTCAAAAAGCAGAATTTTGATAGATCACTTCCTGATTTGGTAGTATTGCTGCGTTAAACTTTCTCCCTTCCAGCTTTATCACATGCTCACTGGTCCTGGTGCACCTTCTCATTTGAAAGAGACTCCCCTCCTGTACCTTGTTCATCTCTGTGAAGTACTTGGGCTGGCTGTATAGCCTAGAGGTTAGAGGAAGCAGGTGTGAACGAGCTTGGTATGTCCAGCAGACCAGACCCGAGTTTGATTCTCACAACCTCCACTTGCATACTGTGTGACTCTGAGCAAGTCACTTAACCGACCAGTGCTCCCAGGCCGCCCCTGAAAACAGGCACTTGTGCCTAGTGGGCCTTACCCAGTTACCAAACACTAAAATAAAAAAAAAAATACTTGCAGGTTTCTATCATGTCCCCTCCTGTCTTCTAATGTGTATACGTTAAGATACCTAAGCCTCTCCTTTTATGTTTTTTGATGTAACCCCTGCACCATTTTAGCTGCCCTCCTCTGGACTGCCTCCACTCTTATCTATACAGTCATAACACTACCTGTAAGAGGAGAGAGATGGTAATAACCTCCCCCCGATGGTTGTGTTACCCCTGTACAGACACGTAGACAGTAATAACACTACCACCAACACGAGGAAGAGAGAGGTGGTGTGACCACTGCCTGTGTGTCTATACAGTAGTAACACTTTTTCCCTCCTCCTGCTGGTGATATCTTTACCTATGCATAACAGTATTCCACCTGCCCTACTCACTGCTTTGCCCACTGCACTGCCACTATGAGATAATCAGATATGATAACCCCAAGGTCCCTTTCCTGCTCAGTAACTGTCAGTACCCCCCCCCCCCAATCTTATGCAGTACTTGGCTCCAGGGTTTTCCCATGTGTCATCGAGGCATAGGTCAGGAAGCATAGAAAACCAGGAGCAGTTATAAAATTCACAAGTATTGTTTATTATTTCTAATAACAAAATTTAAAAAAACTGTACATAATGTTTTTTTTTTGGGTCATTTTTCTTACCTTGGTCCCCGGTCTGTCATCCACGTCCAGGCATCCACCTCCTCCGGCCGCCGTCCAGACAGCTCCGGCTCCCACCTGGGGCTTCACTGCATACCCCCGCAGCTTGCCCCCCCATGGCGGGGTGGCGGAGAGACCCCCCATCTCCGCTGACACACAGTATCCAGTCACCACAGTGAGCCCATGGAGCCAGGTGTCCTGCCGAATGGCCATCAAGCTGCCGCAACCGGTGCCATTTTCCCTGTTCCTAATTACCCGGAGTCGGAGGGTGTACAATGACGCCAGCAGCTGTGAGCGCGCACATGTCCACGCACATCCCCATCCAGGCGTCTGCCCTCAACTCCTCCCCAGTGTATGGTGTGCATCCCAGACCCCCAGCCTCCGCCAGGGGGCAGTCAGGCGCCGACTGTTGTGGACCCCCTCCCCAGAGAGGAAGAGCAGTCCATTGGATGCTCGATCCCTCTCCTCCCCTACCAGCCCTCAGTGACCCGTGCTCACTCCCGAACCCAGGTCAGCGGCGTGGCGCGAGGTGTGGCATCCAGCGCCACCGGGCTGGCTAGAATGTTTTTTTTTTTTTAACATAGGCAGTTCAAACATAGTGAATTCCTTCCTCTGAAGGTTTATCTGTAATTCTAAATTTCAGTCTCTCTCTCTCTCTCTAACAAAAGATTGTTCTTTTTATAAGAAGTCTTTGCCTGGCAATTAATTTCTACATCCTGAGCTTAACAGACATTCTGCTTCTCACAAAATGTATCAGAACTTTGTCAATTTCTTTCCTTGCAGGTGCAACAAAATAGAACATGGTGTCCCAGAACTATAATCTCCTGTTGATAACTCTGCAAGAGTTTGTGGGGGGTCAAAATGCATCTCAAAGTTTACCACCTGAGTTCCAAGTAGCTTTTTGCAATCATTTCAACAATATAACTATACACATTTTCAAACCGAAGGATCCCAGTTTCAAAAATCAAAAATGTATTTTTATAACCATAGATAAGCAAGGGGGAAGAAAAGATAGAAAAAGCAAGTGAAAGCAGGGAGATTGGGGAGGATCACAAGACTGTCAGTGTGATTATTTCCCAGATCTCACAAGAAAATCAGATTGCATAATCAGACAGACAGACATGAGACAGAAAAGGAGAGGGTAGAAGAGATCTTTGCTTTTAACTGTTTCTGCATAACAAATGGGACATGGTCTTATTCAACCCTGTCACACTATGCCCTAGGTGCATGATTTTGCACTGTTTGGCACCGAACTCCAGCTGCCATGTCCTTGCCACTTACCGAGTTTCCCAAGGTCCCTAAGCATTCTCTCCAACCCCTCCTGAGTATCCACCCTATTGCAGATTTTGCTGTCATCTGCAAAAGCGCATAACTTCCCTTCTAGTTTGTCTGCAATGTCACTTGCGAAGACACAGAATAGGACTGGTCCTGGTACCAAGCCTTGCGGCACCCTGCTGGTCACTCTCCCCTCATTAGAGTGAGTGCCAGTAACCACCACCCTCTGTTGCCTATCTATCAATCAGTTTCTTACCCAATTTACCACTCTGGATCACCCCTAGGACTAGGTTGCTCAATTTCTTTTATCAATCTCCTGTGTGACAGAGCGTCAAAGGCCTGGCAAAAGTTCAGATAATGCCACTGCCCTCCCCTGATCTATTTTCCCTGGTCACCCAGTCAAAGAAAGCAATCAGCTTCATCTGGCATGACCTCCCCCGCCATGAATCCATGCTACATTTGGCCTTGTCGCCTACTGGAGTCCAGATACTCTACTGACCTTTCCTTTAACAAGGTTTCAATTAATTTCCTACCCCCCCACACACTGATGTGAGAGACTGACCAGCCTATAGGTGCTAGCCTCCTCCCTGCTGCTGTTTTTATAATAATAATAAATCTTTATTTATAATGCGCCTTTCAAGGTACCAAGGTGCCTTACAAGGCAATTAAATAAACACAAATACAATAAATACACACTTTATAAATACAATAGGATGCTGGTAAAAACTCAGAATATGCCTGATTCCACGAAAAAGTGTTGAAAGCCTGTTTAAATCCCTCCACAGTCATGCACTTCCGAAACTGACGGGGTAGAGAATTCCAAAGGGTTGGGGCCGCGTGCATAAATGCACGGGCCCCTGAAGATTTTAAACAAACCCTTGGAATCTCTAGTAACCCCTCATCAGCCGAGTGGAGCGATAGCCCAGGGTGGTAAGGAACCAGAAGCTCTTTCTGGTAGTCCGAGCCCTGTCTGTGTAGGGCTTTGTAAGTCAGAAGTCCGACTATAAAGGTGATCCGCCACTGTACTGGCAGCCAGTGCAGTTTGTGCAGCACCGGGGAAAAATGACAGGACCGAGGGGTTCCTGTCAACAACCTGGCTGCTACGTTCTGCACCAGCTGCAAGTGGCAGATATCCACCCCTGGTAGCCCTAGGTACAGGGAATTAAAATAATCAAGGGGCGAGGACACAAAGGCATGAACCAATGTAGGGAGATCATTGGATGGAAAAAGGTGCCTAATCCTGGAGCGGGACCATGTCTGCTTTCCTCCAGTACTCTAGAACTATACCTGTTTTCAGTAGGTTATTAAATAAGGCCGTCCGTGGCAAAGCAGGCACCTCCCCATATTCCTTTAGTACCCTTGGGTGTATCCCGTCCAGTCTCATAGCCTTTTCCACTTTCACAGCTGCAAGTACTTTCAGGACTCTTTCCTCTGAAAATTGACTTGTGTCCACCTCCCCCAATTGGTCCTCCCTGCTCCCTCGTGGTATTCCCCCATCCACTGTGAAGACTAGGCAGAAGTACCCATTCAGGGTGTCACCCTTTGCTTCCCTCACTGCCTTACCTACCTTCCTCTGTTTTACTTGATACACCTCCCTGTCCTCCTCAGTCTGTGTTTCTTTGTACCTCCTAACTGCCACCCCTTTTTCCTTCATCACATGGCTGCTTCTCCACACTACCACGACAGTCTTTTTTCCCCTTTTGCTCACTTCCTTTGTGCCGTGGCTGACTGCATTAATCATGCCCTCCTTTATTTTTCCCCCCTTTTCCTCCACCCCTCCCTGGCAACCTTCCCCTACTAGGCAGTTTCTGAGTCAGTCTCCCATTCCTTCAGACTCCGCCCTCTTAAAGTCTAGGACCCTCATCCTCATGTGGTTTGCCTCTGTTCCCATCTTAATGCTGAACTGGTACCTAGGGCACTGTCCATTATGATGTCTGCAATGCTGTCCTTGTTTGTAAGCACCAGGTCCAGCACTGCCCCCTCCCTAGTGGGCTTGCTGACTAGCTGCCTGAGAAACACCCTCTGTAGGGAGTTAAGGAGTCCCTGCTCCTTGCCGAGGCTGCAGCTGGAAGGCTCCAATCCACATCTGGCAGACTGAAGCCCCAACTAGCCATTCTGATGACGGTTTTCCCCTAGTTTTTTTTTTTTTAATACCAACAGCATCAAGTTCAGTACCATCCAGCCAGCTAATGGGAACGGTATAACCCAATGTTTGAGAGCAAAATTGAGCTGCACTCGTTCATTTTTCTTGTGTTGAATAGTACTGTAATTTATTGTTGCAGTCAGCTCTGAAGTGCAAAAAATATATATTTTTGTAATTGGTTCTGCATTGTGGGAAAACAGCTACCCGCAATATAAAATATGGTGTCAACTGCATAGAGATGTATTTTTTCTTAATGAGTCTTTAAAACCCTCTGGCAGGTCATTATCATAATTGACACCAGCAATGGTTCTCAGCTGCAACTTTGTACTACCCCTGTGCCACATACAATAAAGCACCCTCTTCAGCTTTTAGACTCACACACTAACATCTTAGAGAAAGGGGGCATTTTTAAATTAAGTAACACCTGGTTAACAGTTGTCTCTCTTTGCCACCATGTCAGCACAGTGGTAGTGTTACTGCTTGTGACGCTGGGGACCCACACTCTGGAACAAGCACAAGTCATCGAGGATGGCCAAGAGAAGGAGGAATGAACATCCCAAAGGAAGCTCGATTCCTTTGGGAATGGAGGGATGCAGGAGAAGCATAGTGGGTGGAAGGACATGAGCCACAGTCCATACAGCACGCCTGCATGAGCATGCTTGGGGTTCCGTGCAGTACAGTTATTGCCTGCAACACCAAAGAGCTGGGTTCGGTAGCAGGCTTGGGTTACTGGAGGACCGGCTGGGGTGTGCAGGACTGAGTACCCAGAGGACAGCTCTCCTCCTCCAGGGACAGAGGCAGTGGATCGGAGTGTAAATGTCTGGCTGACCTCTAGCGGTATACTGCGGGACAGCACCCAGACCTACCTTCAGCTGGAGCGCTAGGTGAATGCCGATGCATGGTTTACGGAAGCATACACCGTCTTGGTGTCACTGCACTCCTGCTGCTTGGGAGCAACTTACTGCACAAGGAAAAACCCTCTGTGCCTTAGGACACTCAGACCTCAGTCCACCAGCCACTATGGTGGGGACACCCCGGGAACCCCCCACCCCATAGCTCTGGGAAGCGGTGTAGGGTTGAAGTCCGGCTCAGCCAGCACCCGCCATGAGAGGATAGGCTAATGGAGTTGAAAGATCCAATGGATTAGTGGCAGTGGGGGGGGAACGGGCTTGGTCTAATCAGGGCCAAAGCTAAGCCAGAGCAATAAACTATAAATTAAAAAAAATAATAATATGCAAGGCCAGTGAGGAGTGCATAACAAAATACCTAAATTTCATATCCCCAAATGGAAAAGGCCACCTGTTATCTCATCTGTTGGACTTGGCTTCTGCAAGTTCAAAGGCCACTGTCACATTGTGAAACAGACTCGGGCAGTCATCTGTCCTAAAGCTCTTGTCTGCCACCATTTTATCCTTGGAATCAGAGCAGGATGATGGGGGCAAACTTGACCTTGACTGACATAACTCCTTGAGAGAGTAGAATGTGCTAAATTATAACTAGAGTATGTCATTGTTTCCCCACAAAACAGATATAAAAATATAATGTGTTCAGGCAAACACTGGATTGTTATCGTACAGGTAGCATTCAAGGGTGCTGCTAAATACTTACACTATGTATTTCGTTTGTGTTATCTTTTTACCCTCCTGCAACGCTCCGGCGTCTGCCTCTCCTTCAAGCCCACCTAGCCTTCTCCACTCCCCGGCCATCCTCTTCCCGAGGGCTGCCTATGCACCACATATCGCAGCCAACCCTCCGAGTCATCCCAGAGCAACCCGTCATCGGGTAGGTCTCCCTCCTCCGAGGGGGAAGGCACCAGGGAAGCGGGAAACCTCAGCACTCTATTTGTCCTTACTGACTTGGGGGTGCTGCTGTGGAGGGGCAGGCTCCCGGAGGTTCCGGGGGGGTGGAGAATCACGAGGAAGCGTCATCCAGCCGCCAGGTTGTTTTCTGCTCTTCTTGGTTGTCCCTCCTGCGCCGCTGTGGTAGTGCCCCGGTCTCCACTACAGGGCGGGACTACCACCACCCAGGAGAGAGAGCAGTCACTCCGGACACTCAATCCTCTCCTTCCTGGCCAGCCCCTGACGACCCGAGTCCGTTCCCGAACCCAGGTACAATATGTATTAATTCCCCCCCCCTACACACACACACACACACACACTCCCCTCCGGATAAACTTCTTTTCAAGCAGGGTACAATCTAGGTGAGGAACACCTCAGGGTGATGCTGCATTCCTACTTACTTTCTTTTCGCGATAACAATGTATGTGTGTGTGTATTACTAGTGTGATATGAATTATTGGCTGACTCTGCTGTATATTTTGCTTTGCATGTTTAAGAAAGCATATTTAACAAAAAAATTGTAAAGCCCAAATGGTTTACTTTTTCTGAAGGTATTTTTTTGATTTGTGGTACATCAGTTTACAAAATATAATCAAACATCATCACAGAAAAACCCTTGCAATTACTTTGTTTCAGGCATGTAGCACAACAGCACATTAGACAGTACATCACATGCAACTTGGTATTTTAAGGCCATGCATGGCTGAATTTAATTTTAGTTAAAGACTTCAATAAAACGAAGCCATACCCTCACTCTAACATGCAAAAAAAATGCCAGCTCATATAACAATCAAGTACTTCATTCGTATTTTATGACAACAGAAAACTGTCTTTGGTTTTCTGTTTTGGACTTTAACTAATCAGCACCAAATTCTTGCCTGAAATACAGAATTACAGACATCATCTCCTACCTGTATATTGTTATGTGCACGTCTGTAAGTTATGAAAATGGATTGTGTAGTTTAACCTTGATGTAGTAAGTTACAGTCACTGTATGTTAAATTATTGATCAGTGCTAATGTTTGTATGCATCCTCCTGTTTTTTACATGAAAAATGTTGTGATGTACTTCAGCCTGACCCTTTAATAAAATGCAGTTAAATTCAGTAGCTTGGTATTCACCAAATGAGTCAATCAAATTAGAGTTTGTGGGAACTCTCCCAAAGGAAGACTAAAATTGTAACAATAATTGATAAAATACACAAATTCATGACAAACACAAAACAGTATTTACAAACAATTGCAGAAATTTCAATTTACAAGAAAATACCAGAAAAGCACAGGATTATGTGAGTGGGGGTAAAATAAACTGGCATGTTAGTGACAAATTATAGTCTACACGGACTGTCTAAAAATAAACATTTATTTTTTATCATTAGGTTTTGATTTCTAATGACAGCTCTATAGAGGGCAAAACCTGCAGGTAAAAATAAATGTGATACATAAAGCCGGCCTATGGCAAATGCCATTTAGACAATGCTGATGCCTCTCTAGAAAGGCTGGTCCTATCACTCAAATCTTAGTATTGCAAACATACGAACGTATGCAATTTGACAGCAGATAAAGGCCTAGAGGTCTATCAAGTCTGCTCGAATGTGCAACCCTGAGGGTTATCCCTCCTTAATAATATTACTCCAAGGATTTAAAAGCATTTACCAGACAATTTTGTTATCAGCAGAGGCGTTCAATGATTAAACGTGTCAGGGAGATAACAGTAGTAGTAGAGAGTTGCACTACTCAGGACTGATGTAAAGTGCTATTAGTCTGAACCTGTTCAAAGCTTTCTGGTGCACAGGTAATGAACGTAGCTAATCAGTTCCTTGATTGCTCTGTACTGCAAGTTTGTCTGATGTACTAGCCTAATTCCAGGTTGCTCTGGGAATGATTGACTTAAGTGTCAAATCTATAAGACAGTAATGCTCAGTTCAAGACAGGAACATGGGAACATGGGCAAACTGTATATTAGACAGAAGTAGGCCAGAAAGCCCACCGTGCCCATCCACTACTTCCACTTAATCGTCAGTTATAATATTTCCGGTCTAATTCCCCTAATATTGCAGATGGTGGTGATTTACTTTTGGACGACAGGGGACAAAAGACTGCATTCGCTTGTTCATGTCTACACCCTTGCTATACTCATTTTAAAGAGCAGGTATCCACTGCAGCACAGAATTTCATAAGCATGATCATCTCAGCCATCTCAATGTACTGTACAACACGGTCCGTCCTGGCAGTCTTCAGGATTCTTGAGGACTTTGGGTCATGTTCGGGATATAGACTTAATGCATCCAAAATGGATGCTCTGGTCTTTCATTTCTACCACCTCTACCATTCAGGCAAACTTACCCATTCTGACGGGACCGCGATAAAGTGAAATATTTTGGGATCTTCTTGTCCCATAAACCTGAGAAAGCTATGCAAAATAACTATAACCCTTTTTACTCCCAGCTCCAGCACAATCTAGCCAAGTGGAACATCCTTCCTCTCAATCTCCAGAGAACAGAGGTTATACATATGGTGATTCTACCTAGGGCCCTCTACCTTTTTTAGAATGTACCTCTACAAATCCCAGGAAAAATATTCCAAATTTGGAATAAGGCGATCCTGGGGTTTATTTGGGAGGGAAAGCATCCCAGAGTGGGATTTTCTACTTTCTCTCTTCCCAATCTTAAGCTGTATAACTGGGCCTCCAACCTATCATTCATAGCTATCTGATACATTAAGACTAGCCCATTTACAGAAGAAAGGGTTCTGAAAGAACTCTTAAAACTGAAGGTGGACAAAGCAATGGGGCCTGATGGGATTCATCCCAGAATTCTAAAAGAACTAAGGGTAGAACTAGTGACACCACTGACTACCCTCTTTAACAAATCATGGGAGGATGGGGTGGCACCCGAGGACCGAAGGAGGGCAGATGTGATTCCCTTCACAAAGTGGGAGCAAGGCAGAAGCAGGAAACTACAGACCTGTTAGTTTAACCTCAGTGGTAGGAAAATGATGGAATCACTTCTGAAGGAAAGAACTGTCAGTATCTAGAGGCCAGAAGGGCACAGGGACCCAAGGCAGCATGGATTCACAGCGGAAGGTCATGCCAGGCAGATCTGATAGATTTCTTTGACTGGGTGACCAAAGTAGTAGATCAGGGAGGGGCTGTGGACATGGCCTACCTAGACTTTAGTAAGGCATTTGACACAGTCCCACACAAAAGATTAATATACGAGTTAGCCAGCCTGGGAGTGGGTCCCAAGATGACAGCCTGGGTAAAGAATTGGCTGGAGAATAGGACACAGAGAGTAATAATAAATGAGAGTCCACTCAGAAGAAAGGGGGTTACTAGTGGGGTACCGCAGGGTTCAGTATTAGGACCGGTCCTCTTCAATGTCTTTATAAGCGACATTGCAGAGGGACTGGAAGGAAAGAAAAAATTACTCACCTTAGTGATGTTGTTTCTTCTAATGGAGTCTTGCTATATTATGACAATTGCAGTGAGTCCCCATCTTCGAACTGCCCTGGAGGTGAAATAGTTAACTTTTCCATGAAGCATGGAACTCTGAGCGTGAGCTCGGTTAGAAAGCTCTGTCTGTTGTGCTTCAAACATAAACTGTCAGATATTTACGAGCTAAAACTCACTAAGGTTCTGTGTGGAAGCTGTAAACCTACACTAGCCAACTGGCTACTAACCTAAACACACATTTCCTGGTCTCAAACAAAGACTCAAGTCAGGAGACCTAGAAAAAGAAAAACACAACACCAATTAACCCCAAAAGAGGGAGTAAAAAAACAACAAGGTGGGCATAAATGAGTGCCAACCCTGTAAGACCCAACCACACCCAAAAGCAGGTTCTGAGAGGGGCAGGCAGGAGGAGGTCATAGTATAGCAAGACTCCATTAGAAGAAACAACATTACTAAGGTGAGTAATTTTTCTTCAAACAACATGAACTTGCTATATTATGACATTGCAGACTACACAGCAGTACCCCCATGGAGGAGGACAGAACCTACTTAGGGAATAGGCTCTGAAAAACAGCTGTGCCAAACCGAGCATCACTCCTAGCCTGGATGTCCAGGAGTAATGCTTAGTAAAACTGTGAACTGTTTTCCAGGTAGCTGCTTGACATATTTCTAGAATAGAATGTCTCTGGCAGCAGCCAGAAAGCAGCTGTACCTCTGGTAGAATAAGCCTCGCAGGCCTGAGGGGATCTTTACCAACCTCGTAGCAGAATTGGATACAAGAGACAATCCACCTGGCAATGGATCTTTTAGTGGCTGGCTTCCCTTTACCAACCTCGCCGTAAGTGAGGAACAGTTGGAGGGAGTCAAACCTGTGACCCTTAGTGCAGCTCTTATGTAGTAACTAAGGGCTCTCTTCACATCTAAGCTGTGCAGCCTCCTCTCACCAGAGGAGGGTAGGCAGTGAAGTACACTGGAAGAGAGATAGATTGATTGAGGTGGAAATCTGAAACCACCTTAGGAAGGAACTTCCTGTTAGTCAGAGGACCACCTTATCTCTGTGAAAGGAGATAAAATCCGGCTCCACTGACAACGCTTGTAATTCACTTATCGTCTGGCAGAGGTGATAGCTACCAAACACAGTCTTCCAAGTCAAGTACTTAAGCTCAGCTGAAGACAAAGGGCTCGAAGGGGTTGCATAAGCTGAGCAATGCAAACATTAAGATCCCAGGCAGGGCAGGGCCTGAATGGAGGAGTTGGTTTGAAGCAACCCCTTAAAAACTTGTAAAATACAGGATGAGCTGAAAGAGAGGGACTTACCTGCTGAAATAAAAGCAGACACAGCTGCCAAATGCACCTTCAGGGTAGCTGGTCCGAGCCCCAGAGAATTCAGATGGACCATATAATCCAGGACTGTGGGTAGATCAGCAGAGTCCGGGGAAATATGCTTTTCCGAGCACCATATGGAAAACCTTTTCCATTTGGAATTGTAAGTAGCCCTGGTGGAAGGCTTCCTTGCGGCCTCCAATATATCCATTACACCTTGGGAAAGGTGTAAATCAGCAAACTCTAACTCTTCAAGAACCAAGCCTTGAGATTGAGAGATTTGAGATTCGGATACAAACCGTCCTAGGCACAGGTTAACAGATTGTGATTCCTGGGAAGGCACAGGGAGGATGGACATAAGGACAGTAGGGTGGATACCAGGGTTGTCTGGCCCAATCCGAGCTATCAGAATGACTTTGCAGGATTGGGATCTGATTTTGACTAACACTTTGAACAGGAGAGGGAAGGGAGGGAAGGCATGAGGAACTTCCTTCAAACTAAGCTAAGGCATCCAGGGGAGTGAGCCCAACACTGTGGGCCTGCAGCAAAAAGGGAAGTTGGTGATTGTCTGGGGCTGCAAAAGATCTATCTGCGGGGTGCCCCATCTGGCAAATACTACTCCCAAGACCAGGGATCAGTGACCATTCGTGATGGCCCTGAGAAATCCTGCTGAGAGCATCTGCCAGGACATTGTCCTTGCCTGGAAGGTGGACTGCCGTAAGGAGAGTATTCAGGAAGTAAGCCAGAGACCACAACTTCATCGCTTCAGTGCACAAGGCCGTAGACCGAGTGCCCCCTTGCTTGTTGATGTACCACATTGTAGTGGTGTTGTCTGTTCTGACCTGTACAATCTTGTTCTGAACAGACTTGGAAAAAACTTGAAGTGCTAGAAAAACTGCTCTGAGCTCCAACAGGTTGATGTGAAGCAGAGATTCCTGGGGAGACCACAGACCCTGGGTGGTGAGGTCGCCCATGTGAGCTCCCCAACCCAAGAGGGATGCATCTGTAGTAAGGATTAGGGAGTGAGACTGGGTGACAAAAGGAACCTCTTGTCTCAGGTTGCTCTGATCCTGCCACCACTGTAGGGCTTGGATCAGGGTTCGAGTTACTGGGATCAGCTTGGTCAGAGGATCCTTTCTTTGGGACCAAAAAGCTCTCAAATGGAACAGGATGTCCCTCATCTGAAATCTTGCTCCCTGCACAACTGCTGTGGAAGCAGCCATGTGTCCTAGGAGCTGCAGAAAATGCCTTGCTGGTCGAGAGACCTGCACGGTGAATGAGGAGGCCAGAGAGACCATGGTCTTTGCCCTGTCCAGAGGAAGGAAGGCCCTGGCCTCCTGTGTGTTCAGTTCTGCACCTATGAAGGTAAGAAGCTGGACAGGCTCTAGAACTGACTTCGAGAGATTCAGAAGGAAACCTAGAGAGGTAAGCAGTTGCTGCGTTATCTGAAGATGTAAAGTGACCTGTTCTGGGGACTGGCCTACTATGAGCCAATCGTCCAGGTAAGGAAAGATGGCAATCTTTTGACTTCTTAGGTAGGCAGCAACTGCTACTGCCAGGCATTTGGTGAATACCTTGGAGCAGAGTGAGGCCGAAGGGCATTGCTCTGAACTGGTAATGGCCTGAGGGCAGCTCGAACCTGAGTACTTTTGTGGGAGCTTCTGATGGGAATATGGAAGTAGGCATCCTTGAGGTTCAGGGAAGCTAGCCAGTCCCCTGGCCTTAGAGAAGGTAAGATAATTCCCAGAGTCACCATTTTGAACTTTGGTTTTAAAGGTGCTTGTTTAAATATCTGAGATCCAGAATGGGCACCATTCTCCTGTCTTTTAGGGTAAGGAAGTACCTGGAGTACAAACCTTGCCCCTGGTGTGAGGGAGGAACCCTTTCCACGGCTCTGAGAGCCAGGAGGGTAGAGACCTCTGCCTCTAGGGTGAGTGCCTCTGATGGAGTTGCAGGTGGAAAGATCTGGTTCTCAGCTTTGGAAATTTTTGAAGCAGAACCAGTCCTGGCTTACTACTTCCAGGACCCACTTGTCTGATGTTAGAGACTTCCAGTCCTGGACAAAGTAAGCCAGCCTGCCCCACAGGTAGAAGAATTGGCCTTGCAACCCATCAGGTGCCTGCTTGGCAGGGGGCTTTGGGCTGAGGGTGGAGTAGGCTCTGCTTTGTACCCCTGCCTGCCTCTCCTCTAAAGAATCCTCTGGGCATAGGCGGAAGAGGAAGCTTGGGTTTGGTAAAAAGGCCTATGAAAAGGCCTGCCCCTGCCTTTAAGAAGCTGCTTTTGAGGAGTGGCCTGCCTTTCCTTGGCCTGTGCACTCCTATAGGTGGTCCTATATTCATCCATTTTCTTCATGTAATTCTCTGTTTGCTCCCCAAACAGAGAATTGCCCACAACAGGAAAATCCATGGCCTTAGACTGGGTATCCTGAGACAGGGTAGTACATCTGAGCCAGGCCATTCTGCGAAGAGCCACAGATGTAGCCATGACTCTTGATGAAACATCATTAGAGTCCACTGCAACATGAAATTGCACCTTGGATGCCTCAATACCATCCATAGCCACCTGTTCCAGTTCCCTGGCAAACTGGTCAGGACTTGTTTTGCTAGAGCCAGCACA
The DNA here is from genome assembly GCA_016271365.2 of Neoceratodus forsteri. Lineage (NCBI taxonomy): Eukaryota > Metazoa > Chordata > Ceratodontiformes > Ceratodontidae > Neoceratodus > Neoceratodus forsteri. Next base: position 213,156,628 of record CM057458.1, on the reverse strand, counting down.
GTATCCCATCTGGATTTCTGGTACCTAGCAGCATAAGCCATATAATTTGCCTGTCTGAGTCCCAAAGATGCTGCCATGTACTGTTTCTTTGCCATAGCATCAATCTTCCTGGAGTTCTTCTTGGGGGGTGTGAAGCTAGGGAATATTAGCCTTATCACAGGCTGCAGACTGCACTACCCCATGGCTGCATTGCTGAGTGAGGAAATCAGTGTTGGAACCGATAAGGTATACCTCTTGTCCATCCTTTTATCCACAGGAGGTATAGTGTGAGGAGTTTTTAAAACTTTTACTGTCTGTTTCCGAAAAGATTTGTGTAAAGGAATAGACAGTCTCCTAGACTCCGGAATATCCATCATTTCTACATAGTCAGGCTCCTCTTGGTCATCAACAGCTTCCTCAACAGGGAGCTGCAGAGTATCAACAACTTTCTTATAAAAATGAAACAAGAGGGACTCAGAAAGCCTGGAGGAGAAACCCCTAAGGGTCTATCTGGAGAGATGTCCGGTTCAATGGGCACATCCAGATCTTCAAAACCATATTCACTCTCCTCATATTCCCCTTCCCCTTCCTCCGGTTCATAAAATCCTCACAATCATAAACCTGAACCGGTGGAACTGGCCGAACCAAACGCCTACCTGATGGTGACGGTTCAGTCGGATGGGAAAGAGACTGGACAATTTGAATTGCTTTAGCTATTTCTTCAGCAGTTGGGGAGAGAACTTTTGGCTCTACGCTAGCTGACTTTCTAGTCCTTTTTGCTGGGACCGGCTCCTCAGAACTGGCTCTTACCGTTTGCCAGTAAGCGCCTGGTCAGAGGGCACTCCCTCCGTTCGGGTTGGTACCGAACCGGGCTGGCCATCCGGTCAGCGGACTTTTGAGCCTCCCCTTTCCCTGAGCCTACCAACTCTCTTTCTATGGTGGCAGGGAAATTCCTACAAATCTGGCAATCTGAATTGAGGTGGTCAACCCCAGACAATAGACACATGTGGTGTGTGGGTCAGCCTTAGCAAAAGCTTCCCCACAAACACTACAGTGCTGAAACCCAGTGGGTCTGGTTTTCTTTGGTTTTCTCAGACATAATACCAGCCTAACCAAACTTGCCCGGTTATGGCAATCCCACTAACAAGACACCCTCATCGGTTCCCAACCCTGTCACGGGTCGTGGAAAAAAACGTAATGAAATCTGTTTTTTTTAGAACCGATAAGAACCGGGAACCGCACTCTAAAAAGGACTAGCAATTTTTCAAACAACCTGATCGGTTCAAACTGAACCGATAAATGTGTACAAGTTCCACACAGAAATTTCAATGTAAAACCTATCTATTACTTACGTTATCACAGACAGAGCTTGAACCGACCGGTTGCGGTTTAATTTCGGTTAATTTTCAAATTTTCACTAAAAAACGATAAAATAACACTTTTTAAACCGACAAATGAACCGAGCAGAAGGAGAAATCTCCGGAGCGACTGTTCAGTGAGGCGGAGTAAAGAATCTGACAGTTTATGTTTGAAGCACAACAGACAGCTTTCTAACCGAGCTCGCGCTCAGAGTTCCATGCTTCATGGAAAAGTTAACTATTTCACCTCCGGGGCAGTTCAAAGATGGGGACTCACTGCAATTGTCATAATATAGCAAGACTTCATGTTGTTTGAAAATATGTCTCTTTGCAGATGACACAAAGATCTGCAACAGAGTTGATGCACAGGGTGGGGTGGAAAGGATGAGAAGGACTTGGCAAGGTTAGAGGAATGGTCAAATGTATGGCAGCTTAGATTCAATGCTAAGTGCAGAGTAATGCACCTGGGAAACAAAAACCAGGAAGAGTACACAATGGGGGTGAGATACTAACAACAACAAAAATGGAAAGGGACCTGAGGGTAGTCATATCAGATGACCTAAAGGTGGGCAAGCAATGTGAGAGGGCAGCAAGGAGGGCTGAGGGGATACTGGGATGCTTAGGGAGAGGCATCACCAGTAGAAAACAGGAATTATTATCCTCTGTACAGACAGCTGGTGAGACCCCATCTGGAGTACTGCGTGCAGTTCTGGAGACCCAGTCTCCAGAAGACATAGACAGGATGGAAGCTGTCCAGAGGAGGGCAACTAAAATGGTGCAGGGTCTGCACCGGAGACATATGAAGAGAGGCGAAAGGAGCTTAATATGTATAGCCTCGAGGAAAGGAGGGAGGGGGACATGATAGAAACTTTCGAGTACCTCAAGGAATCAACAAAGTCCAGAAGGTAGCATCTTTCAAAAAAGGGTGTGCAAGAACAAGGGGCACAATTTGAAGATAGAAGTGGCTCAGAGTGAATTTGGGAAGTATTTTTCACAGAGAGGGTTGTGGATGCATGGAACGGCCTTCCGGAGGAGGTTGTGGAGTCAAAAACAGTGGTGGAATTCAAGCATACATGGGACAGTCATAAGGCCATTCTAGGGGGTGGGGGTAGGAAGAAGTAGGCTGCTGGTTAACTAGGATCTGCAGCTTATCCATTAGGTAGGGAAATGGGCAGACTGGGTGGGCCAAGCGGTCCTTATCTGCCGTCAAATTCTATGTTTCTATGTAATCTAGAGGGAGATAGAGGAGGGTCTCCTCCCCTATGAAGCCTTGTTCAGGCTTACCTTGCATCGGACCCCCCCCTCACCCAAATCAGATACCTATTGGCCCTTGGATTTTACACCAAATTAGAACTTGGAAAGCGATATGTAAACAACTCTCACTTCACCCATATCTGATGTTGCTCTGCCCGATTGCCCTGTTGGAAAACTTCACCCCCAACCGATCTGATCACACCTTCCGCACTTGGAGTCACCTCCGTCTCACAGCCCTCCCACAATTTCTAAATGGGTCTGATGTTAAAACATTTCAGGAATTGCGACAGACCCATGGGCTAAGGCAGACAGACTTTTTCAGGTACCTCCAGCTGAGACATTTTGTTTACTCCCTCCCTCCTGAAACCCGCAACCCTGAGGGTTATCCTTCTTTAATAATATTACTCCAGAGGCTTTTCCTCTCCACAGAGCTGCCACGTGCAATCTCTGTCTTTTATCAGGCCCTCACTGAGTCAACAGGGGAGGACACTGAGAGGATTCTCGAGAGATGGAATGCAGAACTGGGCACTAGTATCACCCTGCAACAGGGGAGGACACTGAGGGGATTCTTGAGAGGTGGAATACAGAATTGGGCACTGGCATCACCCTGCAACAGTGGCACAACAGCTGCCTCCTGGCTTCCAAGCTCACCTACTCCCACAGCTGGTGACTTTTTTCCTGGCAACTGCTAATAAGATACTTCCGCACGCAAGCCATAACATCTCACTTCGCTACAACTAATACCACTGAGTGCTGGCGCAAGTGTGGCGACCCAATGGCACACCATTCCCACGTGTTTTGGTTGTACCCCAAACTACAACCTTTTCTGACAACCCTACAGCCGAAGCCGGAGATCCTGTTTGGTCACCCAATACCCGTTAATGCTGAACTTTTAATATCACATACCTTTCCTCAGGGATTCAGGGATTTTCATACCCACTGTCTACTAGGGATAGCCCTCATGGCGGCAAAGAAGGCCATCACTAGATGTTGGTACATAGTGACGATTCCCACAATACCCGAGTGGAGGGAAACAGTTCATCTTGTTTACAGGACAGAGATGATTTCATTCCACCTAAATGACCGCTCTGACCTCTGCTCACTGAAGTGGAACAGATGGATTCTTTACATCATATCCAAAGACCCAAATTTTATCCTCTAGATAGGATACCCCCTATGACTGTTCTAGTGGAATTCCTCTGGGGCCAGAGAGTGCTTGAGTGGGGAGCACTGGCCTGAGTACAATCAAGTGGAAGGATATGAGTTTTTCTACATGTGCTGTTGTCTTGATTAATTGATTTCTTTTCCCCAGGGACTGAGCTTCATGAATTCTGAATTAGTTGTTGGAATGAATTTTTTTTTTCTTGGAACTGTAGGTCTATATAAATATTCTTGTGTAAATGATTAATTTGTGACTGCCAATATCCTGTACCCTGTTAAATAAGTTAATGAAAACTATATTAAAAAATTAAGTACTATACAAGAAAATATCTTCTGTAAAATTTTACCTGCCTTACGTAGGGTTTGTAGTACATTTTTTCCAACATCTCTATAAAGTACTGTATGTATGAAAAGAAGTCATCTGGACTGTCTGACTTCACAGCGCACCCATCATGACATAATAGTTCTTACAATGACAACAAACTGTCATGTCACAGACACAGCACTTGTAAGGTCAACTGGAGACAGTCAGAATGCTTAAAACAAGGTAGCAGATTAAGAACCTATCAAACATTTAAAAGCATGGAATCCAGGCATGCTGGCCACTGGGGTTCACACCCAAGCCTGGCACAACAGGAGCAGAGGCCAGCAGAGAGGGAATCAAGAGTGTCCTTTGGGCCATCCCGGTAGCGCTGAGGGTTGAGGCGCTGGATGCCACACCTCACACCATGCTGGCGACCTGGGTTGGAACAGACTCAGGTCACCGGGGCCGGGAGGGAGGTAAGGATTGAGTGTCACAGCCTCCTTCCTCAGGGTGGGGGTCTGTGCTGTGAATAGCACAGCTTAAGGGGGCTTGCCCGTGCCTAGGGTGCTGGGTTGCCTCCACGGGAGGTGGAGACATGCTGCACCATTGCATGAGGCACAAAGGCGCAAAGAGAAATATCCCTGGCAGCAGGATGACACCCGACCCCGCAGGCACCGCCTCCCAAGCCGGGCATAAGTAAGTCCTGGCAGAGCTGGAGGGGGCGGGCAGAAAGACTGTCTGGGAGGAGAACAGCAGCTGTGTTTAAAAAAAAAAAAAAAAAAAGGGTCCTTTGGAGCGTTTCTCTCAGGGGGCAAGGATGGACTGCTTCTCTCATGGCGAGGCAAATGGCGACATCCTAGGCAGTGTGGAGCTTCTGATCTGACACAAAACTGCGTGGAAAACACATTGTGTCCACAAAGTATGCAGGAGGTGGACAGCAAACTGCTGGACAGACAGGAAGCACAGTGGTGGTAAATGGTCACCATTTGGAGTAGAGGGATTTCTTTTTTTTTTTTTTTGTCAATTCTTTTTATCCTCCACAGCAGACACTGCTATTCTCCGCTACCCTACCAGACTTGGGGTCTTTACCTGCGCTATCTTGGCCAGTGAACTCGAAGGCTGGTCCGGGAGGCTTCTGCATCGGCGTGTCTCTGATTTCCACAATTTTCTCCCTCCTAACTGCTCAGAGCCCTGGAAGTGGCGACTCATGTGTGTTGAGGCGCGCATGCATGCCGCAGTTCCAGACTACAGCCCCTTCAACCCTCCCCTGGCCTTGCACCCGGGCTCTCAGAGGTGACACTGCCACCCAGCCTCCACTGGGGTCAGCCAAGCACCAAGAGGCCTGCCAGATCCCTCCCGAGGTGGAGAGCTGCCTGCCGGCAGCCACTCACTGTCCTCTCCCTGCCCCCCCCGCCGACCCGACCTCATTCCCGAACCCGGGTCACCGACATGGCACAAGGTGTGGCGTCCAGTGCCTCAGCTCTCTGCACCACCGGGCCCCCCACAGAGGAATGTTCTAAGTGGAGGACTCTGGGGACAAATTGGTCCTGGCTCTGTTGCCTGTTAACTTGTCTATTAATCACCTGTAGGAGACAGCCAGTACCAGTCTGTTGAAGTTTGCTGACAACACTACACTGGCAAGAAGAGGGCCTACACATATTAGCAAGGGATGAGAAATGGGGCTTAGATTAGCGGGGAGGGGGATCAGGAACTACATCTTGGGGTAAGGAGTCTAAGTAGCACATACTCCCTGTGTGGTGCAACAGTGGACTGAGGAAAATGATGTAGGGACTCAATGGTCAATAAGGTGCAGGAGCCTTTGGGTCTGGATCCCTCTGCGGAGGATTCCTGGACACCAGCTGGGCAGGGGGCTACTCTGGGATCAGGATGACTGGCAGAGCCCGAACTGACAGAGGGCTGACTGGGAGCTCAGTTGGCCCCACCTCACCCGGCTTCAGTTGGGTTGCAGTCTGCACCAGTGTCTGACAGAGTGAAACTTCCATCATCCTCGACAAACTCATTCTCTATGTCGATAGGCTTGACTGACTGATTGATAAGTGGCTGCACCTCTGACTGCCCAGACAGGAGTTCCGTAGATCCTCTCTTGGTGAGAAGGGAACAAGTTGTACCCTAACTTGCCTGCAACCTGGCAGAAGCTGGGTGGCAACACAGTGGATGCGCCCATTCAGAGGAAGCCTGCAGGAAGAAGCTGATACGTGCATGTGTGCATATGCAGGCAAGTGCGCTATATCACAACATGACCAGTGGTTCTGGGAAGAAAACTGGAGGAAACCCTGAACCAGGTAAGAAGGCACTTCGAGCCACCACATGTCCCACACCATCAAGTAGGCACCTCTTCTGAAGCTATCTGGACTGTGCTCTGGAGGGACCCAGCTGGTCCCACCATTGAGGATAATCTGTGGGGGGAATCACTGGAGCAGGCTAAGTGCTAGAGAAGCTGTGGTGACAGGGCTGTGTAGACCAGGGCAGATAGGGGTCAGTCGGCAAAACAGGGGCATAAAAACTCCGATTAAAAAAAAAAAGTGACACCTCTGGAAAAACTGGAAATTACACAGAGCAATAGCTGTATTTTCTATTTTTTTCCCTTTATTATCTTTTACTAAGGAAATTTGTGCGGAAATATGACCCTTGCCCTTTAGACTTCATTTGTTCCTGCTGTCTGTCTACTATGATGTTTGACTCTCCTGCTTGTGCCATACTCATATTTGCAGCAACTAACTGTGATTCATAAACAGTGGAGTATGACATCACATGCAGATACACAGCAGAGGCAGATCAAGTATAAGGGACAAAGACCTATTTTTAAACAGCTGTCCTCAGTAATAAAGAAACTGTGACATCTCTTTTTTTTTCTCTCCTTGGAGCGCTTTTCTCTCAGCCATGCTCATCAGGAATACAATCTTTACTAGGGATATACCCTGTTCAGGCCCACAACTCTGTCCTTCCCAGGTCCTTATCTTTCCTAATGACCCCTAGTCCTACCCTCCCTGGCAGAGGCTCCAGAGGGACGACTGTGCCACCCCCGAGGCAGTCCACTCTATGGACTCAGATTCAGTATCAGCTGGCACTAGGACCCAGGCGAGTTCTTGGAGCTCAGGGCATCACATAGATGGTAATGGGCTTTTCTTCCCAGTTTTCTCTCTGGCTCCTCCCACCTCCCTTTCCTGGGCAGAGCCTTCCTTGTGGCCTCAGCTGCATCCAGCGATGTCCTGCAAATTAAGCAAGCTCCCCTGGCCCACAGCAGGGATCGCTGCGGCACCGGAGCCTCACGCCAACCCTCCCCAACTGCTGCGCACTGATGAGCAGCAGCTGCTGCAGCCTGGCCTGCCTCCCCATGTAGCGTCCTGAGCTCATGTCCAAACTCGAGCTGCCTGCGGGATGCGCTGCCGCTGGGCCCTCGCATGGCCTACTTTTATTTTAACTGGCAATCACATGTGCCTGACAAAGGGATTGTGAGGTGTGAAATCAGTCACTCTGATCCAATGATGCTGCGACTGCACAATTGAAGTCTGCTGGCCAAGATCTCAGTTCATTGGCTTAGACAAAAACTGATATAGCTGTAAATTCCCCACCAAAGAATTATTTTTTTTATTTATTAAAAAAATGATCATCCAAGAAACCAGTAAGAGGCGCAAAAACAGCTTGTTTCCACTTGTGTATTGGAATGGTGGCTGCAGCACATCATGATGGGTTACAATAAGCAACCCCCCCCCTCCCAAAAAAGGACAAGATAGTAAAAAAACCAGTAAGACAAAATAACAAGTGACATGAAAAAATGTAGTATTAAATTGATTTATTTAGTCTTCATAATATATGACACTGAAAATTTCTCTAAGCGGGCTATCCTGGGTAAATAAAATGTGAAAAAAGAAAGGACAAGGTAGCTATTTTATGTTTTGGGAGTTCATGGACCATAACATCATAAAGGGTTGATCACACAAATATTGTAAAGTCCAGGGTGTCAAAAGACAGCCACACAACAAATTCAGGACCAAGCTCTCGCTCTGTCCCACCTGGGCTGATGAAGGGTGAGCGTAACATGGAGATGCAATGTAGTCAAATCTCCAACAAGGGGAGGAAGCAGTCTTGCAGTTGAAGAGGTCACCCAACTAGAAGGAAGGACAGTGCACTGGTAAAAAAATCTAAAAATTGCACTCCTCTCGCATGTGTGAGACCTGAGTTTGCACCGCAACCTAAATTGCACGTTCCAGCCAGTGGAGTACTTTATGCGCTAAGAAGGCGGTGCGCTCAGGTTGTAGATGAGTGGGAGATGCGTGCCATCTGCCACAGCACTGCCTGGGAGCAGCATGGCACACTTGGCGTCACTGGGAACCATGTGGATGCCAACAACAACAACACGGGCTGCAGAGAGTGCAGACGGTTAAGCCACTATCTATAGAAACCAACCAAAGCAAAAAACTGGCGCTACTCACCCACCCTTGAGGAAGCACTCAAGTCCCAGGTTATGCTTAACCAAATGCTTCTTTTTTTTTTATTACTTTATGTTTATTAAGTATCTTCAGAAACATACATGTGAATTCCTGATACAGCACATAAGGATAAACATTAGCATTGAGGGTGCCAATCCTCTTAATACAAGCAAACTAAATATGAAATGTGTTGAACGTACTGCATCCAAAAGATGCATCTTTGGGAGGTACTACCAAAAAAGGAAACAGTCCTGCCATAATATAAAAGCACTGCTACGTAGTTGAGTCCATGAGCTGCATGTATATTATAAGGCAAAATAATTTAACAATGTGATCTTCAAAGTCTCTGGTTCCTATCGGGAACTGATATGGACAAGCAATAACTGAGTAAACCAGCCAAATTAGGCTGCTAACCCAAAAAAGATTTGTGGCAAAGCAGTTAAACACACTGCCTCCAGAGTAATTTTACCAAAAATCTAATTCAGTTTAGAATTTTAAACTTCAAAGCTCCAAACATTTGCTCATTAAACTAGACAGGTACACTTTTAATAGAAGGAGCAAACAGTGTTCTGGGAAGGTACAGAAAGCAAACCCGTGGTCTAAACCACACAGTCCTCATGAAGTTTCTTCTTCCTCATCACTGGAGTCCGTCGCTTCTTGTTCTGAGAGCATAAGCTGGGGTGTTTTTCCGAGTCTATTTTAATGCCTCTTTAGGATCCAAAAATATGAATATCTTCCCCCCCCCCGTACACTACAAGGAGGCAAGCTGGGAAAATCAGACCGTGTAGGATTTTAGCCTCTTGAAGAAGTGCCCGAATTCCGTCAAACCTCTTCTTTTTCATCCTGGTCGTGTAGGTAAGATCCGGATAAAGATTCACCTGCTGCCCTTCACAAAGTAAAACTTTCTTCTGCCTGGCCAGGCTAAGAAGGTAGTCCCGTGAGCCCACTCCATCAAGGACCATCACTATTGCTCTGGGGGCTTCTGGATTCACCAGTCGTCCATGCGTTCCTACCCGATAGGCCTTTTGTATGTGCAGCGGCCTGTTTTCTGTGGAGTCTCCAATTCATAAGTCCAGCTAGTTTCTCAGAAATAGGACAAGGTTATCTCCTTTGCTACGCTCAGGTACCCCAGCATCCGAATGTTAAGAGCCCTTGCCTGATTTTCTAAGGATTACAGCCTGGCTTTCAGGTGTACATTCTCCTTTATTAGATTAGCGGTCACTCCGAGAGCCACTTCAGAGCTTTTTTTTGCTTTCTACTGTTTCTGTGTTGTACAGCCACCATATCAGTTCCTTTTTTTTTTTTTTTTTTGTATTTTATATTTATTAAGTTTTCATTAATAAACAATTGACAAAAGTATTCCTCATACAAGGTAGTACATGAAGATTCAGTAGGTATAGTTAATAAACAGTATTTCGTAAGCCTTGTATTCCTGTACAGTAGGAGCTGAGGGTTCCCTAACAAAGCTCTGAAGAAACAGCTAATGTCCAGAAAAGTTCCTAATACATTTCCAGCCTCTTCAATGGAAAAAGGTATTTTCTATAGGTAGTACTATTAGGTACTGTAACACAATCCAACTATCACTGTTTAAACCTGGTACAGTGAAAAATAAACCCAAAATTAGACCCTTAAGAAGCTTCCTCTCAATTAGTAGATAGGCAACAATACTTGGTGAATTAGCCATCAACAGCAGAATTCAAGACTTTGTAGCTTAATTCATTAACACTAATTACAGAATCTCTGAACACTAATAAAGCTGTGCAGTAGTACAAGTGAGCATTAAATCCTATTCTCTCCCCGCTCTCCACTAGAGCTCAATTTGTGAAGATATAAAACTTATTTATTTAAACCTTCCTCGTATATGGAGGACTTAAAACGAGAACAGATGCAATCAGGCTCTAAACTACCCCCAGTATTATTTCTGAACCCATAAAACTTTTAGAGTCCAACATGCTAAGTTATATTTTATATTGTCCCTGGGAGTCACTGCACACAATTCTTACTGTTCTAGGTCAGCCAAGGCCTACATCAGTCCTCTGCATCCGATTCATTGAGCTGTAAGTCTGGGGTGTTCTTGCGGCCTGCAAACTCCGATTCCACCTGTTCAACCCATCGCCCTGAGTCTTGTGGATTGTTGAAACTCCATGTCTTTCCCCTGTATACGATCCTCAAGTGAGCAGGGAGTAGAAATGAGTAAATGATCCCCAAGGCCCTCAATCAATGCCGCAGCACGTCGAAGCTCTTACTACAGGCCCTCGTCTGGTACAAGAGGTCTGGGTACAGTTTAATGTCCAAGGAGTTTATGACCAAGGGGTAGTTAGCTCTTGCACCCGCAATCAGGACATCAGGAACCTCTGAGCTTGCGGTGCGCAAGAGGATGGTATGAGCCTGCAGTGATCCAGATGGTCTTACTCTAGGACTGACCCGATAAGCTTTTTTCAGAATTTGCCAGTCAAAATCATCAGGAACGCTTAGGTGCTCTGTTAGCCATGTCATTAAAAAATGCAGGAGGTCTGTTCCCTCGAATCCTTCAGGGACTCCTACTACGCGGACATTCCCCGAACGGATCTCGTTCTCGAGTGCTTCCATCCGGCTTCTGAAATGAGAATTCTCCTGGATTAGGGTAGTAACTGTTGCCATCGTAGTTATGGATCTTTTCTCAGAGTCAGAAACTGTTCCCGTAAGCGTTTTAATTGCCACGTCCTGGGATTCTAATTTGCTCAGAGTTTTCTCAATCTTAGAGTCCACAACCTTCATGGATTCCAACAAAGCTTTCCATGGAGGCTCCGAGACAGTTGTCGCACTCGCCTTCCCACTGCATGCTGACTCTGTGGCCTTGCTGGCACCTTGTGGATGAGATTCTTTCCGCGGCCACTGGTGCTGTGCCTTTTGACGAACCATCCTGAATTAGGTATCATTGGACTCACAGTTGTATCAAGAGTCGAGATCTGGTATTAGTTTAGTATTTAGATAGATTTTTACTATTATTTTTTGCTTAATTTGCTTCTACTCAGAGGAGCTCTGTAAAGGTGCTTACTTCCTAAAAGATGGCTCTCTGGCCCACCATATCAGTTTCCACTTTGCTCACTCTATTAGTTAAAGAGTCGAATTTGTCTGATAAACCGGTGACTGAGTGGATACGGTGAGTGATTTTTTGCCCCAGACTCGGGGGCATTTCCTCTCTTTCCTCTGTAGCAGCTGGATCTCCAGGAGCTGACCTCGTGGTAGGAGGGCCAGCAAGAGTTTTGTTTTTTTCTCCTTGCTGCTGCTGTTTGTCCTTTCGAGGATTCCCCATATTGATATTCGATCGTTCTTGTACCTTTCTATCAGCAAAAAATAAATATAGTTTGGTGCCCCAGTAGTGTATTAAAGTTGGTAGGTTATCACTAGTGGTCTGGAGAGTAATTTCCTATGCCACCATCTTGCTCGGGCTCCGCAACGCCCCCACCAAATGCTTCTTTATTACACACAATTGTGCAGACGTACCATAGCAATTGCTACAAAAACAGGTTTTGTGGCATCTGTTATCACTCTGGTGTCGCATAATTTGGGACTTCTGTGCTTCATCAAGCACAGGTGAGTAGCGCCAGTTTTGTGCTTTGGTAAAACCACAAGTTTTTTTTTATTTTATTTAAAAGTAGTAAAGGAATACAGTATGGGTTCTATGAGAAGCAAGTCTCATTTACAGAATGTCCCAAGTCATAATTTACAACAAGACAATGATTATAAATCAAATAACAACCATATCAACCAATACTCCTTAGGCCAGTACTGTGAGATGTACCGACACATGTGTCCTGGGAGGTGGAAGAAAGTAGGGTGAAAACAGCACTCTTCAGGCACTCAATGATGGCCAACCCTCTGCTCCCAAGTCCACTACACTGATTCCATCTGCTTTTCCCTTCAGCTCCCAGCACATAACAGATTTATGCTCCCAGGCCACAGCTGGGCGGGCCCAGACCTCAACGTGATGGTGTAAGATTGCATCGTCCCTTGCCAAGGTGGTTTTGCTCTGGATTAGCGGATGGCAGGGCAAGATGGGCAGCAACATAGGAAAAGCACCCCGACATGATAGCAGGAGATTGCGATTTAGGGAGAGGATACAAAACGTGAACTGAAGAAAACAAAAAAATAAAACCGCATTACTAGGCAATTGTCCTGTGTGGTAAAGAGAGTATCCACTTTATTGGGATGCTGATTAATTCCCTGAAAACAAATCTCTAAGGGTTTGTGTGTGAGTAATGTCTTACCTCAAGAACATGCTCTGCTTGCTGTTCTCGGTCCAGTTTTCTGGATGTAGTAGTAATCAAACCTGTTAAGAAAATTAAAAGATATCATAAGTGTGGCTTCCAATAAAACTTTATTATAATTTAGCAAACAATGCGATGCCTCCAGTGTGGTAACAAGTGGCGCAATTTCAAATTAGCGCTCATGTCTGTTTCGTACAATTTTTTCTAAGATATAAATAGTATTTATTTATTTATTGAAAAGTTTCACCAGGAAAGGTACACTGAACAACAAGTTACTTTGTCTCACGGTGCGTCCTGGGGGAAGGGTAACGGGAAAATTTACATACATAAAACGTACAATACATACAACCAACTATCATTAATACAATTTAAACAGTGAAGTAAGACATAGTAACATTATAGCAAATTACATAAAGTACTGTACATTAATGTTCAATTAAGTGCACTAGTGAAGGTACATTCGCTGACAACTCGACGGAACAGATAAGAGCAACCAGTTAGTATATTGGTATTAATGAAGGGGGAAGGGATCAGGGCTATGTGAACCATTCCATTCTAAGTCATAGGTAAGATAATGGTAGATGAAGAAAGACCAAAATCAAAGGTCCACCGAGTTCAGCTCATGTCACACAGGAAACCTGATTCAGTAGCCAACACTGCTAACAGCTGAACAGCATGGACAGCAACATCTCATGCAAACAATTAGCACTTAGTACAACATTCATTTTACACAGTGTATCCATGATTCAGTTACAAATGACAAACCACATACAGGCAAGAGATCTGGATAACGCTTTAGTAATTAGTATTACCAATCCTAATCCCATGTCATAGATCATTTTTTAATGGCTACATAGCAATGGCTTTGTAAACTTTTGCTAACAAGAGGCAAGGGACCAGGGCAGACAGGAGCAAGAATTGATGTACATTACCTTCTACCTCCACGGTGGAGTATAATCACCTTACTGGTATGCATAAGATCCCTGCACTCCTGTGACTGTCTTTGCCCCACCTCCCCACCCTCACCTCCTCCCTCTCCACTTCCTCCATCCAGATAATCTACATTATTCATGAATCTAAGATTGTGGCACATTTTCTTCTGTTTTTTTGTGCCACCTCTGCAGCTGGAAGAATGTTGCTGACTGCACACAATACTCAACAAAGCAGGGGAAAGAGACTGAAGAACAATTCTACCATCAACTAATATAGATCTGACATAGAAGAAACTGTTTTTTTTTTTTTTACTTCCGTAGTAGTAGTAGTAGCCTTATGTATGAGGCGTCCTTCCCCAAAGGCTCAGAGTGACAGGCAATAAATGGATAAAAAAATCATCAATAACTGAAATAATACTCTAAAATCTATATACACAGTAGCAAAAGGATAAAATACTGCGTATTTACTCCCCAAAGGCCTGGTTAAACAGAAAGGTTTTCAACCCCCTTTTGAAGGCCTCCACCAAGGGGGCCCTCCCTCAGTCCCCCTGGTAGTGCATTCCACATCAGAGGGCCAGCCACCTCAAAAGTATGGTCTCTGGAGGAATTAAGATTAAGCTGGGCCCCCGCGACCAAAAGAAGGCTCTCCTTGGAGGAGTGGAGGGGGGCACAAGGACTGGACAGGATGCAGGAGCTCCAACAGGTAGTCTGCTAGTACTGTTGGTAGTATGTACTGTACTGTTTGCAAGAACAGACAAAAGGTGGACAGAATGAGATAGCCAGTCTGTCATTAAACTAATGACTCCAATTTACACAGGTACACAAAGAGTGGCAATGTAAACTGAAATATGAGCTCTGGTTGGAATTTTCCTCTGCTGCTCTGATCACCATGGCCAATACTCATTCATTTCTGAGTGCGTCTATACAGTAAGCGCTCATATGGAGCTCAGTCAGCGGCTGGCCGTGCGCGGGAGGTGGGCTGTACAATGCGGCTGGGATGGGTAGCGATGACTGGCACTGCTGGGTGGGGCAGGTGGGGGCCACCAGACTACCAGGGATCTCGGGGTTTTAATTTTTTAAAACATTTGCAGCAAACAATTGGGTTGGGGAATGGATGGGGGCACAGCTGCCCTGCTGGTATTTCTAGCAGTGTGGTTGGGGGCATGATGTGTGTGAGCTGCCCTGCAGAGCATTTAGGGTTTAGGGTTCTGGGGGCTGGTGGGTGCGAGATGCCCAGCTGGGATCGGGGCTGGGGGTTGTGGGCTGCCCTGTGGGGCACCTATGTGTTCTCGGCATGGGGGCATCCTGTAGTTGGTGCGGCGGGTCTACAGAACTCCCGGAGGACATATGTACAGTTACACCAGCTAAATCCTGGTGTAACTTACGTTGACGGTTCTCCTCCAGGGGTTCTTGTAGAATCCCGACATTGGGGACTTTGTTGCTGCTCTAGTAGAATAGGGCGCAACTGCTGCCGTAAACCCCCTAGCACCATGTTGCAGAGGGTTTAGGGCGCAACTGCTGGCGTAACTGCTGTTTGCTGCAAGTGGCCTGCGGCATCTTGCAGGCCACATTGTAGAATCTCGCATGTCACAAATGCTGGCGTAAGTTGCTACTTGGGCCATTCTTTTTGGTGCAAGTGCTGTTATGCCAGGTGTATCTCTTTTAGAATCGGGCCCAGATTGTTCAGACTACCTGTTTAACTTGTGCCATTAAATGGATTTGTTTGTCATATGAAATGTCCACCGTGAGTATTTGTATATTGTTGTTTTCTTTATGAAAAGCAATAAAATATAAGTAAAAAAAATAAAAGACCAGCCAAGGATATCCCACATTTAGGTCCATATTATAGGAACTATATCTGTAGTTTGGGGAGGGGTGATAAAATGCCTGGCCCGGAGCCTCAGCTAGTTGATAATTTATTTTATTTTTTTTTTATTTTAAAAGGTGGTAACTGGGAAAGGCACACTGAGATGAGGCTCGTTTCCAGGTGCAACTCGGATTGGAGGTGGGACGGAGTCAAATTTCTGACAGGTTTGTTGTGGCAGGGTGAACTGGCAACCAGAGGATCAATCAGGGACTCGGTAGTCCAACAGGAAGTACCACCTTAAGGGGGTTGCACAGGAAGGATAAAAGACAGTCACCCTAATGTGTCCCCACATACGTTAGTGTCCCAGCATTGGAGTGGAACAGGAGTGAGACTGGTATCTTATGCATCAGTAGGCATCTCAGAAGGAAGCAGGGATGTGGGGGACTCTGCCAGTCGACCAAGGTAAGGCACCTTCTTGCTCCAGAAATTCTGCCTCTCAGTGTAGGAAGTTAGATAAGAGCATTCCAAACAGGTAGTGGTGCTGAAAATACCAAATTTATTGGCTAAAAACAACAAACAGGGTGACAAAGCATGGGCATGTGCAGAGAGTCACGGTTTCAACTTTCCTTCAACAAATTCAACATGCAAGAGTGTTCATTTTTATTTGGGACTAACTTTGCTGAATAGAGGAAGCTTAATTCTAACAAGCACACTATTTGTTTCATATGCTCAAAATACGTCCAACTTCTTCCTGAATGTGCTTACCCGCAGTTCGGTGCCATGTTAAGCACATGGACACGCAGGAGCATCGGTCAGCTGGGATTTAGGCCTGGTCACTTAAAATGTGATTTTTATAAATGAAATCATAAAATGTTACTTTTCTGGCAAAGCAATGGTACTTACACTATTAGCAGAGATGGAGCAAGCCACAGGGTACATACTTGCATATTCTTTAAAATTTGACAAAATGCTGACAGTGCCCCTTCAAGTTATGTCACAGCAGTGGTGCAGCCTGTGCACACAGGTGCTTACACCACTCACTCCCAATCAGTGTTGCCAAGTTTGCTGTGGATACAGAAGCGATGCAGTGATCAGCTTACCGTCAGCCAGTAAGTGCCTTTATGGCTACCTTTGCGTCAGAGCAACCCAAGCGCTCATGCTGCTATTCAGCAAATGTGATCATGTAATCAGGGCTTCAGATGTCTTGCAAGTGGGCAGACTGGGTGGGCCAAGCGGTCCTTATCTGCCGTCAAATTCTATGTTTCTATGTTTCTAAGCATCCTGTTGGTCTGTGGTTACTGATGTTGTGCAGGCAGTTATCAAGTTACTACAGTACTATATAGTAATAAGTGCGGAGTGTTTGTGACAGAGCTCCTGGCTCTTTTAGGCCCGTTCCACATTGTATAGCTGTTTTTTGAAAACCTTTTCCAAAACTAGTTTAGTAAACCAATTCACTGCGTTTACATTATGCAGAAATATAGCCATTATTTGATAGCGATTTACTGTATCCATATTGCTGGTGTTCAACCTGTTCTTCCTCAAATCAGTTCCAACTGACTACCAAACTGTGCTTCTGTGTCAACACTTGGTGTAACCGCTTTATTTAAACCTTTACAGCTTAAACTGTTCTCGAGACTAGCTCCTTACAGTAGGTAGCCTCAACAATGGTTTTCCAAAACTGTTGTACCAGAGCAACAGGGTGGATGCTTTCTGTTACAAGCACTGCTAAACTGGTTAATCTTAGCTGAACTGGTTTATGCAGTACAATGTGGCAGTAACCCAATAAACCTTTTTGGGATACAAGTGTGCTAAGCAGCTCACTATGTTTAAAAAATGAAAAGATCCACTGACACCAATTTACTCAAGTTGCGCAAGCTGGGATCCACGTTTCAGCATGCTGTGCAATAAAAGCTGACAACGGGGCATGCCTATCTGTGGAAACTCACAATTGGTGGCACTGACAAACGATGCTGCCTGATGGATTGGCATAACCTTGCCTGCAGTGTTCCGATTTTCAAGAGTTCCAGCTCCAGTAAATCAGACACATAACTCAGATATTTGGTACCTTTCACCACACAAAGTAAAATATTTTCCCTTATTTTAGAGATGGCAGTCTTCTGTCACATGGTTTTCTATTACATTGTTTTACTGTAATTTTTTAATGTTCTGTTTATGCCCCTTGATTGCCATCCTGACCCCCATCTACCCCAGGATACTACCCAGCCCCATCGCCCTAACCCATGGCATGCACAGACCTCACAGCTTACCCCCGGGGGAGAAAACAGAAGTACAAACCTAAGGCTCTGACATTTTCAAATTATGTGACAGGAGGAGACAGGCAGCTGCTCAGGACTGAGTGTACAGGGCTGTCATCCTCTCAGAGCGTGTATGTGTATAAGCCCCTCATGGGGCTTACTAGAACCTACAGAGTTAATTCCTGACGTCATCTGGGGCTGCTTGCTGGCAGGCAGTCCAGGTGGGCGCAGATGCCTTTAAATGGGGAGTTTTGGCACGAAAAGGGAGAGTCCAGTCTGGGCTAAGGACCTGGGAAGAGGGGCCAGGGTGGGGTGATTGCCCCCTGGTCCCCTGGGCTCTTTTCATGGTGGTGTCGATGTGTGGAAGTGGCAGCAGTCTGTGTGATCCGAGAAACATGTTGCGGGTGTTGCAGGCCTCCTGTGGAGGTTTAGCTCAGCTGTGGAGGGAGCAGGACCTGGGGCAGTGGTGAGAGCCTGCCCCAGTCCCTGCGTGGCAGTGGTGAGAACCTGCCTCACACCTCCTGTGAGTGTACTGCTGTCCAGTTGTGGGTGAAGTGGATGGGAATGGGTAGATAGCACGGGGAGCCTGGGTGTAAGTCTCTGTGAGCAGCCCACAATTATGGGTATGTCCCCGCCATGTGTCCTAGAGTACCCATTCTGGCATCTGCCTAGGTCTAATCATCAGAGTAAAACAGCCTGAAGAAGCACTGTAGAAATCTGGCCTGAGCTTGTCATCTGAAGTGCAGCAGTCAGAGGTTCGAGCCCCGGTAGCATTATCCATCAACCTCGGAGGCAGAGAAGCAGGGAGACATCTATGCACTGGAGTTTGGGATCTGTGTTATTTGGAACTGAAAGTGTGCAGAGGAGGACAGAGAAGAGAGTTTGAGCCGCACAGGGTAATCCAGCAGGCCTGATTTGGCTGCATTTGTCATGCTGCTGCCACCAGCCCAACTGGAAGCCTGATTTGGCTTCTTGATATTTTCAGAGGAGGTCTTCACAACCAAGTTTAGCCACTGGTTACAGTACTTATGTGCCTGAGATTAATTCTTCTGCCTGTTAGCCCCTCGTTCCTTGGAGTAGCTGTTGTTTCTCCAAGTTGTCAATTAAATGGACTTTTATGAACTTTTAACACCATTTGGACGATGGACTTATTTATTCAGCCAGTTTAACAGTGCCCCCTTTTTGTCCCGTGGCTGCTACCCCCTCTGCTAAATCAAGAACCAGGTAACACAGCCATCTGGTGGTTTCTGTGCTTGGGGCCCCCCTCCCCACGGACTTCTCAATCACACCCCTAGACACCAGGAAGGGGGCTGTCTGTGTGTGGGTTTTTTTTTCAGGTTTGTTTTCTCCAGTATCCTCTGCAACACTCAAACCTCCTTCCCCTGTCAGCACTCCAATACTGTGAACTCTTTTTTTTTTCCTTCTACACTGTGTGCTCCTATCCCTGGCTATCCCCTTCCAACTGACCCCCCCAGCCCCGTCACCCGGCTCCCCTGGGACTCACCTTACACTGGTGTCCTCTGCTACAGGAATTATGGTGTACACCCAGCCACCAGTGCGGAGCCTGCGGGGGAGGAGGGTGTCGGTCTTCATCCTGCCTCCGGGGGTTTCTTTTTCCACTGATTTTCTCCCCTTACATCCCCAGGGCCTCAACAATGCCGTGATCTGCACACCTGGCCTAGCGCTAGCCTCCCCAGTGCCCAACCCTACCATCGAGCCTCCATTCGGTGGCAGCCAAGAGCCAGTGAGGCCCACCTCCCTAATCCGGAAAAGGAGAGCTTCCTGGCAGCCAATCTATCCATTCCACATCGAGCCTCCCCCTTCCCCGGCAACCCATGCTCATTCCCAAATACAGGTCACTGGCGCGGTGAGAGGTAAGGTGTTCAGCGCCTCAGCCCTCTGTACCACTGGTCCAGTCGTGGACTCTTTTTCTAACCTAGGTCATTAGCATCATAACTGGAAGCCCTAACTCTATGCCCATGGGACGACCATTTAATGGTGCTTTTGTCCTCCATCGCTGTCTGCCCAGCCCTCAGGTTCTATTCCATGACCCGCTCCCAGCCCCATTGTCACTACCTAACCTACTGAATCCTGGTAAGGCCCTCACTGTGCAGGGCCCAAGAGTATTAACAGCCATCACCCTGATAGTGGTGGGGTTTTTACCCCACTTTTCATCTCACACCTGCCAGCCCAGTTCCCCCCACCCACCAAGGCACCACATGCACAGCCAGAAGGGGCCTCACCAGCATGCTACTTTTCCTGCGGCTGGAGGGTGAACCCTCGAAACAATGAAATACATTCAATATTTACTCCCTTGACACTAACAAACAAAAACCCTCCCTTGACACTAACAAAAAAAAAAAACAAGGTCACAGTTTACTTAGCGATGTTACAACGGCTATTTTTTTTTTCATAAATGTTGCAAACGCAAGATTCCAACTTTCTGTAGAACAAGCCCACCAATTGCTGCAGTGTGTAGAGGTACAGATGATGTCCTTTACTGAGGATGCCACCTATATAAAAGAATAAACCTAGCAGACTTCACAACTATGGTACCACAGGGATCTCAGAATAGAATCTCGTGCATTGCTAGTCCTTCCAATACATGGGGCTTAGACCTGACAATTTTGTTTAGCAACATTCTATTTCTATACTGACAAAACCACTCAGTCACACTACTTTGTGGACACACACAACTTCAAGCTGCTTCTAATCAGGGCTATGGGGTTTACAATTTTTTTATTACCACATGCACACACACACACACACACACACACACACACACCAGTTAACACCACAGCAAGTGGGCTGACACCAAATCCAGTGTTCAGCAACATTTCAGGCAAGATGATTAAGAGCAGCAGTGGTACGAATTTACACAAATCATTTTACAGTATAGTCACATTTTGGTCATCATCCCACTCTCCTTCATGCGATACTGTGTAAAACATTCAACTAAACTTGTTAAGGTTTAACCTGCCAAAAACAGGGCCTCCCTGATCCCCAGTGCGCAGGCAACCCAGGTTCAGGAACAAGCTTGGGGAGCCACTTCAGGAAGCAGATCTGGGCTCAGTAGCTGCTGCTTTGCTTGTACACTGTAATTGGGCTGGTTTGACAATAGTTCCAGTGCCACAGTGACCCCTATGGACACTATGCACTGGAACCAGCTACCAGAGCCTGTGCTGCTGGGAGGATGTACCACCCTTGGACCCCACCCCCCACTGCCATGAAGGGGAAGTCGTAGGAGACAGCAGCAGTGGTGAGTTAGTGGAGAACTAGGGCCAGATGGTTGTGGCAACAGCAGAAGGCAAGGGTGAGTCAGGCAGACAGAAAAACCTTCATGGAAAAATCAAGCTGCCAAAAATAGTGGCGTACTCTGTATGCTTCTCTCTCTATGTCAGACCTGTTGAAAGCTGCAGAACTAAATATCTGTGAAAACAAGACTGGTGATCAAAGATTCAGACTCAACCCGTTTGTCGTAAAAGTAATCCCCGATAATAAACACCTAGCAGTCTTTCACTGCAGCTGAGCGTATCTGACTTTAAAAACAAGCAGTCGAAAGAAGCAGCACGCTAGCCCATCTTTGCCAGTTGACAGTTTGCTGCCTGGTCACGAATCATAATTCACTGCAATAACTGCACTGTGGAAACAATGACCGGAAAAAAGCACAGTTAAATACAACATCCGGCTATGTAACTGCCAATGTTGTAACTTTACCATCGAAGTCTGTTTTTTGTGTGTTTGCGAGAAAACAAAAATCAGCCTATTCATAGTATGCTTCAGTGCTGGCAGTAGGATTTTCATATTTAAGGTTTCACAGCCCCCTAAAAAAATTGGGGGTCCTAAGAAAAAGTCTGAGACTCCCAAGTGCACTTGCAGTAAAAAGTGCTGAATGGGGGCATCTGCTCCTGCGTAAGAGAAAAGAATTTTATATAAAATTGTAGTTAATTCTGTTGAAATTTGTATGCTCTACTACTATAGTGAGTAGGAACATTTGGTAATTCAATTCGGCCACCAATGTGGGAAAAAACGAGGAATGTAGCTGGGGACCCACAGGATGTCTTCATGCCAGAGCTGCTGGCTACAGGGCAATACAGCATGACTCATGTCTCTTTGCAGCAAACGATGCAAAGGATCCATCAATCCCTTGAACGACTCAATGTTAAGTTCGACAGCTTCAGGCAGCAGCTTCACACGGTCAAGCAGAGGGTTGAGTCCCATACAACAGAGATTGCGGAGGTGGTGAGTGTTGCAGAAATGGCTCACTCTGACTTGGAGGGCTGATAAAAGATCATGCAGTTATGAAAACATGCCTAGAACACTCTGAAAATTTACTTTGAGAGCAGCAAATTTAGATCCATGGCCTGCCAGAAGGGTTCAATGAAGCAACACCAGCGACTGCAATGATGTCTTTGCTGCAGGAGGCCATAGGAGAAGCTTGAGATTCAAACATGCTACAGAGTCACCCCACAGAGGAACAGAGACACAATGAGGAACAGAGACGCAACACCTGGATTTTACTTATCAAAATGGGACCACTGCTCCAGAGGGACATTATTTAAAAAAAAAACAGCTCGACAACTGAATATCGAGGTGGATGAACTGAAGGTACAGTTTTATCCAGACCTCAGCTACGCAACCTGCCAGTGCCCGATGAGTTTCGATGGCGGAAAGCTTATGCTGAGGGAGCTAAATTAACCCTTTAGCTTGGTGTTCCCGGCACAACTCAGGGTCCAATGTGATGATCAAGTTTTCATTTTCTCCAATCCCAAGGAACTGGATAACGTTTTGGTTAAGGTGCAGCGGGACTTGAACATGGTGGAGGCTGGTGATGTGGACTCCAATTCAAACACCTGAGCAGGATGGTAAAGTGCTTTGTGCGACAACAGCAAATTGCCACCACGTTGTTTTGATTTTTATTTTCTTTCCACGGTGTTGACTAATGGTCTGAGGACTACAATGAACATTGCAAGGGCTGTAAGTTGGGGGTAATCAGGAGTGGCAGGTTTCATTTACGAGTGCACTTTGGAGTTTATCCATATGATCTTGGACTTATAACTGCTGCACAAGACAGACTTTACAAACTGTCATGGCAGATCATCATGGTCTGCATCTCCCTGTAGTGCAAAATTATACCTAGTGCTAACCAGGCTCTTTGTTAGCCCTGACCTCTCAGTGAGCCCTCTCTCATTAGTCACTTCAGGTCAAACTCTAACCCCCATTAAGTGGGTTTGTTCCAGGTTCAAGCTGTGATGAGTTCATTGTTCAAAGTTCAGCATACAATCGGTAAAGGCATGGTAAGCTTTAGTTGTAAGGCGCCCTATCCCAAGGGCACAGTACATATATAATTTAAATCAAATAAACTGCATAAAACAAACATAACAATAAACATAAATCTAATAAATGAAATACAGAAATGCAGTTTGCTGAAACTTAACTAGCTGGGGAATGCCTGTTCAAATAAATACATTTTTAGAGAGGTTTTAAAGGCCTCCACCATGAAGGCCATGTGAATACTCCCAGGCAGCGAGTTCTACCTTACTGGAGCCTCAACTCCAAGAGCTCTGTCGTCTATTCCATGATAGTCTCAGGTGGGAAGGGGGGCAACAAGCAAGTCCACATCAGTGGAGCAGAGGGGTCACACTTGGAGGTAAGGAACCTGCAGATCTTTCCAGTAGTCAGGTCCCAGACTGCGAAGGGCCTTGTATATTAACAAACGTAGCTTAAAGGTGATGCGCCACCGCACAGGCAACCTGCAGCACAACGCATGCAGCACCAGTGAGATGTGGTCACTCCAAGAAGATTCCACCACCAGCTGGGCTGCAGTATTGGACCAGCTGACAGCATCGCATCAAAGCGGTAGATGTTTTGCCGTCCCAAGGAAAGGGAGTCGGTACGAGTTAAGTGGAGGCTGGTGCTAGAGGCAATGGGGACAAAACTGTGATTAAAATGAGGAAGACCAAATGTTTAGTGTTCTAAGTGAGATGGGAACTTGTGAAATATGTGTCTCTGCTTTTTCTTTAATACCTTGCTGACTGTCTGATACAAAATGTCTTTATGAAATAGGAGTGACTTTGCTGCAATGATTTTGACCATTGTTTCCCTTTGGTGAAACTGGGTGAAGGTTGGGGAACTCATGCAGCTTGTATGCTGCATAACTGTTTAGAACTCTTTATCAAATTTTTCTATTGGGGTCCAAGCCCATTGGCTGCAAAGGCCTTCTGTTTTTTGTTTTTTTTAATTATTTATTTGTAATTCCATGGCTGGAGGAAGTTGTGCCTTTGGTCCCCCCTCTCCCCCTCTTCTAGCTAGCTAGACCGGCTGCCGCCACGGTCCCGGGCAGAGCTCTGACCTCTCCATCATTACCGTTCACTGGTTGCTTCGCGGCGGGTACTTACCCCACCACTGTGGAGACCAGGAGGATGGATCTAGGAGGGAGCTGACTTGCGCGGGACCACGGCAGCGCTGGTGAGCAGCCTTCCCGCTGCTAAGGATTTTTTCCCTTGTAGTGGTTCCCCTGCTGGAGGAAGCGTGCAATGACGCCAATAGATGGAGCACACGTTTCCATACACGCTCTTCCCAGCGTCTGCCTCCTCCTGCCCCTTACTTCTGCAGCATCGGCGGTGTTGCCCCCCCCAGCTTCCACCAGGAGACAGCCACGCGCCGACTGTTGATGTCCCTCCCTCCCTGGAGAAGGAAAGCAGTCCTCCGGATGCTCGCTCCTTCCCCAACTCAGCCAACCCCTGGCGACTCGTGCTCATTCCTGAACATGGGTCGTCAGCATAGTGCGAGGTGTGGCGTCCAGTGCCTCAACCCTCAGCGCCACCGGGCCGGCCCTGCAAAGGCCTATTTGTGAAACAAAGTGTCTTTCTGGGCCACACTTCTCAGTGGCCTGTATAACTTTCCAAGGATGTCACAAAAAAGAACAATAATTGGTCCGGCCCAGTAGCACTGAGGGTTGAGGTACTGGACGCCACACCTCGTGCTACGCTGGCAACCCGAGTTTGGGAATGACCTCGGGTCGTTGGCGTGGGGGTGGGGCAGAGCAGGACCGAGCATGCCGATGGGCAGCTCTCCTCTCCCAAGGGTGGTGATGGTGGGTTGGCACCCCCCCCGTAGTTCTCCCACTGGGTGGCGATCTGGTGGGTAGCGTAGGCAGAGAGGGGGCGGCAAACAGTTACAGGAGGTGGAAGGGGCTGAGCTGGTGCCAAAAGTCGTAGCATGCCTCCACATGCTCGCACGGCCATGTGCTGGTGCCTCGGGAGGGGGGGGGGATCATGGAAGAAAACCTGTAAAGTACCTATGTGTCCCCATTGCCAGTTGAAGGGAGGAGGCGATGGAGACCAAATAGCTATATGAAAAAAAAAGAAAAAAAGAACAATAATTCCACAGTAATTATATTATTATGATGCACTGTTATGTGAAATTGACTTCTTGCATTGATGATGTGCTTATATGTTCAAAATCTATAAATAAAAACCTTTTAAGAAAGTGCTAAATTGAAGAAAATATAGTGTAATTCAGTATTTTTTCCCATACTTGCAGGAAAAAATTACAAGTGTGTCACTTGTGGCTAAACAGTGCGAGTCCATGGGACAAACATTAGGAAAGTACCCATGACCTTTACTGTTGTCTGTAAGTAAAGGACTTGGCTTCCCGTGTTCCTGAGAGCACAGGTACTTTATAGCAAGGCAATGCCCATGCACTGGGATTTAATGTGATCCATGAATGCTAAGCACGTTTTCTTACAGAAAGTCTGAAAAAACTCGTACAATTTATTTATTTATTTTTTTTACAGCGTATTACTGATATTTTAACAAAGCACCTGATGGCAACAAAACAAAAGGTCAAATTCCCACATTCCAGCCCATGGGCCTTATACTCCTACATAGCACTCGGAGTCTACAATTTGATTAGACAACAGACTTTCCAAGGTCTACAAATTGTTTAATCTGTTTTTTATGCAAGTACTGAACCAGGCTGCCCCATAGATTGAGACATGAGTAATAGACAGCTGAGGAATGAATGCACCTCCAGCAAAATCCATAAGTTTATTAAGGTACACATGACACAGTAACGCACTGTGCAGCTCAAAGGGGACAAACAAAAACAAACATTTTACATGTCCTATCAAATACAGCACTTTTTCCTCGAGGGTCCCACTTTCCTTTGTTATGCATTTACAGACTGCTAATCCCTACTTCTGACAGTGGCCTGTGTTTGATAGATTCATGTGCAATTTTATTACTTCCCATTCACATTCCCAGAGGTGCCATGGAAACAAGATTTAATGTCTCAAGTGCTACTCTGGTGAAATATTCAAGCCTATAATAAGTCTATGAGCTCAAACAGGAGACCAGCAGGCAACGCTTGATCAGGTCTACAGGGAGACTGTTCATTTACAGTAAGACCACGAGGTTATTCACTCCTTTGGTCACATCCTCTGCTGTGTGCATTAAATGCCATTCTTTGCTATGAACAGGTTACAGCAAAAACCATTAAATTTGCCACTGGCACTTTATTTCTGTCTCACCTCATCCGATTTCCGAAATTGGGACTGCTGTCACTGACAGGGCTCACACACTAAAGGGGTGCACAGCATGTTTTCACCTTGGCACGTATCTCATCAGGTCCTGATGCAGACGAAATATAAAAATATACTACACAGCCTCAGGCTAGCAAGTATGCTTACCAAGACAGTGTCAAGGGTCTCAGTAAGAGTTTTATTTATTTAGATCCTTTTTGTTTCCGATCTCAGACTATGGAGATTTCTAGGGTCTTGCCTAAAAATATTCCATTGTGTGTCAGTGACCCACAGTTGTATGAAATAAAGTACCACTTAGCTGGCTCTGACTCCCACTGATTGACAGGCTCAGGTCCTAAATCGCAGAAAATCTGATTGGGATAATAGGTCCCACAAGATTCCCTTAAAGAAGGAATAACTGGCAAGCCCTTTTTTTTTTTTTAACAGAACTTGTGTTTTTTTTAAATGCTGGTTCTATTTCTACTATTATTTCATCTTTTTTCCAATATACATTTTATCCCCTCCCTTCCCCTGCGCCATCTTACCAGAGATATAACCTGTTCATCAGGGATATACCCTGCACATCAGAGATGTACACTGTTCTGGCTGCTGGGGTCATATTATAGACAGTGGGGTTTGCTCCCCAGGTTTCACCCCATACTTTCTCACTCCTCCCCTTTGGCGTGAATGATGCATTCATGGGAATGAACGTGCAGCTCACTCAAAAGTACGCTTTCTGATCCACCCGAAGGGATCACTGTTATGCCATAGCTGGCTGCCAAACTTCCCTGGCCAAGCTGTGCTGCCTTTCGGCAGCTGCCAACAGCTTGGCCTCCCCGTAGTGGCAAATGACATCTGCTCCTGCATGCATGGCATACGAACATATGAAATTGATGGCAGAAAAAGGCCCACAGATCTATCAAGTCTGCCCAACTGTGCAGCTCTTAGTTTCATATTACCACAGCTGCCCCAGCCCCACCCAAACCCCTCCTTCCTCCCCTTTCCTGGTCTTTCCCCCCTTTGTGTTCTTGTCTGTACTAATCCTGCTCTTGACTCTGTCCCAACCCTGCTTAAAGCTATCCACTGTCCTCAGTTCGATTAAGTCCTCCGGCAGTGCATTCTATCTCGCCACCACTCTCTCTTTAAACTAGTGCCTCCTCATTTGCCTCCTGAACCTTCCCCCTTCCAACTTCAGACTATGCCCCTTAGTGACCCTTCCCCCTTTAAGCGGAACAATCCACCCTCTCTGACTTTGTTTTGACTATGGCAGTTTGACACGCAGCTACTGGGCCATTGGGGTGGCCAACTGTTATTGTTCATCTTTACTGGCCTATCAGTAAAACTCGGGTGTTTCATCCTTAGACACCAGTGGTACAATTCTGGAACTCTATGATGCAGGTTATGTCCCTTTCAACCACAGAGTACTACAGTTGAAGAAAAATGCTCTGTACCAACTAAGAACATAACAGAGACATAAACTGCATCATGCAAGTCTAAGATGTCTTTAGCACCAGGGTGTAAGTCAGAAACACCCACGGAACTTACCAAAAGGCCAGTACAGATGGAAAAAATGAATAATATCCAGTAGTACACTAGATCACCTCTACCGCTCCAGTGTCACTGGATGTGGAGAACACCAAAACAAGAGGCAGTATAGCCTAGAGATTACATTAATGAGCTGCGAATGAGCATGGTACGTCCAGCAGACCTGGGTTTGATTCCCACAACCTCCACTTGTATACTGTGTGACTCAGCAAATCACTTAACCACCCCAGTGCTCCTTGGTCGCCAATGAAAACAGGCACTTCTGCCTAGAGGGCCTGACTCAGTTACCAAAGAATAAAAAAAAAAATAAGGCTGTTGACAGAAAACTGAGTGAGGTTCTGTCATGCCCTCAGTCTACAAAGCTACCTATCCTCAAGGTTTTTAGGTAGTACTGCTAGGTTATAAAAACAGCATTTCAGTATCTAGGACATGTGGGGTGTCATCGCATTTGGTCTCCTGCTTACCAGCAGCAGAGGGTGGAACTACGACATTTCAATATAATTTTCCTTATAATAAAAATATATTTGAAACAGACCAATGTTAATTATTTGATAGACTGATGAGTACATTTTACATTTTTCCACACAGTTTTTTTCTCCCTTGTCCATGTAGTCATCAGGAATGTACCCCGGTCCCAGGGATATTGCCTGTTCCGGCCTGGTCTTCCCCCGCTCACTGAGGCGAGCAGACACCAGACGACTACTACAGCCTTCCTTTCATTGGCAGAGACTCCAGGAGGTCCTCACTTGCCCCCACCCGCCCCACCGAGGTGCACTACCAGGTAGACAGGATCTAGTGCTGGAGGCGCTAGGACCTAGGGGAGCCAGGTACATTTTCAGTCATTTAGACAGCCAAGGGATTTTTATCCCCCGTCCAACCTCCTCCCTTGGAGTGCGTGGAGCCGAGTGATGGCCTCGGGTGCATGCAATGTCATCTGTGGAGGGAGTAAGCTCCCCTGGACCACCCCAGAAGTGGTATGATGGTAATGGTGCCATGGGATTGGAAATTCTCCTCTCAGGAATGATATTGTCCTATCACGAAATTGTCCTGTCAGGGACCTCCTGGCACAGTTTTAACCTCTACAGCTAAAGAGCTCAGCAGCTTCATTGCTGTGCCAGCTTTGTGGTGAAGTGGAAAGTTCTACAGCCTCATAAACAAAAGTTGTGGGTCTGAATCCACACAGCATCCTCTCAGAATTTCACTTGAGTGGTGATCCATGGCAGTGTGGTGTGAGAACAGTGAATCCATATGGGAAAAGGGACTTGCATGGCAAAAACACTAAGTGCAACGGGTGGGTCGCCACAGGTGTCCTGACAGGACAACCCCGGCAGGAAAATCTTGTGACACCATTACCAGGTTTGTCCCAGAAGTCACAGTGGCATCGGGTGCTTGACTCCTCCCCCCTCAGACTGCAGCACGTTGCCAAGCGGCAGATGTTATGGTTTGGCCTGCCTCCCAACGCAGGGACTCCAGTTCACTCTTGAACCTGAGGCACCTGGCTGCCGGCCATTGGGGCGGCACTGAGTGCATTTTATTTTTAAACATATATGTTTCTTCTCAATCCTGTAATCTGAATATAGTGATGTAAGTATGTACATGTATCTCTCCTGACGGCTCCCTTGAAGACTCCCATGAAAAAGTGATGTTTCATCTCATTTAGAACAACCCTGGCATTTAAAATTTTTAATTAAAAAATAGGTATTTACATATCACTGTGTATACCTAATGAATCCTGCAACAACTCCAAGCTTGTAAAGTGTTTGGGAATAAAGTTCGTATGAATTGTACAAGCTCCACTATGTCCTGCTATCACAGCATTACCATGGCAGGAACACAGCATATATCGAGGCACTCCATGCACTAACGGTAACCAGCAATGCTTTTACTAATGAGGCTCACAACATACAGTAACATGGCTCTACGATGCTGGTTCGACAACTAAGTTGTCGACCGCCATCACAGTGACGGATTTATGTCGAAAGCAACTTGCAGTTGATATACATCCGACTGGAAACCCCAGCTGTTTTTTCATCGGGGGGCTTTGCCCCCCCCGCACCCTCTGATCTAAAGGATTTTAACTCCGAGTCGGAGTTGGATCGGGGAAGGGTTGCAGGACCGGGAGAGAGAGTGCCGAGGTCTTGGGTTGACTATTACAGCGAAAACATAGATGTTGTCAGCATCAGTGTTTTCACTGCAATGGTGTCGCCATCCTGGGAGCACACCCAGTAACACACCTTGAACATGTGGTTTGGGGAGTGGAGGGAGAGGTATTGATGGTCACTAGAGAGGAAAGGGACCTTGAATATCTAATGACTTCAAGGTGGCGAGGTGATGCAACAAGGCAGTGGGTAGGGCCAGTGGGATGCTGGGGTGCACAGGGAGGGGTATCACCAGCAGGAGAGAGGTGGTGTTACCACTGTATACATAAGTTGGTGAGACCCAGGGGTCGATCTTAACATTGTTTTACCAGTCCAACCCATACCTCTCAACCTCCTGCCTCGTAAATCAGGGACAAGGCTTAAAAAAATCAGGGACAAAGGACAAAAATCAGGGACACATCTTCAAATTTAGAGCTATCCACCCAGGAAGCTGGTAGAATATGGGGCTTAGTGCAAAATGCATTTTCTAAAGAAGAACAAGTCTGTAACTTTAATGCTTGACATTGTTTTGTGCTTACAGTCCCCACTGTTTAGCCACAAAAACACAAATTTTAGGAGGGACAGAGTAAAATTTTGAGGCAAAATCAGGGATATCCCTGAAAATCAGGGACACTTGAGAGGTATGGTCCAAACTTTAGTGCAAACTAACCAGGATTAGTGCAACCTCTTCACTTGTCCCTCTTGACTACTGCAGGTTTTCATGGGTTGTTAAGGAAGTTAAAAAAGTCTCTACTTTAGCAGGCTCTAGTCCTCATGCTAATCTCTCAATTTTCCAGATGGCCTAGTGTGATGAACAGCTCATTAAGAGCTGAAATTATCTGGCAGTTCAAGAGAGAGATCCCACAAAACACTCAATGCGAGTCATTATCACTCCACTGTTAGAACTTTTAGCTAGTGTCCAAGGTGCGTGATCAAGGGTAGAGTTTTCTGAATGTGTCTAACAATTTTTCCCATATTATTAAGACCAGTGCCCCTCGTTTCCCTACATTTTGAGTGTCTGTATCCAACATTTCAGTGACAAAATGCAAGGAGGTATACAGGGTCAGCCCTGCAGGTGGTGGGTTTATCCCAGCCTCACCATAACTTCCCTCTCCCCTCCAAATCTCTTAACTCTGTTCTTTCCCTTGACACCACTGCAGACCAGACTCTGAAGTGACCATCCACAGATCCATAGCTGCCATTACTGGTGTAACCCCCTTGTTTCCCGGGGTTACTAGAATCCCAGTAAGACCTAGTGGTAGGCAGGGAAGGCAGCTTGTGAAACTCCAGTTAAATGGGTTTCACACTGTCTCACTCTGTTCTCAGTCTCAGCTGAGACTGAGGGATGACCTCACCAATAGAACTTTCGCAGCTGCATAAGCCACATTGGAATCTGCAGCAAAGGGAGTTAGATAGAACGTTGGGAGTTTTCAAGTGAGAGTCTGCAGTTTGGCTTGAGTGAGTGAAGTTTGTACTCAAGTGGTGGAGACCGCTGTTTTCGGGTTTCAGTGCCCCCTCCCTCCGGGGGGGGGGGATGTAAAGATTCCCAGCAGATTCCTGGAGCAATTCCCTTAATTCTGCTAGTGGAGGAAAAGCTGCCTGTTTAGTCCAGGATTTATTTTGGAAGATGGAAGATTTGTGAGTCGCCTGTGGGGCACCTGCAACTTAAGGGTGAATGTCTGCTCTGGCTAAAAGGGCATATGTTTTTTTCACCCTGGGACTTGTGTGAAAATCTAGGGATTGAACTACATATTGGGAAGCCTAGAGAAATGGGCCAAGCAAGTAAAAGTAGTGTCAAATCCCAGAGTTTTGTGAGATGCAAATAATATGTAGAGGAGATGTGACAGACGTCTATCCTTAATCTACATTTCAAAGTTCAGTAAAGGAATTGCTCAGTTTTTCCAGAGAAATGGCCAGGTATGGGCTGTGGGAGCTGGAGGTGGGTGGCCCCCCAGCTTTAGTGACCAGGTCCACCTCTACGGATTTCTTCTGTGGTTTTTTACTTTGCCTCAGGCACTTGGCCAGTGATGGGGAAGTACCAGCGTGGGGTTGTAAGGAAAATTCTCTCTAAGAGTCACAGACTCTAGTGTGGTGTGGGAGCCATAACAGGATAATTGGTTCATTCGTCCAATGGACATGGATCAAGTGGCCGTGGCAGGAGCCGGGCCAGTGGGAAACCCATGTGTACAAGTCGGGCTATACCCAAAGCTGCAGGCAAGTCCGGGCTGTGTGCTCAGGTTCAAAGCCCAAGGGCTGGAAATGGTGCTAAAGTGTTCTGTAGTCTCTAATCTGCATTACCAGGAAATGTAGCCCGCTGGGGTCCGTCTCATGCTTTGTTTGTTCAGCTAGTATGTGAATAAAAGCCACACTGAAGAATCCCATTCCTGGTTCTGGACATTACAGTTATTGCTTCCTGTGTTCGGATTTACTTGGGTGCCCCTGTGCAGAGTAGCCAAACCTAGGTCCCCCTGTGCCGAGTAACCTCATCCTCCCCGAACCCAGTCCCCACCAGGTACTGCTGTCAGCTTCAACAGCATGCCACCTGTCGTTTTGGCAAAAAGGCAGGGGTGAGGGGTTACACTGGTAAGTGTAGGGGGATCCCCAGCTCTTCTAAATGGAACATGCCAGCCATCACCATCCATACAGTCCCAACCTCACCCCGCCCAGCATGTCCTTTCATCCTAAAAACAGAGCTTTGGATCCTGTATGCTACAAAAATAAACCTTAATAAAATACTTAATTTGAAAGCTTAAAATAGGCATTCCCGGGGTACATAGATCAACCTATTTAGAAACAGAGATAGTATACAGTAGCATTATGCCTGTGTACTGTTTCCCCGGGGCTGATGAAAGGACAATGTTAAAGAAAAATCTGTTATTGTTGGGGCAGAGCATACTAAAATCAGTGCTTTTAAAAATAAAAATGTCATAGTTTTCTATTTCCCAAGCCCCTTAGGTTTGTGTAGCCTCATCCCAAAGACATCTTATTCCTAGCTCAGTTGAGACTGTACAAAACCTTCCAGAAGTGCAGGTCTCCAGTTGACTATAGGGCGGGGGCTGAGGGTGCTTTCTCTGCCTGACTCTGTTCATTGCCCTGTGGGTGGTGGTGACAGTGTGGTGAGGTGCATGAGGATGTCAGCTGATGTGTTTGCAGAGCTAGGACTGCTTAATTGAGCATTTACTGTTGTGATGTCCTCTGGTTGGGGGCGGGGCAGAAAGAGGAAGAAAGGAGGCCACAGTAAAATGGGATGGCGGGGGTCACAGTGTGTGACAGCATTGCAGTTGTTTTTTCTGCTAGGGAGCTGGAAGACATGTGGGAGCATGATAAATGTATAATAATCAGAGTATTTCTTGGCTTGCATTGTTTCCTGTATAAGTGATCAAAATTTATCATTATAGTTGAGGGCTAATGCAACCATCTGCGGGCTAGTGCAATTTTGTATCAACCTGCCCTGCTGGCTAGTGCAGAAAAAGGTTAAGGTTGACCCCTGGTGAGACCCCACCTAGAGTACTGTGTCCAGTTCTGGAGACCACATCTCAGGAAGGACATGGTCAGGGTGGAGGCTCTCTAGAGCAGGACAACTAAAATGGTGCAGGGGCTGCATCAGAAGCCTTATGAAGAGAGACTGAGGGATCTCAATATGTACAACCTGGAAGTGAGAAGGGGGGGGGCATGATAGAGACCCATAACTACCTCACAGGGCTGAATAAGATACAGGAAGGGAACATTCTTCAGAGAAAAAGTGTACAAGGACTAGGGGCATGCAAGGAAGCTGGAAGGGGGAAATTTAGGAGGGATGTGAGGAAGTACTTCTTCATTTGGGGGTGCTGCATCATACACGGGAAGAGACAGTGATACTGAGGAAGGGGGGACCCTTACCGATCGGCGGGTCTGGGGAGAGAGGGAGGCATCACTGGCAGGAGGGGGGAAGGCTAAGCAAGGAGAAGAGGTAGCGGAAGTGGAAATCACAGCAGAGAGAGTGAGGGAAGCCCTCAGGTCCCTTAAGATGGAGAAAGCACCAGGGCGGATAAATTACATCCCAGAGTGCTGAAGGAACTTGGGATGTCCTGGCGAAACCCTGGCGGGCTTTCACCATCTCTGAGGACAGGGTGGGTGCCTCAGGACTGGAAGGTGCCGCATATAGTGCCTATCTACAAGGGGATCAAGGGAGGAGGCAGGAACTACAGGCCTGTCAGCCGACATCGGTGGTGGGCAAGGTGATGGAGGGCATTGTCAAGGAGAGGCTGGGGGACCTGGAAAAGTCAGGGTGCCTGGACGATAGACAGCATGGAGTCGCCCGGAAATCGTGATCAGACAAACCTTGTGGAGTTCTACTGACTGGGTCGAGTGCCTTGGACCTGGGTAGACAAGTGGGCGTCCTCTTTCTAGACTTCAGCAAGGCATTTGACTCTGTTCCTCACGTGGGCCTGTTGGATAAGCTGGGAGAAGTGGGGTGGGGACAGATGATCAGATGGATAGGCAATTGGCTCCAGGACCTGACCCAGAGGGTCGAAGTTGTGGCGGGACAGTCTCATCCCCAGGAGGGTCATTAGTGGGGTCCCACAGGGATCAGTCCTTGGGCCCCTCCTGTTCAACGCCTACATCTCTGACATAAGGACAGGTATCAGGAGTGAGATGAGTCTCTTTGCAGATGACTCAAAACTGGGGGCGGTGGTGGATGGGGAGGAGGGGAGGGTGGCCCTACAGGGGGACCTGGAGGCTCTGGAAAGATGGTCTAGAAAGTGGAAGCTGAGGTTCAATGCAGGGAAATGCAAGGTACTGCACCTGGAGGCCAGAAACCCGGCCAAGTGTACACCCTGGGGGAAATGCTACAAGTCTCGATGGCTGAGGGACCTGGGGTGGTGGTGGATGTCAAGATGAACAACCTCGGAGACTTGTAGGAGGGCTGCAGCCAAGGCCAACAGGATGCTGGGATGCATCGCTGGGATCACCTCCAGAAAGAGGGAAGTGATACTCCCTCTGTATAACTGCTTGGTGAGGCTGCACCTCGAGTACTGCATGCACTTTTGAGGCCACACTTAAAGAGGGACATTAAACTCCTGGAGAGTGTCCAGAGGAGGGCAACCAAAATGATTTGGGGGTTGGGGACAGGACCTATGAGGAGAGGCTCGAAGAGCTAAATATGTACACACTGGAAGAGAGAAGGGACCAGGGGAACATGATAGAGGTCTTCAGGTACATGAAGGGGGTAAATAGGGGAGGAACAGTCAGGGTGCTTCAAATGAAGGAGGAGGGGGCCACTAGAGGGCATGGGTGGAAGCTGGAGGGGGGAAGATTCAGGGGAGAAAGGAGGAGGTGCTACTTCACTGAGAGGGTGGTGGAGCCATGGAATGTGCTGCCTAGGGGGCTGGTGGAGGCAGAGATGGTGGAGGGGTTCAAGAGGGGGTGGGACAGGTACAGGGGAAGGGTTCTGGAAGCAAAATCCAATGCAGCGAGAATATCCGGAACTGGGAAAGGAGAAGCCAGAGAAGGTGAGGGGGCAGCAAGGTCAGCTCCCAGGGTGGGGGCTGACCAAACGAGCAGACGCAAAAGACCGTTAGGCCTATTCTGCTGGCATTTTAGTATGTTAGTATTTAAAGGGCATGGAAATCTGGAACAGTCTTCCAGTGGAGGTAGTTGGGGCAAAAAAGTGGTGGACGTTAAGCATGCATGGGATAGGCACATAAGGAAGTGGGGGGTTGGGGAGTTGCCCAAGATCAGGTAGGGTTTAAAGTGAGAGTACAGATAGGGAAAAATGGGCAGACTAGGTGGGCCAAGCAGTCCTTATCTGCCGACAAATTCTACGTTTCTATGTTAAGGTGTTGTTCGGTTCAAAAATATAAAGTAAACCAGTGTCTGACAGAGATTTACAAGTTCTTGGCATTCAGTGATAGCGGATTAACATCTTTCAAAAGAACATAAAAACTATACTATGAAAAAAACATTAAACGTGAATTCCGCTTGTAAACTTGGATCAATATAAAAATGAAGTCAGTTTTTAAAATGTTCTAAAATATTGTGTCACGTATCAGTTACATATATAAACCCTGTGGTGTAGCATAGAGTGGCATCAACTACATTTAAGCTGTCTGTATGTGACAGTGCACAACAGCAAGTAACACTGAAGGGGCATAACTGTATCTGCTACATCTGGACAATCTGAGGATTCTCAAGGACCTGGGTTCTAGATGGACACAAGAGGTTGAACACCAACTTAATGAATCCTCCCAATAGTTAAAACTTAATGAACAACAAGTAAAAATACTAGAACCTGGAAAAATGACAGAGACTTAAGAGTGCTACATTGTTTGAAAAATAAAAAATATACCTCTGAGCCCTACGTCAAGATCTTGTATCCTGCCCTGTCAGTTACCCTCGCCCTCTACCATGCATTATCAAATGCAGACAGAACTGTACCACTAGTAAGACAGGCCTGACCTTGTACTCGCCCTTTATACTGTGATGCTACTAGAGGTAGGTCAATGTGTGTGTGTTTGGGCACAAATAAAAGCCAGCTTTTGTGTGGTAGTGTGCTATTTACAGGTCAGGACAGGTAGTCTTGACTTTCTCTCACTGTTAGAAATCTCTCCGTATTTACTTTTAAGGGATTAAAGACATGTCCCTCTAGGCAAAGCTGTCAATTCTGGCTGATTTCTGGAAACAAAAAAACTCAAACTAGATCTACTGAGATCATGAACAGGCATTGTCCTGTATGGTACGCTAACATACACACACACACACACACACAGACACACTATAGGCAACAGCCCTCTGACATCCTGCCCACATCAGGAATACAACAAAACAGCTGAGGACAGAAAAAGAACACAGGGCTCATCCAGTCCGTCCAGAAACCTACCTAATGACCCAAACACCAGCCAGCTACTCCAAACTGAATTTCAGTGAACCTCCCAACACCTGTAAATCTATCCCACACTGCTTTGAACAGAACCATTTCTGGTAATTTTTCAAATGTCCCCAAAAATAAGAGGAAGCTTCTTTACCTTCACAGGAGCTCCTCTGTAGCAAACACAGCTTCTGTAATTATAGCCCAGAGGGAAGGGAAGGGATAGGTAATTGCCCCTAGGGGCTAGTAGCACGTCCCTTCTCTACATTCAGTGATGTTGGCCACGCCTGGCTTGCTGTTTTATGACGGGCAATAGGGACAGCAGGGGACGCCCATTGAAGTGTATGGAGTGTGGTTTCAAAGCAAAGTTTTCACCCATTTAAGTGGCAAATTTGTAAAATCGGAGCCATGGTTCAACTAACAACAGCCTTGTTAGTTGAACCCTGGCTCCAGTTTTACCAAATGGCCACTTAAATAGGTGAAAACTGTGCTTTAAAACCATGTTCCATGCACTTCAATGGAGCGCGCCTCCACGCTCTCCCTATTGCCATGTCATAAAACGTCAGAGTGAGGGGGTGTGGCCAGCAACAGGGAAGTGGAAGGGGATCTTGCTGCTAGCCCCTCGGGGCAATTTATGATCCCTTGCCCTCCCTCAGGGCTATAATTACAGAAGCTGTTTTTGCTACAGAGGAGCTCCTGCGGAGGTAAAGGAGCCTCCTGTTATTTCTGTGAAGCACCATGAAAGGTGCTATTTAAATCCTGTTACACTGCAGCATTTACCACCATAGTGGGCAAGCCTTTCTATCCTTCAACCCCCCACCCCCCGTGAATAAAAAACCTCACATCATTTTATGTTTGCTTGCTACAGTACAAGAAACATACTGATGTAGTACATATTGCAGAGGTGTGGCAGTGTTGTGGCCAATGCAGGGGATGCTTTAATGGGTGCATCCCTCAGCCACCAATCAACAGGGAAGCTGCTGATAACAGCAGTTTCAGAGTGAGCGCAACACTTGAAAGAAATCTGCTGTTCCAATCGGGGACAATTTCATCACTGCAGCGGCAGATCTCTCCCCACCTTCCCAGTAACCAGACACATTCCAGCCACACGCATTACAGTGCACAGTAATGCGCATGGCTGGAGTTATGAGCAACTCACTTGCTCAGTGTGCCTTTCCTGGTGAAACATATTAATAAATAAATAAATGAGCCACACTGCGGCTTTGCATAATTGGCGGCTCCTGCCACCCACCACACACTCCCCCGGAAGCTGACATCGGGGCACCCAATCCCCGTGTTGGTATGTATCCCCCTCCCCCCCATTAATGTGGCACATGGGGAGCCCACCCCAGTGTGCCAAACTAATTATATTTCCAACACCGGATGCCCACCCCGATGTCAGATGACCCCCGACCGAACATATCTTTTGGCCGACAACAGGTGCCCAATCCCCGTGTCAGCATGCCCCCATCCCACTACTGTGGCACACTGGGAGCCCACCCCAGTGTGCCATAGTGATTTTTTTATCTTTTTCCAACAGCAGGATTCCCACTCCCGGTGTCGGATGCGCACCCCATGCCCCCTTTTTTTCAGTCGACCTCGGGGTGCCCAATCCCCTAGTGGCCAACAGACTACAGAAGGAGGATCACCTCCCTCCTTGGACTAGTGATGCCCTCCCTATGTATCCCAGCATTCTGCTGGCCTTCCCATATACCTTGCTAGACTGTACATTAGATTATAGGCTGTCACTAATGAGAATCCCCAAGTTTCTGTCCTCTGATGTCTGTGCGACCCTTACCCCATCTAACCAGTGCTCTGTTCTATGATTCTTCCTTCTGACATGCATGATCTTATACTTTTTGGAATTAGAACTTTGTTGTATGTCCAACCAGTTTTCCAGCCTTTCCGCATCCCTCGTCATATTGCTTACCCCTATGTACTATCCATCCTCCCATATATTTTAGTGTCATCTGCCAACGGATACACCTCGCTATTCACCCCTTTCCCAATGTTAAATATGTACATCCCAGGAGGATCCCTCTAGGGACCATTTTAACTTCTGAAAATGTGACTCTCAGGACCACTGGCTGGATCCTCCCTTCTAGCTAACTCCATATCTACCGTGACAGCTTTTCTCCCACCCCCATGTCCTCTACCTTCTTAGCCAATCTCCTATGTGGCAGCAAGTCGAAGAAGGCCTTGCTGAAATCCAGATGAAGGCTGCCTGACCTCTGTCCACAGCTTGTCACTGAACTGAAAAAAATCTACCAAATTTGTTTGACAGGACCTACCACTCACAAAACTATGCTGCCTTTTGTCCTGCAATTTGCACCATTCCACAAATCCACTATTTATTCCTTGATCATGGTCTCCCAGGGGTAGTTTTTTAACAGTAATTTACAGGCACGGAGCACAATGCAAACTGCTTCTGGCCAATGTCCCCCGACTTTCCCAATCAGGCTAGTGTAAACCCTCCAACAACCCATGTCAGGCCCACCTTCACTTCCCACTTATGTTCCCTTAGTCAGAAAACTCACCCACAATGTTACAAGTATTTGGAAGAAAAGCTCTGAAACAGCACACTGCTAGTCCTGTCTTAACAGTCTTATCTCGGGGCCTGAATGCCATCAATCTCTCCTTTACCTGATATTGCAAAGCACTACTGGGTGAGACTGCTGGCATTGGGGCCCAGCAATGAGACTGTTAAGATAGGATAGTGGTGCATTGCTTCAGGATTTCTTTTTACTAATATCTGTCACCCTCTGAGTGAGTTTGCAACTACCGGGGGAACAGATGGAGAGGGTGGTGGAGCTAAGATTGGTGGGGAAAGGGTATTAATTTATAACTACTGGGGGAACAGATGGAGAGAGTGGTGGAGCTAAGATTGGTGGGGAAAGGGTATTAATTACTAATTAGTTTTTTTTTGCTGTACTGCAGCTGCGTGAGTTAAATGGCAGCCAGCCGAGGAAGTGAGCAGAGGGTTTGTGCCAGCTTGCCACTGAATGACAGGATAGTGGGGTTTGGGTACTCTGAGGAAGGGGGGTGACACTGGACACGCAGGAGAATGTTTGAGGATGGGGATACGGAGGGGTGCCACTAGATGCCAGGGAGAATTTATGGAGCAGGGGAAAGGAAGGGGTTTGTTTGTTTATTTTTGTTAACCAGGTATGTTCACTGAGTACAGGCACCCATTTTGAGGGATGAGCCAGGTACAAAGCACAACAAGTGTACAAACACAGTTAACATAACAATAAACAGTAGAAATAATAAACTGTCAAGTTAAAGCAACATGCATTAATGAGGGATGCCACTGGACAGGAGGGAAATCTTATGGGGAAGGGGAGAGGGAGGGGTGCCACTCGGGGCTTATGGTGAAAGAGCATACCACTGGACACCAGGAGAAATTAAGGGGATCAGAAACAGAGAGGGTGCCACTGGAAACACAGAAACAAAGAATGTATTGGCAGGAAAGGACCACATGGTCCACCCAGTCTGCCCAGATGATCCCTGTCTAGTCTGTCTCAAACAGACCATAATTTGATATTCCCCTATGCCTACTCATGCTTGAAGCCCCCAACTGTCTTTACCTCTGCTGGCAGTCTACCCTAGGTGTCTACCACTCTTTCAGTGAAGTAATACTTCCTCACATCCCTCTTAAACTCCCTTCCCCCAGCTTCACTGCATGCCCTCTAGTCTGGGTGCGCTTCCTCATTTGAAAGAAACCAGAGAGTAATTGGAAAGGGATGGGGAGAGGCAGTCCACCCCACCCCTCACTTTCTATTAGGGAGTTGAAGACTGAAGGTCAGAGATTGGAACGTTGTTGGAGGAAGTAGCAGACTGATGAGAATAGACTGGCTTTTAGGACTCGCTACGGTATGAAAGGGCAAGTTCCCATAAGAAGGCAGCATTTCTGTCCAGGGAAATTATGGCAGGGAGAAACTGATCAGCTCTGCTCTTCCAGATGGTAGACAGACTGCTTCATTTAGTCTGTCTGCAACCAGTGAGAGCAAATTCATTTGCACATTACAAAGAGTTTGCTTGTTTTTTCTCTGACAGGACGTCTTCGATTCAGTCCAGGATTTCCCCAACCAGGATGTCATGATCTGGCATTACTGAGCTGGTAGTGAACAGGGGCTCCCGCCAGTCTGGGAAGAGTTTAGGCCGATTTTGATGGATGAAGTCTGTGGGGTCATCTTGGAGCTGTGGCCCACCTTTTGTGAGCTGGACCCAGGCCCGACACCCCTTGTGGTGGGGTACGTGAGGTTTATGGGTCCGGTGTTCGCTAAGTTAGTTTAGTGCTCCCTTTTTGAGGGGGTGTTTCTAACCACATTGAAAACTGCGCTGGTTAGGCCAGTCCTTAAAAAACATTTTTTAGATCCAGACTGCTTGGCAAACCATAAACTGGTCTCTAACGTTCCATTTCTGGGGAAGGTTATTGAGAAGATGGTGGTGCTCCAGCTTAAGGAACACCTCATGACTTTCGACACCCATGAACCTCTCCAGTTCATTTTCAGATCAATGCACAGCACGGAGACCCTGCTGGTCAGGGTGCACAATGACCTTCTTAGGGTGAAAGATACAGAATGGTCAGTTCTCATTCTTCTTGATCTCTCCTCAGCTTCTGACACCGTGGACCATGGATTGTTGTTGGAGCATCTGAGAGAGCACTGTGGACTCACCGGCATGGTCATCTGCTGGTCTGAGTCCTTCCTCAGAGAAAGGATGCAGAGGGTGGTGATGGGGAATTTCTCTTCACTCTCAAAGCTCCTGCTCAGTGATGTGCCTTAGGGTTCAATCCTCTCACCCATGTTCGTGGTGTATATGCTGCCCCTTGGAGGGATCATTAGATGGTACAATCTAGGTTTTCACTGATATGCCGAAGACAACCAGTTGTACTTGTTGTTTCTACCCGCGACACTGGATGCAGTCATGGTGCTACATTCGTGCCTAGCCGAGATTCAGGACTGGATGTCATCAAGCTGGCTTAGACAACTCAGATAAGATGGAGGTACTGGTAACTGAGCCTGGGCGCTAGTGGGGTGCAGAGGTAACTGAGGAGATGGCAGGCATAGTGCTTTGCTCTTCCAGTTTGGTGACCTCTGCTAAGGTGAAGAATCTGGGGGTTACTTTGGATGAGAAGCTGATACTTGAGGCTCAGGTGTTGGCTGTGGTCCAGAGTGGCTTGTACCATCTCAGAAACACTGCCTGGATAAAAGCCTTGATCCTCCTAGAAGATTTGCCATCACTAGTAAATGCCTTTGTCACATACAGACTTGACTACTGTTATGCTCTATATCTCTGGGTGAGTGGAGGTGTGCTTTGACACCTGCAGCTGGTGCAGAATGCTGCAGCCAGGTTACTGATGGGCCTTCACAGGTCTTGTCGTATAACCCCAGTCTTGCTGGCTAGTGTTTTACTGTCAAAATAAGTTCTCCCCTAGGCTGGCCTGGTGGCGCTGAGGGTTGAGGCGCTGGACGCCACACCTTGTGCCACACCAGTGACCCGGGTTTGGGAGCGGACTTGGGCCATCAGGGGTTGGCAGGGGAGAGGGAGGATCGAGAGTCCAGCGACTGCTCTCCTTCCTCTGGGGTGGGTGGAGGGATCACATCGCTCTGCAGTGGCAACTGGCGGAGGCCAGGAGCACTGCGGGTAGCATGCACAGTTGAGGACTGGAGCGCGGTGAGCGTCGGCACGTAGTGGGCTGACGCCACTGCACCACCGGCTCCGAGAGAGGAAAAAATGAAGAAAATTGCGGGCGATCATGGCGGCTGATGGCTGTGCCCTGCACCCCTGGACATGAGAGGTACGCCCCAGGTATCAGGATCCAGGTCTGCCGAGGGAGGGGGACTCTGTGTGGAGGAGAGCATGTCGCTGGCCAGACCAGGTCCGGGGGCGAGGTGCCGGGCGCTCGACGACTCGCCATTCCACAGTAGGAGGAAAGAATGGCGTGTTAAAAATAAATAAATAAGTTCTCCCCTTTTATACTTATGTAGTGCTGCCAACTTGGAGAAATCATTGAAGGATGGCGATTAAGATAGGGATCTGGGAGCATACTCCCCTGGATAAAAACAGAATTAATTTTACACTGACCTGTCATCTATTGACTTGGACCATCTCTCAACAGCCACCAACATAAATGCTGCCCTCACATCCTTCCAAACCAAATTTATGGCTGTCTGGGACCACCCGGGACCTCGGTTCCCACCTCCCATGGATGTCTACTGAGCTGGTGATCCTACAAGGTCATCAGTTCCCCAGCTGCCCTGTTAAATTCCCAGCCCTTTGCAATGTTTGGCACCAAAGCCATCAGGCTTGCCAAAGCTGAGTACTTCGCATCCACAGTCCAGAACAACCTTAATCATCTCTCCAGGTTCTGGAAAGTAGTCCATTCCCTTTCTAACCCCAAACCCAGTCTGCGCTCCCTCGTCCTCAAGGTTGGCAACTCCCACGTCACTGACACTATTGCTGTAGCTTCTTCTTTCAACTCCTAGTTCACCACCTGTGCCCTCCTTCCTCCCCCTATTCCCATCTTCTCCTCCCCACCCCATACCTCTGCCCACATACTATCTCTTTCTCTCCTGCCACTCCTTCTGCTTCTTTCTCAAGGCCCTTCTTGCACTTAACCCCTGAAAGTGTGTAAGTACTGACGGTCTTGATCCCAAGGTTCTTCACCTCTCTGCCCCTGCCATTCCTATTAACCACCTCTTCCACCTCTCCTTCTCCTCAGCCTCTGTCCTGGATGTCCGAAAACAGGCTACTGTCATCCGTCTCCTTAAAGGGGTTGATCCTTCCTTGGCAGCCAACTATTGGCATATCTCTCTCCTCCCCACCCTGGACAAGTCCAGGAAAACTTGTCCTATCTCAGCTCTCACCTTTCCTTGACTCCTAGTTTTTCACTCCAAGCCAGTCTGGCTTCAGAAAATCTTATTCCACTGCCACGTCCCTCCTCCGGCTCACTGACTCCGTCCTGTCAGGTACAGACCAGCACCACCTCACTTCTGACATTTTTGTTGACTTGGCCAAAGCTTTCAACACCATGTCCCACCCCCTTTTCCTGGATAAGCTTAAGGCTTCAGGGTTTGCTGCTTCCTCAATCAGCTGGTTCCACTCCTACCTTGAGGGCAGGTCATGAGCCGTCTGTACTGGAGACATTTTATCCCCCCCCCACTCCCGATCTGCTCAGGAATTCCCCAGGGATCCATCCTGGGCAACATACTCTTTTCCATATTTCTGAATGACCTCCCTAATGCCTGTCTCTCTGTGTCCATTCACTTAGTATGTAGATGACATGGTTCTGTTTGCCTCTGGCCCCTCTGCTGCTGACGTTGTTGTCCAACTCCAACAGGATTTTCTCTGTGTCCTGTGCTGGTTCCGATCCAACCAACTGTCCCTCAAAGACAAGAAAACAGTATCCATGACTTTGGCTCCCGGCAGAGGCTCATCAGGCTCTCCTTTCTCCCCTCCTTCCACACCCTCAATGGTGCTGCAACTGAAGAGGTCTCCTCCTTCAAGTAGGTCAGGGTCTGGACAGACCATCACCTTGAATTCTCAGTGCATACATATGCCATCCACCAATAACTA
Source organism: Neoceratodus forsteri (assembly GCA_016271365.2). Taxonomy (NCBI): domain Eukaryota; kingdom Metazoa; phylum Chordata; order Ceratodontiformes; family Ceratodontidae; genus Neoceratodus; species Neoceratodus forsteri. The sequence goes on along the minus strand of CM057458.1, from coordinate 213,112,242 downwards.
AACCCCAAACTGGGTGTGCTCTTACAGGAACAAAGCTAGCATCCCACTTCCTGCCTGCTGAGAGTTAGTGTCGAAGATGATCCTCCAACCTTCAAAGTATGGTGACGCTGCTATGGCACCACTCCCAAGTCCTCCCTTATTAGATTGGATCCTCCTTCCACTCTGTCTACCATTTTACCTCGGACTGCCCCCCCCCCTCCTATTCCCGCCACTGCTCCCTCCATCCTTCTCCTTCCCTTCCTTTGATGCCAGATGCCTCATCCACTATGCCTCCTTCACCTCCAAATTCTGGTTTGGCTCTCTGCCTCTCTACCTTTCTGCCCCCTTCTGTTTCCTACCTCCTTCTTCCTAGCCTCTCCGGAACATGGATCCCATTTCCATTCCCTCCCCTTCAGGAAAACTACTGTGGGCCAAACCGCTTTCTCTTACTGTTTCCCCAAGCTTTGGTCCTCTCTTCCCCTGTCTACGCATGCCAACTCTTCTTTCTCACCCCTCAACTCCCTTCGAGGCTTTACTACCCCTTCCTGCAATTCCACCTGACCCATGTCACAGCGTCCAACTTCCCCCTCCCTGTTTGTTTTGTGCCCTCTCCCAAGCTTGAAGAAATATAGAAACATAGCGGTTGATGGCAGATAAGGACCGCAAGGCCCATCCAGTCTGCCCATTTCTTTTTCTACCTTATAAATGTGCCATCGGCCTTTGCTCTGTCAGTGGCCTATCTATTCATACTCATCTGTATTGCTCCCTTATGCCTATCCCATGCCTGTTTGAAGCCCTGCACTGTATTCATAGCCACCACTTCCTGAGGTAGGCTGTTCCATGCATCCACCACTCTTTCTGTGAAAAGAATTCTCACATTCCCCTTAATCGGCCTCTAATCTCATGCCATGTCCTCTTGTCCTGCTATTTTCTTATATTTAAACATGTTAGACTCTTTCACCTTGTTAATGCCCTTAAGGTGTTTGAATGTTTCGATCATATCACCTCTCTCCTCCTTTGCTCAAGGGTATACAAATTGAGCTCGTTAATCTGTCCTCATATGTCTTCTGATGCAGTCCCTGCACCATTTTGGTTTGCCCTTCTCTGGACTGCCTCAATTTGGTTAATGTCCTTGTGAGGTGTGGCCTCCAGTACTGCACGCAGTATTCCAGATGGGACCTAACCAGTGTCTTGTTAAGAGGGATTATTACCTCCCTCTTATGACTTGTGATACCCCTACTAATACACCCTAACATCCCCCTAGCCTTACCTACTGCTTTAGAAATCTGCTTGGATGATTTCAGGTCATTGGTAATGATGATGTCCAAGTCTCTTTCTTCCTTTGTGACTGCCAGCAACTCCCCTCCCAGCCTATAGGTGGCTTCAGGGTTTCTCTTCCCTATGTGCATGATCTTGCACTTCTTTGCATTAAATCCCAGTTGCCACTCTTCTGACCATTTTGCTAGTTTATCCAGATCTCTTCTCATTCTGCCCACCCCATCTGGATCATCTACTCTGTTGCAGATCTTGATGTCATCTGTAAACAGACAAGCCTTACCCTCTAGTCCATCTGCAATGTCACTAATGAAGATATTGTAGAGGACTGGCCCCAGGACTGATCCCTGAGGTACCCCACTTGTGACTTGCATCTCTTCTGACTGTATACCATTTATCACCACTCTCTGTTTTCTGCCTGTCAACCAGTTTTCCACCCAGTTGACCAACTTCTGACTGACCCCAAGCCTACCCAGCTTATTTATCAATCTTCTATGTGGAACAGTGTCAAAGCTTTGCTGAAGTCAAGGTAGGCATACATCAGCTGCTCCCCTTGGTCCACCACTCTGGTTACCCAGTCAAAGAAATCTATGAGATTAGTTTGACAGGAGCTCCTTTGTAAACCCATGCTGTCTTGGATCCTGTCCCCTATGGATTCCAGGTGTTACACTAACCTTTCCTTAAGGAGTGCCTCCATAATCTTGCCCACTACTGAGGTAAGACTGACTGGTCTGTAGTTCCCTGCCTTCTCCCTGCTACCACCCTTGTGGAGTGGGATCACACGAGCCCTTCTCCAGTCTTCTGGGACCTCTCCTGTGCTCTGTGCTATCTCATTGACCACCCTAAGCCACCAGACTGTGTGGCATTAATCTGCCCCCAATTTTGTTCACATCTGGATTTGTTTTGCGTTGTTACATTTCTGTATCATAGTTGCACTGTTCTCTTTTGTACCTTCACTCAGGCTGGGTGTTTTACTCTATTCTTTGTACTGGAGTTTGCACAGTTACTGTTTGCACTTATTCTTTGTACTGGCCTTGCACTTCTTATATTGATTATACTGGCTTATCTGCCTGAAATTCACAATTGCCCAACTGTATTGTAGATTTTTTGCTCCTGCACCTTCCTGTACTCTGAATTCTGTATTTTGTATTTTATTTATTCTGCACCCTGCTTATTTTCTACACCCTTCCCCAGGATGCATCTGCAAACGAGATGTTCCCAGCTCAGTATGTCTTTCTTGGTGAAACTTTTAAAATAAATAAACGTAAGTGCTAAAAACAAAGACACTGAGCATCCAAATATTTATTTGATGTCTTTTACAGTATAGCAGTATTCATATACTAATTCTAGCACAATACATAGTATAATTTGGATAAACAAAATATGGAAAACACATTAGTTTGGCTGCACCACCCCACGCATGCTACACCATTGAGGAAAATCATTTGGTGTAAAGCACCAGGTGGTGCAAGCAAACTAATGTGGGCGTCTTCTGTACTTTGTTGGCCCAAGCTGTCCTGTATATTGTACTGGAATCTGTATATCAATACTGCAATACTGCAAAAGACATCAAATAAATACTTTAGTGTACAACACCTTTGTTTCCAGAACTTAATTTTGCATAAACGTCCTTCAGCTGGAGCGGCTGCACAAACTCTGCTTCTGACAACTTATTAAAATGCTACCTTCTCCAATACACGCTGGAAGGGCTAGTAAAAGGAACATGTTACTACCCAGAAACAAATCTACAAGCATTTACTTACTGGGCAGTTTTTTAACCCTGAAACGCTGTCACAAATTTCAATTTATTCTCACCTTAACAAGTAAATACACAGCTCAGTGATATAAAACTATAGTGCCTGGAAAGTTCCTTTAAGCTATGCCCAGCCATTATGATCAAGGTTCTGAACTTGATCAAACTTGTAGGCATACGCCGGCGACCCATGTTCAAAACTGAGTGCATGTTGCTGGGGGTCAGCAAGGGGAATGAGGATTGAGCGTTCTAAGGGCAGTTCTCCTTCAGGAAGGGCAGAGTTGCAATGCCTGCTGTCTCACTACCATCTTGCACTGACTGGGTGGCAGTGCAGCAAGGATCAGCAGATTGAGGGAGGGAAGGGGCACTGCCAACACCAGTGCTGATCGTACATGTGCAGAAACACGCCTACCCACCTCACAGCATGGCTTTGTCCCGGGGAAAGCACAGTGCAGAAAAATGGCTACTGGCTTGAGGACACTCTACCTCCCCCCACGTCCAAGGTTCAGCTCACTCTCCTGGCTCCTGGTTAGCACTCAGGCCTCCTCTTCTATTGTGGATGGCTGGATACTGGGGCTGAAGCTGCCAGAGGAGCTCAATCTCAGGGGGCAATGCAGCAGTGTGTCTCGGGTGGCCCACAGAGATCCAGGATAACCAGGTGAAAGGGGCCTTGATGGATGGGAGGTTGTGCTGGCACAGGCCAAAGAAGGTCCTGGCCAGAAGGGCCCTGGGACAAAAATAGAATAAAAAAAAAAAAAACACCGTTTAATAGTCACAACGGACTCCATATCATGGAGAGGTATGTTAGCCAATGGCGGCGATGCCAGATTTAGGGGTATATTTATTTATGTCTTTGATAACCGGGTAAGTGGACTGATCCATAAGGACTGATTTCAGCCACAACCCGGGACCTTTATAATACTGTTAGTTAGTACTTTTAATCACAAGTGCATTACAATGAAGATTCCTACATGGGTCAGTTGAGAGACCTACACTGCACTAGGATGCCCTGTTGAGATACTGTACCAGTTAACACTCATACTGTAAATACACAGTAACACAGTCTTACTCGACACACATTTCACATGCTTGTAGTGCTGCATGCAACGGCAGCTATGGGACTCTACCCCCACAGTGATGCCATCTGTATTGTTTTTAACTCAAACCAGCATTTTTTTCTTCTGCTACTGGTCTCCACTGCATTGCTCCTTTACTGTTCCATATTGCTACTTCTGTTACCCCCCACACACACACAAACACTTCTCATAAATATACATTATTCTGAAACAGAAAAACAGATTTCTGTTTTTGAAAGGGGAGGGGCTGCCTCTCATATGCAATTGCTGAGTAATTTTTTCCCCCTTTTTCCTTGGACTGCCATTTTCCTACTGGATAATCACTCGCTTACGGATGGATTTATCTGCTGCCCTCTGAAGACTGGTTTTCCCCCGGGGATACTGGCAACACACGGGAGAATTTGAAAACATCACCCTTGCTCAAGGCTCAAGTTCCCCAATCCCATTATTCAGCGCCAGTAAAGTAAGTCATTTCCTCTCCCTACTGCTATCTATCACATCATCTCTAGCTATGTTTTTCATCTCCTGACCCACTTTCTGTGTACTATCCCCCCAACCCCAGCGACTCCCCATCTCGGGCTTTTCACACAGGTTCCAGTAATTCACTGTTAGTCTCTTCAAGTACTCTGAGTATTCATAATCAATATATATATATTCTTTTTTTGGGTTAAACAAATTAGTTTCTGCAGTACCATCCACATATTAATGGACTTAAATAATGAAAATAAAGAAATTGCTTGCATGTTGGTGTGTCAGGTGGAATTAAAAAAAATCATAACACCCAGTAGTTAAAGTACCAGAGTGACAGAGAGGTCAGAGTGCACTAAACTGAGACTCTGGTATATGAACAGTGCATATCTACGGGCCAAAGAACTCAAACTGTCTGACACAGTCTTGGAACCAGAAACAGGATTAAAGCAGTGGCAGTGATGTTCCAGTCTGCCAGTTACCAACATTGAGATGTTTTGATCATGGAGCGAGAAATGAGATTTAAGTCTACTCTGATTTAAGTAGTCTCTCCAAGATTAGCATATTTCAACAAAACGTGATGGTGACCTCATTACTTAGCGAAGGGCAAAAGTCTTCATCGCACTGTGATTACAGCCTAGCAGCAGCTTTCTCAGCATATCCTGCACCTCTGCTGGGAGCATTTTCCACCATACGGTTTCTATCACTGTCAGTATCTAAAGACAGCAGCTACTGCTATGTCCCGCATGCTTTCTGTTTTACAGTGCTTTGGAAAACATCAGCCCAATGCTATCCTGAAAATGTGCCTTACTCTCAGCTCAAATGTCACTATTTTTTTTCCAGATGGCAAACTTTTCCCTCAAACTACTATTACCAAAGTCACTTTCTTTCTGTTAATTTAGCGTCCTCAAGTTTCAAAAATAAACCCAGGGCACCAGACACCACTAGAAATTTGTTTCTAATATTTCCACTGAATTGTACTCAGAAGATGGTATCTCTCCTCTGTCTCACCGCAGGCAGCTCCTCATATTTCTCCTTTAAAATCGTCTCGTTTTTTTAACCCACTGTGCATTTTAATCCATGACTGCCTTCACCTTTGTACAAGGGTTTAGTGGCCTAGCAACTTGTCCTTCACATCCAAACTTTCACCCGAGTAAAAGTTAATCCGTGCACGGTAAGCAGTGATGTAATGCTAACTGTAAACATGGTATAACCCCCTTCCCAATTCATTTTATTGCAAAGAGCAAGTAAACAGTGCCACGTTTTTTAAGTGGAGACAAGTTAAAATGATTTGCCCCATTCAGAAATGTACATGCTGCAAAGACATTTCTCTTTAATCGCTGGTTGGAACACAGGATGTGGAACATTACATTGGTACAACAGAATTCTATTTGGTGCTCCCTCTATTGTACATGTATATATCTACATCTTTATTTATATCCAGTACCAGATTAACAATGGCTCCGTGGAGCCAGGCCCACACTTGGTAGGGGCCCACTGGCCAAGGGGCAGCTGCCACCCGCTTGCCTTGTGAAAGTTGTGGACTGCTTTTTGGTGTGGCATTGTTTCTTTGTTTTTTTGCACAGTATGTGCCCTGTCTGCCCTTGTGTGCGCTTACACTGTGAAAGAGTCATTAGTGACACCATGTGTCAAGGAGGAGCAGAGTGTGCGAGTTGCGCTACACACACTTTCCCACCGCCACAGACAGGCTACAGCTCAGTCAGTGATGAGGTGAGCTCTTGCTTGTGCTTGGTGGCAGCATCAAAAAGAATTTCAGTCTCCTCGGTCTTGCTCGGACACTTGGTGGGTCTGGCTGCAGGCAAGCACAGGGCCATTCGGGTCGCGGCTGGGAGTCAGAACGGTTCGGTTCCAGGAGGAAGGAGAGTACTCAAGGAGGAGGTCTTAACTGGTGGGCTTACTGGGCTGGTGGCAAGTGGCAGGCCTCCGGTTCCGGCTGGATGGCCAGATAAGTCAGTTATCACAATTGCTCCCCATCCTCACTTGTAGGTTGTGTTTATTTACTTGAATCTTAACATGTTGTTCTGCACTGCGCACACGTTTGAGCAGCCACCTGCCACCTCAAGTGTGCAAGCTGATTAAGTACAGTAGAAGTTCTGCTGTACTGAATCAGCTCACATGTTCGAGCAGGCAGGCAGGTGTTCGAATGTGCACACAGCAGTCAGTGAACAGTGCCTGTGTGCGAATGTGCAAAGGGCCTAACTGGCACCTGACCCCACTGGTTGTCACCCTGTGCCCCCAGCCCTGTTGAAATCTGAAATGGCTCCCACCCCTAGTGATTAAGGCTCTGAGCATTTTGGTTTCACCCATGTAATGCTGATCCTGGCTAGGTAGGTTGTTTGAACACTGCCCCCCCATGGCCCCCTCCCCCCATGAAAATGGGGGCCCACAAAACGTTTTGGTGCCAGAACCATAAAAGGTTAATCTAGTCCTTCCCATATCTATATCTATATTGGGGGTGTGCAAGGAAAGAATAGTATTTGTCGAATACCACTAATAACGCTCCATTTGTTATTCGGATATGAATAATGAATAGTGGCACTATTATTCGTAACAGAGAAATAATAAAAAAGTAAAAAATAGCCACCCTCACTCTCTTTCCCACCCCAGAGGTTTAAAGATCCACAATACCCACCTCCCCACCCACCCTCGCTCCCCCATAACCCACAATTTAATGTTTAAAACCAATCCTCACAGTGGGTGACCGGCATGAACTCACCTGCCTCCACAGCAGGTCAAGAGATCTTATAGCGCTTTTGCGCTTTTATTTAAATAGGTCCTAGAAAGAAAAAGAATGCTCCCACCCCCACCCTGGCAGCAGCAGCCAACTCCCAACCATCTCCCTCCAGTACCCACACATTTCCATACTGTGAAGCCCCTCCCCAGGCACAGGAAGGAGACCGCATAACCCGCCCTCTTCTACAGCTGGCCACCTTCTTGTGAATGAAAGTGCTCCCGTGTTTACTTACATAGTAAAACTGCTCAGCTCAGGGGGTTGTGTATCTTTAAACAGTTGGGATGGGGAGGAAGATGGGGGGGCTGTTTTTACTTTTTCCCCCCAGGAATATGAACAGTGAGTATGAATACTGAATATAATTACAATTATTTCAAATTCACTGGTATTTGCATATACCCTAACGTTATATATATATATATATATATAAATATATATATATATGAAACACAATTGCACATACCCCAATAATGCAAAGCATCATGGGAAACATACAAATCCCCATGAGAGAATTTGGACTGGCTCTACTTGAAGTAGAATTGCATGGTGCCAGAAGGCCCCACAGTGCAATCAGCAAAGGCTAAGAACAGCAGACACATACACGTATTTCAACTTCATTTGGACTCATCAGTGTGCCACATCTGTGTCTTAGCCCAGGGAGAGGGAGCCAGCCACCCCTTAAGGGGGATGTTATTTGTTTGGGTGTTTCAGTATTTTCAGTGAAGTACTAGCTACAGCGACGAATTGTCTCACACAGCGCATAGCACTTTATATTCCGCACAAGAGACCCTTGATGCAACTGTATTTTGTCTGGGATTTTGGTGCAACAGGTTTGCTGTATTCGCACTTTAAACTGTCTGTGCCTTAGCAAACACTATATTAAAGAGTACAAACAAGTGAACAGGTTTATACAAATATTGAAAATTGTGATGAAATACTGTCCATGATGTAAAGAAATTAAAATGATTTCAAGTCATTTAGGAGGAATATTATATGAGTAAATAAAATTTGTTATTAACCATTCCTGGTCTGGTGCTGGTTTGCTCACCAGGTGGGTGGAATATTATTGGGCAAACCATTCTCCCCATCTTGGATTGTGGCAATACTGTTTATCGTCACGCTCCTGCTTCACATCTTCTTCCTTTAAATACTGTTTATTATCAGTTACTTCAATTTATCCTAAAATCAAAATGGGATGAGCACCACTGCACTTTACTGCATCAACTAAATTGGTTGTCACCTTCTTCCAGGCGTACTTTCCACTGGTTGTCGCTCACTTATAAAACTGCAAACACTCAGACCACTACTTATTTATCTGAAAGGCTCTCTGTTCCTCTCCATACATAGCCTCAGAGATGTGCCTCAATGTGTTTTTTCCTTGTCCAAGTTTCATACACTCTGGAAAAGAATGTTTTTCATATGCAGTCCCATCGCCCGACCTTGGTATTTTTAAACATTGTTTGAAAAAATTGCTGCTGCAAGAACAAGTCATTTGTAATTGCTATTAGTCGATTTTGTGTATATTGGTTTTCATTGTCTTGTCATTATAACTTGGGTCATTCTGTAAACGAGACTTGTTTCTCATAGAACTCATCCTGTATTAAGATTTCAGATGTGTATTTTAGATTATCCCAATTCCCCAAGAACACAGAGCAACTTGGGCTGAGACAATTACTACAAGGCACATTCCTGAAGGCGTTACTCTACAACAGATCACTGGAGTGGGTCCAATAAAAGAATGAGGTCTGCTCTGTAAAATTATCCACTCCAGCCTGTTTTGGTCTGATGCTGCCTTTAATGAGGACATGTGGCTGTTTTCTGTAAATGCTCCAGTTCTGCTTGGTAGCAGCAGGTTCTCCTGGGGGCTGCCTTTCCTGTGATCTGGAGAAGTAACTGCAATTTTTTTTTGCTACTATGTAGCACAACTAATTAAGCATTGCAAAACAGACTACAATAATTTGAAGTGCCTTTGCTTTAACAAAAGACTCCAAAACCACAATGAAGACAACATAATCATAACAAAAAAAAAAAAAATAAAAAAATAAAAAAGGTCTTCAGGGCGATAGCTGTAACCGTCTTGGCCAGAAAGTAAAAACACCTTGGCGAAAAAAAATGTAAACTAAGATGGATCATTTTAGTAAAGACAAGAAGGGCGTTGCTCACTTTTATAATTAAAAATGTAGATCTCTATCCAGCAACACATTACTCATGATTTGCCTGCCTGTTGTAACATTTATCATGGGTGGAAAGGAGTATAAATCACACGCAAAGTAGGGCCCTAAGGTTATTATATCTTATCTTATTTAGAATTTTGTGCACCATGTAATCTACATTTAGGTTGAAGCACCTAGTTTTCAAGTGGGTCTCGGGGAGGACAGCTGCACCGACCGGCAGGGCATTTGTAACAATTGTTGGTTACACACATGCGACATATGTGAAAGCAATACCTGGGGAGTGGCTACTGTCCCAGCACATGCTGGATCACTTCCCTTCACCACAGGCGCTCGTGTCCCAGCAGATGCTGGCATAGTTGAGTTACGGTAAGCAATACAGTCCCAGCAGATCCACAAGAGCTGGGACACTTTCCTTACCTAGAAATACACTGCTGTCCAGCAGATGCTGGCAGAGTTCTGTTCCTGCAAGCACTACTGTCCCAAGAAATTCTCATCTGCTGAGACACTTTCCTAACCTCAGCCACTACTGTCATAGCATATGTTGGGACACTCCCTTCCCCACAAGAAACACTATCCCTGCTGATGCTGGCAGAGTTGTACTGCCATCAGCACTACTGCCCCAGCAGATCTGCAGCTGCGGAGGCCATTGCCTTACCTCATATGCTACTGGGACTGCAAGTGTTGTGAGACTGTCCTCACTGCAGGCAGACACCATATGCTGAGAAAGTTGTTACCTCAGACACCACACGTCCCAACAGCAGTACTGGATAACAGAAATATACAGATATTAAATCAGAGCACCAGCCACAAAATCAGCGGTGCCGCGTCCCCCTTCCCATTCCCTTTTTTTTGAGGGGGGTCATACTGGGACAGTTTTGTTTTACCGTCCATATACATGCAGCAGATCTGTGTCATTTTTCTTACCTCAGACACTAGATCCAGCTGATGCCTGAACGTTGTTTCACATTTACACAGACTTGTCCCAGCACAGCTGTCTCAACTCAGACATTCTTTTAAAGAGACAGTAATATATTGGCATTATTCTACATAATTATTGCCCATGGAATGTCAGACAGATCCACATGGAACACCAAGAAAACCTTGCATGTACAGCTACATCTGTTATGAATGCAATTCTTCGTATTTAAACCTGGGTGCATTCATAATGAAGAGGTACGGTTCAGGAATTGGTGTGCAAGTTCTGACCCCCCCAACAGCAGCGTACACCCAAAGAAAGCACCATCACAAGCATTCATGCACCACATCTGTTTATAGCAGCACCACGTCTGTTTACAGCACTAATGCGGGGTGTGTGTGTGTGTGTGTGTGTGTGTAGGGTACTCTTTCTTCCAAATGTTGTTTTCGAACATTAGGAATGTTTTCTGCTGGCCCTTTGCTGAAGCAGCGGGGCTGACATTTGTGATGCCACTGACCAAGGTTCCTGAACGAGGCAGAGTTGCCATGGATCAGCCAGGGAAGCAGGCTTGAGTGCCCAGTGGACACTCTCCTCCTTTGTGGAGGGAGGAGCATTGTCTTCGTCGCAGCACTGCCATCTGGGGGACCATGCGAGGAAGTGCAGCAGAGGCACAGTGGGAGGGAGGACACAGACCAGACTCTGTCCCAGCAGTCTCAGCATGAGTGCATCTTGAGAGCCTTTTGTGCTGGCATCCTGTGTAGAAAAAAATTTCTTTGCTTCTCTCTCTCTCTCTCTTGCTCTCTTGCTCTCTGTCCTTTCCCCGGAAAATGTTTCTTTGCTTCTCTCTCTATGTCCTGTCCCCAAATCTATCTGGTCTAGCTGAACAGCATCTTTACTTTTTTGTTCCCCGTCCTCTAAATGAGGCTGAACTGCAGCTGAGATTAACTGCAGAAGATATTAACCCTGCCGGTGCTGGAATGCCCATAAACTCAATAAACAGTTATTGCAACAGTGGAGTACGGTGTATATATAAAATTGTCACTTGCCCACTTTTAACTTGCGCTGTGTGGAGGCACTGTGCAAATTATGTTAAACCTTAGATCAGGAACCTCAAAAGGAGTTTAACGACCTAGATCCCTCAACCTTATCAGAGCCCATAAGTCAGGGGTAGATGTGATGGCTAGGTACAATTACTAAGGTCATTTGCACATAAGGGGGAGCTTTGTTCCCCTTTATTTTTGTTTTGTTAGTAAAGGTGTTTATTCTCCTATGTGGCCAGGACAGGCTGGGCTCCCTTCAGCTCTGCCAAGCTGATCCCCACCAGCCTGCATCTCCCTGCGCTTAGCACCTCCACAGATTACCCCCATGGTGGGGTCAGGTGGAGGAGGGCCGCCCCCCCAAAAGCGCAAATCCAGTTTCCAACCCCTGGGACCAGCAATGCGGCGGGTGAAGGATCAGCGAGCAGGGTTCATACATGCCTGTCCTACCACCCATTCTCTTTTGTTTTTCTCCCTTCCCCACACTGAGGTGCTCTCGTCAATGTGCATGTGTGGAGGTATGCGCACTCTGTGGAGTCCTGCAACAGCTCCCTACTTCTGCTGCTCCCATCCCGCACTACCACCAGGCCTTCTCCTGCTGGCAGTCATAAACAAGTTAGCCAGCCTTGGAGTGGGTCCCAAGGTAGTAGCCTGGGTAAAAAATTGGCTGGACAACAAGATGCAGAGGGTAATAGTAAACGGAGTCCACACTGAAGAAAGGAGAGTTACCAGCAGGGTACTGCAGGGTTCAGTACTGGGACCGGTCCTCTTTAGTGTCTTTATAAGTGACATTGCGGATGGACTGGAAGGAAAAATATGTCTCTTTGCAGACACAAAGATCTGCAACAGAGTTGATACACAAGGTGGGGTGGAAAGGATGAGAAGGGACTTGGCAAGGTTGGAGAAATGGTCAAATGTATGGCAGCTTAGATTTAACGCAAAGAAGTGCAAAGTAATGCACCTGGGAAACAAAAACCCAAGGGAAGAGTACACAATGGGGGGTGAGATACTAACAACAACAAAAATGGAAAGTGACCATAGGGTAGTCATATCAGATGACCTAAAGGCGGGCAAGCAATGTGAGAAGGCAGTAAGGAGGGCTGGGGGGATACTGGGATGCACAGGGAGAGGCATCATTGGTAGAAAACAGGAAGTTGTTATCCCTCTGTACAGACAGTTGGTGAGACCCCATCTGGAGTACTGCGTGCAGTTCTGGAGACCCATCTCTGCAAGGACATAGACAGGATGGAGGCAGTCCAGAGCAGGGCAACTAAAATGGTGCAGGGTCTGCACCAAAAGCCATATGAAGAGAGACTAAAGGAGCTTAATATGTATACCCTCGAGGAAAAGAGGGCTGGGGGACATGATAGAAACTTTCAAGTACCTCAAGGGAATCAACAAAGTCCAAGTGGGTAGTGTCTTTCAGAAAAAGAGATGTGCAAGAACAAGGGGGAACAATTTGAAGATAGAGGGAGGATGGCTCAGAGGTAATGTGAGGAAGTATTTTTTCACAGAGAGGGTTGTTGATGCATAGAACGGCCTTCCTGAGGAGGCTGTGGAGTCAAAAACAGTGGGGAAATTCAAGAATGCATGGGACAGACATAAGGCAATTCTAGTGGGGGGGTAGGAGGAAGTAGGCTGTTGGTTAACTAGAATCTACGGATTATCCATTAGGTAGGGAAATGGGCAGACTAGGTGGGCCAAGCAGTCCTTATCTGCCATCTAATTCTATGAGCAAACAATTCTCCCCCCCGGGTGATGACAGCAGTCCTTCAGATGTTCGATCCTCTCCCCCCCCAACCCCAGCCAACTCCCGGCAACCGGTGCTCATTTCTGAACACAGGTCGCTGGGGTGGAGCGAGGTGCAGCATCCAGTGCCTCAACCCTCACTGCCACCGGGCCAGTCTAGGATCTTTGTTCCTTGTGAGTTTGTCTGCTCCAGTTGCGTATGGCCCACCAGAGATCATAATCCTCTGCATCACAGTTATTCCCATGGCGACACGCTATGATGCCACAATAGAGGATCATGACTTCAAGTAGGGAATAAGACACTGGGGCAAATGAACTGCATAGGATTAAGATCCTGTCTTCATGCAAATTTCCTCAATAATACATCATGGGGAAGATACATCTACAGAAGATATCACATTTTGAAGATACCTATTGAAACAGTTCATATGTGATTGTTACAAGTGATGCCTGATTATTACATGCTCGCTACCCGTTGCATGCTGTGTTCTCTCTGTATATAATTTGTCACTATGTCCTGGGTCTCTTCTGTAAATACAGGCTACTCACCTGTAACAGGAGTTCTAGGAGTTGTATATGTTGTTCATCCACACTGTCTGGCAGGTTCCTTGCTGCTTTAAATCTTGCCGGAAGGTCTTCAAGCTGGTTCCTCCAACCCACCTGGGTGGTAAAACCCTCAGCTCTGCCCCATGATGCCAGATCTAGTCCGCTGGAAGCCAGGTAGCGCGTCGAAGCCCGGGAGGTCGGGTGGGTCGTGTGGGTCGTTTGGATGAACAACATATACCACTCCTAGAACTCCTGTTACAGGTGAGTAACCTGTATTTCTAGGGACATGGATATGTTGTTCAATCCACACTGTCTGGCAGACTCCTAGCAGTTTTTTGGGAGGAGGGAGGCAAGGCGCGTATCCCCTACTTGAGAAATAAGGACTGGAGAACCGAGGTCCCAAAACCAGCATCCCGGCGTGACTCTACGTCAATGTGGTAATGGGAAATAAAGGTGTGTGCAGACTTCCAGGTAGCAGCCCTGCAGATTTCCTGGATAGGGACGTCCCTAGAAGCAGCCACCGAAGCAGCAGTATGGTGGGTAGAATGAGCTCTTATCCTTTTGGGAGGCTCCATGCCCGCCAACCTATAGCAGAGATCTATGCAGGAGGTGACCCACCTGCTTATCGTCTGTCTGGCTGCAGGTCTGCCAGGTGCGACTTCAGCGTAGGGTGAAAAAAAAACAGCTCAACCTCTCCTTAAAACGCCAGCCGCCCGCCTTATAATAATAAGCGAGCCTCTAGGGTCCAAGGAACGGAGCTTATATTCGGCCTCCCAGGTGTGAGTGGGGTAGAACACCAGCAGAGTCAACACCAGGTTAAGGTGAAACTCTGACACCACCTTCGGAAGGAACTTCAGGTGGGGGCGAAGGACAACCTTGTCCCTGTGGAAGACCAGGTAGGGAGGCTCGATGGAAAGCGCCTGAAGCTCTCCTATCCTTCTGGCTGATGTAATAGCCACCAAGAAGGCAGTCTTTCACGACAGGTGAGAGATGTCACATCTGTGCATCGGTTCGAATGGCTTGCCCATGAGCTTAGCCAGTACCAGCAGTAGATCCCACGGAGGTGGAGGTTCTCGCACCAGAGGGGATATGTGGTCTGCACCTTTGAAAATCCGCCTGACCACCTTCTCCTGCGCCACCGACTGCTTGCTGGCCCGCGCCTGGTAAGCAGAGATGGCTTCCAGGTGCACCTTAAGGGTCGCCGACCGAAGCCCTAGCTGAGAAAGGGACCACAGGTAGTCCAAAATACTAGCCAATGGACAGGAAGAGGGGTCCAACCCCTTGTCCTGACACCAAATGGAGACTCTCTTCCATTTGAAGGTGTAGCATTTTCTGGTTTACTCCTTACAGGACACCTCAACAATGCTGAGGACCTCGTCGGAAAGACCCAAGGCCTGGAACTCTAGCTGCTCAGGAACCAGGCCGTCAGGTGCAGGGATTGAAGGTCCGGGTGGAGAACCTTCCCCTTGTCGACTGAGATCAGGTCGGGGCGGGCTGGAAGCAGCCTCGGAAGCCTGGAGCTGAGGCTGAGGAGATCTGGGTACTAGAACTGGCGAGGCCAGTCTGGGGCTACCAGAATCACCTGTGTCTCATCCCTCTTTGCCTTGAGAAGCACCTTGTGGATCAAGGGAAATGGAAGGAAGGTGTAAAAGAGGCCCGGGGTCCACGGCCTCAAGAAGGCATCCCTCTGCAGCGAGCCCTGCTGAGGGGGGCGGGCGTGAAATAGACTCAGCTTCGCATTCTCCCTGGAGGCGAACAGGTCCACCTGAGGGGTGCCCCAATGGGAGAACAAGTCTTGCACTCCCTCCGGCAGGAAATGCCACTCGTGATATTCAGCGCCTATCCAGCTCAGGGCATCGGCCAGACTGCTGGAGGCTCCTGCCACATGGATGGCTAGCAGATCCGCCTCTAGGCTGATCACGAGAGACCAAACGCGGAGAGCTTCCTTGCACACAGGCAAGGAGTGTGTCCCGCCCTGACGGTTGAGATAGTACATGGTCGTGGTGCTGTCCATCTGGACCCGAACCACCTGACCCTGTACAAATAGAGCGAAGGCTGTGAGGCCTAGCCGAACCACTTGAAGCTCCAGCAGGTTGATATGGCATCGAGACTCCGAGGGGACCAGAGGCCATGGGCCCGGAGATCCCCCAGATGGGCACCCCAACCCATCAGAGAGGTGTCGGTCGTCAGAGTGACCATCGGCTTGGGGCGGACAAACGGGATACCCTCCTGCAGATGAGCTGGGATGAGCCACCACTGCAGGCCATCCCACATCTTCGGGGTCACAGTCACTGGCTGGTCCAAAGGACCGGAGCGCTGTGACCACTGGCGGGCCAGTCCCCATTGCAGTGGGCGCATATGCCAGCAGGCCCAATGGACCACGCTGGTGCAGGCTGCCATGAGGCCCAGAAGGCACAGGAAGTCCCGGGCAGGGCGCAATTGCCAAACCAGAAATGATTGGGCAAAGGAGGAAAGGACCTCAGTCCTGTCCGCCAGGAGCCCGGCTCTGGCTCGAAGAGAGTTGAGCTCTGCCCCGATGAACTGAATCACCTGCGATGGCATGAGTTCCGATTTGGCCTCGTTGATCAGGAGGCCAATCTGAGAGCAGACCTGGAGGGCCAGATCCCTGGACTGCTCCACCTCCAACCTGGAGAGGGCTGCAATCAGCCAGTCGTCCAGGGAAGGGTACACCCGGAACCCTCGGGCTGCAGGAATGCTGTCACCACTGCCATGCATTTGGTGAAGACCCTGGGAGCTGGAGAAAGGCCGAAGGGCATGGCCCAGAACTTATAAAGAGATCACTCTGCTCTGAAGAGGAGGAATCGCTGATGAGACGGACGGATTGGGACGTGAAAAGAACGTGTCCTTGAGATCCAGAAAGCAGAACCACATGCCTAGTTCCAAGGATGGAATGATCTGAGCCAGAGTGACTATCCTGAAGGTGCGTGGCCTTAGGAACTTGTTCAGGTCATGCAGATCAAGAATGGGGCACCAGTCCCCCATCCACTTTGGGACCAGGAAGTACCTGGACACAAACCCCGGGTTTGGAGGAGGATCCGCCACCTCGCTGATTACCTCCTTCTGGAGGAGCAGAGCAATGTCGGCTCAACAAGCCGACAGAGAGGCTGCAGAGCCTGAAGCCCCCTGTGGGGCGATGGCTCGATTGGGAGGGGACTGCTTGAATTCCAAAGGCAGACCCCTGCTGACCACTTCCAGCACTCAGCGGACCGTGGTGATAGAGGACCAGGTGGAAAGGAAGTGGCGGAGCCGTCCCGCCACAGGGGGAACCTGGGGAGGAGTGCCAAGGTTGGGGCGACACCCCTCAACCTGTCACTGGGCAGACTTGGAGGAAGGGCCAGCCAAGGGGCCTCCTGGACCTTTCCTTCCAGGCTTCCTACTGGAGGAAGTGGCAGACTTGGCCTTGGGGTGCCAAGTGGGAGCCTGCTGGCCCTGTTGCTGGTGCTGCTGGGCTGGACGTGCCGCAGGGGCGGAAGGGCTTACGCTGCTGCTGGCGGCCTTTGTCCTTCTAGGCAGACGTGACTGAGTCCAAGGTGGCATTGGAATTTTCGATCCTCTGGAGATGGCCTTCCACCCCCGGCCCAAACAAGTCGGTACCCAGGAAGGGAACGTCTGCCAGCTTGTGCTGGGTGTCCGCTGTAAAGGTGGAGATCCGCAGCCAAGCTCTGCAGCGCTTGGCTACTGCTGCCGCTACCAACCGGGCACAAGAGTCACCAATATCCAAAGAAGTTTGGAGCTGTTTGGCCACCACCCTTCCCTGATCCCGCACCTGCTTGACCGTCATCTGAAGGTCAGCCAGGAGATGAGGAATTGCCTCATCCAGGGAACCCACAAGGGCGTGTGAAAAATGTGCCATCAGTACGGCCGAGCTAGCCTGTCGAAGACCTAGGGAGGAAGCAGCGTAAACCTTCCGCCCTGAGGAGTCCAGCTTTTTGAACTCCTTGTCGGGCAGTTTGTCCACATCCCGAGTGTTCCCAGAACACCGGAAAACGCTATCGGTCACCAGCCCCTCCGCAGAGGGTGCTCCGAAAAACCGGAGAGGGCACCGGTGGGGACTGCATACTTGCGAGCCATCCTGGCTGAAGGCACAGTACAGGATGCAGGCCACTGCCACAACTCCAGGGCCAGGCCAACAATGGTTTCAGCCACAGGGAAGGTCTCCATAGGGGAATCCCCTTGGTCCAGAATCTCCGTGAGGGGATACCTGGCCCGTTTCTATACGGGTTCGAGCTGCATCCCAGTTGACTCTGAGATGAGCTGAAGGATTCCCAAAAATGAGGATGGGCTCTCGTATACCGACGGACCCCCTGTAGATTCCAGGTCAAAGGGCCTGGAGTACAAGGAGGAGTCCGCGAACAGCTGCCGAGCGCCTGAGCCGCCCTCCACCTGCCGAGGCTGATCGGGAGTGAGGGTGACTGACAACCTGTGGGGCCAGCCCTGACCCGACCGAGAATCCTCGGTCGGGGCCCCAGTCTTAGGTTGAGGAGGCGGTGGTTCCACCACAATGGGTGGAGCAGCTGGTTTTGACCGAGCAACTGGTGCCGGGGTCGGCTCCTTGGCTAGAACGAGGGGTTGCTTCAGTCGTTCAGGCAACAACCACTTAATGGCCGGAGAAGGTGATGGAGTCGGCTTATTACCGGCTAACAAGAGTTGTTGCCACATCATGTCCTCATAGCGCCGATGCAACTTGCGTCGGAGCCTATCCTCTGAAGAGGACGAGAGGCGATGCCGCTTTCCATGATGCTGGAACCGAGACCGCTGATGCCGGCGGGATCTACCCAACATGACCGAGACCGAGACCTTCGGGGTCGCCAAGGGTGGGTCAAAGAGGGGGCGGGGGAAACATGCTCATCCCACGGTTCAGGGTCCTTGACCAGGGGCTTCGGCACGGGAGGCACAGGCAAGTCCTCGGTTACCACCGGGGGAACCAGTAAAAAGGGTTGCTGGCTTCTCCAGTCGACAACCCATCCAGTGGGTCAAGAAAAATCTCGACCGCGTCGACGGGTGTCTCGGCTGGCTGACCTGATGGGGACACCGTGAAGCCAGCGGCCTTAGCCGCAACGTCGACCGAAGTCGAGAGCTGATGGTCCGGTGAAGGGGATCTCTTCCGCTCCCACGAATGTCGACGGTGGGACTTACCGTTGGTTCCTTTTTCTTTGACCTACTCAAGTGTCCCGAGAGTCCTTCTCCTCTGGTGGAGAGGGACTGACAAAGCTCCCTGAAAGAAGCAGTGTAGGAGGAGCCCAAGGAGAGCGGGATAAACGCTAAGGCTGAGGAGGAAGAAGATGCGCCTGAACCGCCTCCTCCTCGATGGCGATCAACTGCTCCAGCTGCTCCGTGGAGCCTGCAGCCACGGACACCGCCCAATGGGCCTCCTTTGACTTCAGCGGTGGGTACCATTTCTCAGGGCGCCCCAGCTGGAGTCGGGCAGTGCGGTCTTCCAGAACCGAAGCCGTGAAGGATTTGCAGGGATCGCAGGCCTGCGGATCGTGAGCGAGACCCAGGCAATAGACGCACGTGGAGTGCGGGTCGGTCCGGGACATTTTCTGCCCACACGGCCACCGACGGAAGCCGAGAGTGGATTTTTTTTTTTTTTTAATTTCTTTTTTATCTTCTCCTTCCCTACTCTCGGAGCCCTCTCCTCCCTTCCTCTCATCCCCCATTCCACCTTCGTTGGGATCTGCCCCTAGAGTGCCTCCTTCTCTCCTCCTGCACAGTGGGGTCTGTCCCTCTTTGGTGGTCCGGATGGTATCCGAAAGGCTATCATCTAGGGCTGCTGAGAGGTGTTTTTCCGTTTTCATTCCTGGTTTCCCCCTACCCTCTGGGACGTCGAGCGCTAGGACGTATGTCCTGAGTGGTGGCGTGTATGTGCCGTCGACGTCCCCCCTTCCCGGCTCCGACGAACGGAGCCGCCTCCATCCCCTTCAGTTGTCGGTGCTTCCACCGGCTGCGAAGGGGATGCAGAACGCAGATGCGTTCTTGGTTCCCACCCGAGGGAGGAAAGCACCCGTTGGGACGCTCAATCCTCCCTCTCCCCTGCCGACCCCTGGCCACCAGAGTCCGTTCCTGAACCCGGGTCGCCAGCGTAGGGCGAGGTGTGGCTCCAGTGCCTCAACCCTCAGAGCCACCGGGCCGGCCGCCGAGAGTGGATTTATCCATCGCAGCCACAAGGGAAGATGAAGATGTTAAGTCTAGAGAATTTTAAAATTATTTTCAGAACTTCTGAATTAGGATTGAGGCCTAAAACGCAGAGCGCTAAGGAGGAAACCTGAGCTTCCAAGTGGTATGGAAGATCTGGCGTCATGGGGCGGAGCCGAGGGTTTTACCACTCGGGTGGGTGGGAGGAGCCAGCTTGAAGACCTTCTGGCAAGATTTAAAGTGGCAAGGAACTTGACAGACAGTGTGGATTGAACAACATATCCACGTCCCTAGTAAAAGGACTTCACCCAGTTGCCAAAACAGATAGATAAAAAAAGAGTAATATATGGCAATCTGTCATTACTAGTGAACATTATAATGCTCAGATAACCGATTTGTAAAAACACATCACAACCACCCAGCGGAATCTGCTCATTACAACCAGGCAGTTGTAATTGCTCCCTGTCAAGCTTGTGTTTTGAGGGGCGCAAGCACTGGTCGCACAACTGCTACAGTAATTAGAAATGCTCACTAGTAATCGTAAAAAAACAAGACATGGCTGAGTGTATGTAAACTAGAATTTTACACACACACTCAGTGTGGGATGCTTTTATAAACCCAATTACCTTCACACTTGGGGTTTATGCAGCTTCCTACATCTTGGGTGTATGTAAAATTCTAGTAACACACACCTACCCATGTATTATTCGTAATGTTATGGTGCTGTAATTTCATTGAAGGATTCCAGTGACATCATAAACCTCAACAGTGAAGCTTAAGAATTTTGTGATGTCACTGGAATCCCTCGATGATGCTGCAGCAACCGTAACAGACAGACTACCGTAAGTTGTTTTTGTAATCCATGGCAATCTATCTGGAACCACTCTGACAAGGATTTACCCTGAACAAGGCAGAATTTTCGACTGGACGTTTAAAAGCGAGTTTCCATCAGTGACAGGAGCGCAAGCTAATACGAACACTCCGATCTGTAGTACCATTGTTCTAACGTCAGATCGAGAGTATTATGAAACCATGTTAAAATGATGCTATTACAAGATTTTACCACTACTTTTTCCAATGGAGAAAAACAAGAAACCATGTATTACAGATAGACATAAAAAAAAAAAAATGTAATAAATACTGAGTTTTTCAGATTGTTCCCTAAGGTGTCAGCAGTTCTTTAAAACGATAATGCCAATCTGATTAAATAGGTTTTCTTGTTACGTAAATGGAGCGACTGATTACCTGTCTGGTACGGAACTAAACTCTGTGGTTATTTACAAAAAATTAAATGGCATGGTGCCATTTTTGCAGGCTCTCATGTAAGTGAGTGCATTTAATACTCTCTACTGAGTACGTTCACACTGCCTGCCTGTAAAAAATATTGCTTTTTCCATTCTTATTTTTTTTTTTATTGAATGCAGCTGCATAGTCAGAACTAAAAGCCCCACATCCAAGCAAGGGGATGGTCCCAATCTGCACTTTGTGTAAAAAAAAATTTGTTTTTTACTTACTGTTTACTTTGGTACAGATTATATCAGACTAATTTTGATGACTTGCAAGATGACATTTTCTGTAACTACAAATCCCAGAATCCCCCGTAGCTATTTGTCAAAGGAGGATCGCAGCAAGGTAGAGTTTTTATAAGCTCTGATCTTTTGTTTTTTGGCCCGCATTTCACCCTGGGCTAAGTACAGTCACAGGGGACAGTACCTAGCTCTGGGAGTACAGCGGGACCATCAAAAATCTGATAATAACTTATAAAAGCTCTAATGTGCACTGCCGGCTACTGACTCTTCCACTGCTGCAGCCCTCCTCTGATTTCAGCTGCAGGGGGTTCTGGGATTTGTAATTATAGAAAATGTCACCTTGCAAGTCAGCAGAATTAGTCTGATACGATCTACTATACTGAAGTAAATAGTAAGTAGAAAACATGTTTTTGCACAGAGTGCAAATTGGGACCAACCCCACACTTTGTTTTATCAGTTGTCAGAAAAACGCTACCTCTTAATGATCCTCAATCATTTTTTTTTTCTTATTTCGTTGCCTTTTCTATGCAATCTTAATTTTTTTTCTTACTGTTTTGAAGAGACCTTTCGCAGGTACACCATAATGGATACAGAATGAAATGAGTGATACCAGGGCCTACTGTGCCATTCACAACTGATGCCCAAAAATATATAAAGATTTTTTTTTAACTCTTTGGTGCTACTAAATAGAGTTGAAAATAGGTCTTGCCTACCATGTAACAGAAAAAATAATATATTAGAACAAAACAAAAAAAAATATAAAGTCAGAGCTAGTGATACCCTTCTAGTATTCGTTGTTTTGTCTGATGTTACTAGAAGCCACCCGACCTCCCCTTTCTTTACCTGCATAGTATTACCAGAATCTAGCTCTAGAAACAAGAGTTGAAGAAACAGAAACATATGCACTGCCATATTTCATAGAAACATTTTGCTGGCAGATAAAGACCGCTTGGCTCACCTAGTCTGTCCATTTTTCCCTGCCTATAGTATCACCGCAGATACTACTTGATTTCAAGCCAATTTACCCATGCAACCTTCCCTTTCCCTAAGATTTCCCTATGCCTGTCCCATGTATTATTGAACCCACCACTGTTTTCGCCCCATCTCTGCTGTAAGACTGTTCTATGAATCCTTCACCACTCTTTCTGTGAAAAAGTATTTGCTCACATCTCTCCTGAATCTACCCCCCAGCTTCTTATCATGCCCCCTTGCCGTAAGCACCTTTTTTTCCGAAAAACACTTCTCTTGTTTACTCTTGTTTACCTCTGTGGTGTATTTAAATGTCTCTATCATAAGGGCAGGCCCAGTGGCGTGGAGGGCTGAGGCGCCTTGAACCTCACCTCCTGCCACGCTGGTGACCGGAGATCGGGAACAACCTTGGATTGCTGGGGGTCAGCTGAGGAGGGAGAGGACTGAGTGCCCGGAGGGCTGCTCTTCTCTCCTGGAGATGGGAGGACTGGAGTCTCTGCCCTTGGCTGACCCCAGGTAGAGGCCTGGGGGGGGGGAGACAGTGTGGTGTCTAAGCACCAAAGAAGGGAGGGGGGCTGCGGTTCCGTGCCATGCATGTTCCTCCATGTGCGTATACCAACATGTCATTGTGGCCAGGGGGCACGTACACAGAACACGGAAAAGAATAGGGGATCCAGGCCCAATGACGCCCTGCCCACTTCATCCTGGCCCGCGCTGCCACCCAAAACAGTCGACCCACTACTGGATAATGTTCCAGGTGGGGGAAGGATGGCCCTCCATTTCCTGGCCCTGCCAGAGGGGGGAATCAGTGGGGGTCCTGGGTTGGACGAGTGCCAGGCAGGCGGTAGCCAGTCGAGAGAAGCAGGGATGGGACCGAGGAGTCCTGCTGGATGCCCCAAGGGAACAAAGCAATATGGAAAAAAAAGTCTTAGGTCCTTTAATCTCTGCTCATAGGGCTTCTGATGTGGACCCTGCATCATTTTAGTTGCCCTCTTCTGGGCCACTTCCACTCTGTCTATGTCCTTTCTGAGATGTGGTCTCAAGAACTGGACACAGTACTCTAGTAAGGGGGTCTTACCAGCGATGTATACAAAGGTAATACCACCTCCCTCTTTCTGCTGGTGACTGCCCCCCCATGTATCCCAACATCCCACTTGACCTCCCAGCTGCCTTGTCACGCTGCTTAGCCACCTTTAGGTCATCCAAAATGATCACCCCCAGGTCGCTTTCCTCCTTGGTGGTCGTTAGTACCAGTTCACCCATTTTGTATTCCACCCCTGGGTTTCTGTGCCCCAGGTGCATTAATTTGCACTTTTTTGAAACCCAGCTGCCATACCCTTGACCATGCCTCGAGTTTTCTCAGGTCTCCACACATTCTCTCCACCCCCTGTGAAGTGTCCACCCTATTGCAGAATTTGGTGTCATATACAAAGAGGCAGATCTTCCCTTCCAGCTCCTTAGTAAAGTCACTTATAAAGTACTGATCTTTGAGGCACCACACTGGTCACCCTCCCTTCTTTTGAGTGAACAATTCCAACCCTTGCCACGAGAACTGTCCCAAATTCTATTTTCGGGCCCTGAAGCCTTCGGACACCATCAAACTCATCCAGAGAAACAACACCAAACTTAGTAAAGGGGACGATGGTATTGATTACAAAATACTGAAGCTTTGCGTCTTACCACTTGCTACCCCCGACCGACACACTGAACCACTCTCTTTGCTCTGGCTTCTTCCCCAGCATCTGGAAAACAGTCACCATTAAACCCCGCTTCAAAGTTGGGTCCAGGAGCCATGTCATATCGTCCTATGTCTCTACTTGCTCCGCTCTCCAAGATCACTGAAAAGGTGGCTCATTCTCAACTCACGGCCTTCCTCAGTGATCATAATCTACTTACCAAAGCTTAGCACGGCTTCAGAGCTGGCCACAGCACTGAAACTGCTTTGGTAAAATTCACCAGTGACATCTACAAAGCAAATGACAAAGGTCAGTATACAGGCTCCGTCTTTGTCGATTTCAATAAGACTTTCGACCTGGTGGACCATAGCCTTCTTCAGGACACCCTCTTGGGCCTCCAAAATCTCCCAGGACATGGCTAAATGGGTTGGTAGCTTCCTCTCAAATAGATATCATAGGGCCACTGTAAATAGGCAGATGTCGGATGACTGCCAAATTAAATATGGGATCCCTCAGGGCTCCATTTTAGGCCTGCTTCTTTTCTCTCTGTTAATAAGCTTCCCGATATTTGCCTGTTCACTAAAATAGTTCTCTATGCTGATGATGCTGCACTCTACTGTAGTGACAAAAACCTCAACATAATGTTTTCCAATCTGCAGACTGACTTTTCCAGGCTCTACACTTGGTTTACTTCCCAAAGCTTAGTTCTTAACTCCAAGAAGACTAAAGTTCATGATCTTTTCAGGCCCTAGGAAAACCATTCAGGGTAGTTTTACCCTCACAGACCTACAGGGAACAGCACAGAAAAAGTGGAGGACTTTAAATACCTTGGCTGCAGCCCGGTGGCACAGAGGGCTGAGGCGCTGGCGCCTTACCTTGAACCACGCCGGTGACCCGGGTTCGGCAATGGACTAGGGACACCGGGGGTCGGCAGGGGAGGAGAGGATTGAGCGTCCGTAGGACTGCTCTCCTCTCCTGGGATGGGTAGCGGGTTCACTTTGCTCTGCAGCGACGCCCGGTGGAGACCGGGAGCACTACAGGAGCGTCGTCGCAGAGGGAGGAACCAAGAAAAATGGAAAAAGCCTGGGATTGGCCGGATGACAGCAGTTGGCCTATCGGCGCCTCAGAAGTACCTCCCCTGGATGTTCCGCCCCTTCTCAGCAGCGCCCTGGGGCTGACCAAGTGAAGAGTGTGCTGGGTTTCCCCCACTGGTGCCTTCTACCTCGGAGAAGGGGGACCCATCCTGGCGAAGGGTTACGCCGGACTACCTCAGGGACCTGGCTGCAATGTGAGGTGAGGTGGGGTCCGGGAAGGGGATTAGTATGAGGGCGCTGGAGACCATGGCTGCCCGAAGGAGTGGTGGATCCTGGGAACGTAAGAGGTGACAAAAAGAAATAATGCAAAAAAAAAAAAAAAAAACCTTAGCCTTGTCCTTGATCCCCACTTAACTTTCCACATCCATACTGCCAACCTCATTTAAGAAAATTAACATGAGGCTAGGTCTTCTCTACAGAATCAGGGAATACCTGATTCCTGCCTCCAGATTGTGCCTTGCCAGCTCACTACTCCTACCTGTTCTCAAATACGGTTCCATTGTCTAATCCCCCCCACCACCTCTTCTCCAAACTCAGGACATCCTACAACACCCCCCCCCCAAATTGGCTCTCCCTAGAAGGAAGGTTCCATGGTAAAACACTGTTGTTTCTACATAGTGTCAACCTTAACCGTCTGCCGCATAGCGTCTCTTCCCTCTTTACTAAGTCTGACCCCAAGCGCTGCACCAGAGGGATTTCCAACCAAATCTTCGACGTTTCTTTCTACCACACTTCGCATGCCCATAACTCTATTACCTATTATGGTCCTAAACTATACAACAGTCTGCCACCAGTCGCATGGTCAAGTCGCTCCATTTATTCCTTCAGCGCCTCCCTCAGAGACTTCCTCTTTGAAAGTACTGTATGTAGTTGCCCAGATCAGCCACCACGTTAATATTCCCGTGGTTAATACTGTCCGCTACCATGTCCCGCATATCCCCACCAGCCCTCCCCCTTTTTCCATACTCTCTCCTCCTACTATTCCCTCCTTAATTAAATCCTGTGTTGTCTCCCACTCCTGCCTGAACAGAGAGAAATAAACTCTGTTTTTTAAATATGTATATTCTTGGCAAGCAATTTTTCTCACTCTTCTGTAAATATGCTGTTTTTGTTTCGTTTAGTTCACTTTGAAATTGACTTCACCCTGATGGTGAGTCCTGTACACTGTTAGTGTTTTCAACCTGCACTTTATGAGCTGTAATTACTGTACATACTTTTTTTGTTAACCTTACCTTTTGGAAACATTCTTTGTTCTCCTCCTCTGTAAATTACTTGTAAATTCTCTGTCACTTTACTTATTTATTAATGCATCCTGTACCAATGTATTGGATTGTAACCTGCATGTTTATGAAAATGGGCATCCTTGCTCACATACTTTCCAGTATAAAATAAAACTGATTGATTGAATTCCATTTCCCACTACCATCTGCCGCCTATCGCTTAACCAATTTCTTACCCAGTTTACCACCTTTGGGCCCACTCCCTAAGCTACTCAGCTTGCTTGTTAGTCTCCTATGTGGAATGCTGTTAAACGCCTTGCTGAAATCTAGGTAGGCTATGTCCACCGTTCCACCCTGGTCTAGTTTCTTGGTCACCCAGCCAAAGAACTCTATTAGATTTGTGTGTCATGACCTCACACATGTGAACCCATGCTCCACAATCCTTTTTTCAGCAGTGATTCCATTCACTTTCCCACCATCGAAGTTCAGCTCACTGGCCTATAATTGCCAGCCCCTTTCCTGCTACCACTTTTGTGAAGCAGGACTACATCTGCCCTCCTGCAGTCCTCCGGGACCACTTTTGTTTCCAGTGAGCTGTTAAATAGGACCATCAGAGGTGCAGCCAGTAGATTCACAAGTTCACCACCGCAGTTGTGGTTCAGTGGAAGAATTCTCGCTTGCCACACAGGAGGCCTGGGTTAATTTCCCAGCCAATGCACAGTTCCCTCTTTTCTGCCCCCACTGTCTAGGTTTCTATAGAAAGGGTGGTGAAGCCCTGGAATATGTTGTGAGCCGAGGTGACAGGTGCAAAACCGGTTAGTGGTTTTAAACATGGTTGGGACAGAATGAAGGGTATAGTCGGTGCTCAAGGGGTCCGAATCGGGGAGGAGAATCGGGGTTGGGGAGGGCCAGGACCCTGGAGGAACAGTAGGCCCCAGGGCTAAATAGAGAATTAGGGCAGACTGGATGGACTTTTGGTCTTTTTCTGCCATCATTGTCTATATTTGTATATTTCTATACCATTACTTGATTAGGGAAAAAAACAATGGTAAAAGACAGCTTATACTAAAACCATGCACATTACAGAGTACTCCCCATCAAATTAGTATTTCATGAGCAAAATGAACGTTTTAAAGTGCCATAAAATGCTTTTTTTCCTTAGCTTTTTAAAAGAGCACCATAACTTACTTTCTAAAGACAGCATGCCCCCATTCTGTGGACAGCTGTGCACTTCCACTGCCCGCTCAATGGTAATGTGCCCTGGCGACTGATGGCTGTGTCAGCAGGGCACATTAGCAAGGAGAGAGCTGGCAAGCACTACTGCTTGCAACTTTGGTGACCCGACCGTGGGAAAGAACTTGCAACGCCAGAGGGCTGGTGAGGGAGGAGGCAGAGCATCCCATAAGATGCTCACTTCCTTGGGAGAGGGGTTTGACTGTGTCTCATATAGCCCCTCCTAGGGGAGTCCTGGGGGGAGCGAGAGCATGCAGAGTGGGATCACCGCTGGATATCCACCATTGCATGTGGCACCCTGGGAAGAAAAATGGAGTTCTGGAGGAAAAGGTCGGCCATCCAGTCTAGCACCTCCCGCAGCCTCTCACACAACCGACACAGCTGGTGACCCACCATAATGGTCCTGGACAAGTGGCCGATAACAAGTAAGTCTGTGAGAAAGTCAGGCACAGGGGGAGAGGGGGGTGATGCTGGATGTGACTGGCAAAGAGTAACAGTTCTGTAGGAAAAAAAATTCCCATACACATTTTTATCCCTGATTTCCCTTCATCTGCTTCTGTACAAGCTGTCGAGCCCTGTCACTCATTAGCTCCAGCACTTAGCGGGGCTTAGTAATCCCCCACGGTTCACTCCTCGGCAGGGCCAGTAGAGACAAGGCCTCCACCGCCTCCCTGGTGTCATCTTGCAGACAAGAAGGGGCCGGCCCATCGGCACAGTGGCTAGGAACATACGAAATTTGCCAGCAGATAAAGGCCTAGAGGTCTATCAAGTCTGCTCGAATGTGCAGCTAGCACCCCTTATTCTGCAGCTGCCACTCCCCTTCCTTCCACCTTTCCCCTTCATTAACCCTCCCCCTTGTCCTGTCCCATCCCATTTGAAGCAGTCCACTGTTCTACTGGATACCACTTCTGCAGGTGGCAGCATTCCACCCAGCCACCACCCTCTCTGTAAAAAAGTGTCTCCTCATCTCCCTCCTGAACCTTCCTCCCTCCAGTCTCATATCATGGCCCCTGGTGGCCCTCCTCCCTTACTTTGAACAGCCCCTCTGTACCCGTGTTGTTTATTCCTTTCATGTATTTAAAGGTTTCAATCATGCCACCCCGTCCCTCCTCTCCTCCAGTGAGTACATGTTCAACTCCCTCAACCTCCTCTCATATGATAAGTCCCCCAGCCCCTTGATCATCTTTGTCACCCTCCATCCCCTCCAGTAACTTAATGTCCCTCTTCAGATCAGAGGCCAGTACTGCAGCAGTACTCAGGTGCGGTCTAACTAATGACCTATACAGTGGCAGAATCACCTCCTCCCTCCTCGAGGATATACCCCTTGCAATACAACCCAGCATTTTGTTGGCCTTTGCAGCTGCCTTCCTACATTGTGCCGAGTTGTTCATTGACCCTGTAATGAGCACTCCTAGATCCTTCTCCTCCTCCTCTGTCTGGGCTAGCTGCACTCCCCCCAGCTGGTAACTCCTCCTTGGGTTCTTCTTCCCAAAATGCAACACCTTGCACTTTTTGGCATTAAACCCCAGTTGCCAAGTGTCTGACTAGGTTTCAAGCTTTGCCAGATCATCCTGCAACCCCTGCCATCCCCCTAGGTCATCCACCACCGCGCCTACCTTGGTATCATCAGCAAACAGACTGATCTTGCTCTTGATGTCCCATGATATGTCTGCAATGAATATCCCAAACAACACTTGTCCCAACACCGAGCCCTGTGGAACACCGCTCATCACTGCCCTTGGGTGTGAGAGCTCCCCACCCACAACCACCCTCTGTTGCCTTCCCTGAAGCCAGTTTCCTACCCATCTCACCAGCTTTGCACCGCCCCTGTGCCTACTAACTTCAGCCAGCCTTCCATGTGGCACGGGTGGATGCCTCCACTGAAGTCCAGATACAGGGACATCCACTGCATGGCCCCTGTCCAGTTGCCTAGTTACCCAGTCATAGAACTCCACCAGGTTGGTTTGGCAGGATCTGCTCCATATGAAGCCATGCTGTCTGCTGTCCTGTAGTCCTTTGGCCTCTTGGAGGGCCACCAGCCTCTCCTTCAGGATAGTCTCCATTAGCTTACCCACGATGGATGTGAGGCTCACTGGTCTGTAGTTTCCCGGTTCATCCTTGGGGCCACTCTTGTGGAGGGGCACCACATGAGCCATCTCCAGTCCTGAGCTACACACACCCCAAATGTAGTGAGGCATTAAATAGGTCTGCCAAAGGTCCTGCAGGACCTCTGCCAACTCCTTCAGTACCCTGGGGTGGATGCCATCTGGGCCTGGCGCCTTGTCCACCCTCAGTGCCTTCAAACCCTCTCGAACTCTGCTCTCCATGTTTCCCCATCTGTCACCCCTTCCCCCCCGTTCCATTTCTCCCCTTTGGGTGTCACCCCCCTCTTCTCTTTAGTAAATACTGAGCAGAAGTACTCATTTAGTGCTTCTGCCTTATCCTCCCTGCTTCACCCAACCCTCTCCTTCCTAATCTTTACTATGTGGTCCTTACAGCTCCATTTCTCCTGATGTACTTAAAGAGTCCTTCTCCCCTTCTTAATGCCTTGTGCCAGCCTGAGTTCGGAGATGCTTTGGCTCCCTTACTGCCTTGTCACCTCCTTGATTCTGTCAAGTACTCCTCCCTCCCTCCCCCTCCCTGTTTTCTTGTACTTCCTAAAGGCAGCTCTTTTCCTCCTTACCTTTTCCATGACCTCCTTGCTCAACCAGCTCGGTTTCTTAGCCCTAGCCTTCCTGCTCTGGGCTTTGCAGCAGGTTTTGGTTGCCTCCACTATCCCCAGCTTTATGAGCTCCCACCTCTGGTTAGTGTCCATACTAGATTGAATTCTGGCCAGGTACTCTTTTACCACTTCCCCCATCCTCCCAAAGTCAGCCCTCCTGAAGTCCAGCCTTCTTGTGCTAGATTCCACTCCTTCCTTGCCCATATCCAATGTGAGCCATACTGAGTGGTGGTCACTCCCTGACAGCGGTTCCTCCACTGTAAGTTCTTTCACAAAGTCCACATTTGCCAGCACAAGGTCAAGGGTATTCCCTAACCTGGTTGGTTCACTGACCATTTGCAGCAGGAAGCTGTCCTGGAAGGCAGCCAGCAGTACCTGCTCCCTTCTGTTCCTGGTTGTTGGGGTACTCCAGTCCACTCCTGGCATGCTGAAGTCCCCCACAATCACCACACTACCCTTCTCGCAGGTCCTCCTGATCTGTCCCGCTAGTTCCCTGTCCAACTCCTCCGTCTGAGATGGTGGCCTGTACCACTCCCATTCTAAATCCTATTCTTGGAATCCTGGATTTGCATCCAAAGTGACTCCGTACTACCCTCCTCCCTTCCTCCTTTACACACTTCAGTCCTTCCTTCACATATAGTACCACACCCCCTCCTTTTCCAACCACCCTGTCCCTACGAAATAACCTGTACCCTGGTAAAAACAGGTCCCAGTCATTGTATTGGGTGGCCCATGTTTCTGTGATGGCTGCAATGTCCAATTCTCCCTCTGCCATGAGCACCTGTAACTGCAGTTTTCCTCCCAAGGCTCCTAGCATTAAGGGTAACCACCTTCCACCCCCATCCTGCCCTCCTTTCCTAGCATCACCAATAGTACTTGCCATTTGTCCTTTGTCACTGTTATGGGGGTAGCTCATATGGTTTTCCAACCTGTTGTCTCTGCATATCTCTTGCCCAACTGCCACCCCCACTCCCAGCTTAAATTCCCAACTTCTTCTATGTACTCTTCCACCTCTGTTTCAACACTTTCTTTCCCTCCTCACTCAACTGCAGTCTGTCCTTGGCATAGAGACTACTGTCCTCCCAGGTCCCCCACCACCACCACCAACAGCCCATACCCTTTAGCAGAACACCAGGTTCTTAGCCATCCATTAAATTCCTCTATTCTCAGCTTTCTTGTTGTGCTTGCCCTGGGCACCAGAAGTATCTCTGAAAAAGTTACTGATCTTCCTGCCCCCTCACATAATTGTGCTAGTTCCTCAAACCACCTTTGGGCTATAACTACTGTCTTGTCAGCCAGGTCGTTTGTCCCAAGATGTATAATTAAATGAGGCTTGTCCCTACCCCTTCTAGCATATTTCAGAACAGACTGTCCCACCCTTTCCGCTGTCATTCCTGGCATGGACTCCACCCAAATGCGACTATGCCTCTCCCCCTTGCTACCCCACCTGACTTCTCTTAGTATTGAGTCCCCCAGCACTAAGATTCCACCCCTCTTACTCCCTGCTTGCTTCCATTCATCTCCCTCTCTCATTTCCAGCTCCTCTTCTTCCTCCTGCACATTATTTCCCCCTTTTGCCCCTGTTGCAATTCTCCCAGCAGAACTTCCCCCGCTCCAGTTTGGTTCAGGCATTTATCAATTACTCCTCTAATTTCATCATTTACCTCCTCCACCTTCTTCCTCTCTAGCAGTGCAAAACTATTTTCTGAAGACCCTTCACAAATGCCCACTCCCTCTCTCTTCATAGTAACCTGTTCTCTCCTTTCCACTCCATGACTTTTGCCACTTCTTCGCCTCCCCTCACAAGTCCCTATCTCCTCCTTCCATTTGACTTTTGTCTCCTGACCTGGTTTCCCCGGCAATCGTTCCTCCTGGCCTGGGACCCTTTGTCTCTGCTTCCCTTCTTCTGACCCTCTCCTCACCACTGTTGGCTTAAATCGCCCTTCCTCATCTCCCCTTCTTCCTCCCTCCAGTATTGGGCTAAACCCACCCCCAATCTCCCTTGCCTGTCTTAGTTCCTCCTGCAGACCCTCGATCTCCTTTCTAAGTTTTTCTATGTGGTTGCACACTAAACATCCTCCCACACTCCAGGCAATTTTTAGAAAGATTGGTGCACTGCAGTTGTTGCAGGCTACCACCCTACCCATTGCTGTCGTTGCCCACCAGCGACCCCCCACCCTTCCAGATGCAGGATACCAAACACTCCCCCAAGTCTCCCCTCTCCCCCTCTATCAGTGCAAAACATTCTTTTCTTTATTTCCCTTACCCCCTTTGTTGTACACATTTAGATATATTGAGCAGCTGCTTTTTATATTCCTATCCTTCCTATCCACACTCAAAAAGAGACTTTAAGTAGCCATTTCACAACCTTCTTCAAAACTCCTACCCTTCCTTTCCCCAATGCAATATCAATGCGAAGAAGTAATAATGAAAGCTCCTAGATTTGCAGTTACTTCCCTTCCACTGAGATAACAGTCACCTCTTCACTTGCTGCTGTTCCTTTCCTGGATGTCTGCTTCTGCTATGACAGGTGCATAACCTTTGCCCGTTTGAGGAAGTGATGTCAGAACCCCTGGTATAAAGGAAATAATGGACCAGGGGTGGGTGGGGTGAGGCGTTTGGGGGGGTGGGACCAGCCCAAGTCTTCCAGAAACAATCAGGTAGCTGAGACCCCTGGTCAGACCATTAGCACCCTTCCCCCACTCGCACTAAAACTTTGCAGCTGGTGAAGCCAGCAACAATGAATCACAGTTCTACTCGAAGCCCCCAAAATAGGTTTGCTACCCAAAGAAACAGGACTACAATTCAAACAGCTTCACTAACAACACATCAAAATAGGATTTCCGCTTGCGACTCCAGCGACCCGGGTTCGGGAATGGACCTGGGTCACTTGAGACCGGCGGGGAGATGGATGGAGCATCCTCTGGACTGTTTCCTTTCTCCAGGGAGGGGCAGAATGTCCGGTGCACTACGGACCCCTGGGGAGGTCGGGGTTCGCCGTGGGGGCGGCGCGGGGCGTCACTGCCCGTCCCGCCTCTGAGGAAAAACTTCCTCGGGGACAGAAAATCCCCAATAGCCTCTATGGCCCTCCTTGCCACCTCTGATGTGCTCCCAGGCCGGCTCCCCCAAATACCCAACCCGGCATTCGTGACACTGGCAAGTGCCACGACCCCACCCTGGGGGGTAAGCCAGGGGGCATGGGGGAACAAGCGGCTCATGTGGGAGCAGGAGGCGGCGGGGGGGGGGCCGTGACCAGGGCTGAGCTCGGCACTTGACTGGACAAAAAGCATACTAAATAAAAAAAAATAAAAAATCATGCAGACAAGAAAAATGTCTGGTCAGTGGCGCAGAGCCTGCAGTGGGCTGATGCTTTACCCTGCCATCATGGTGTTTCCTTCTGCAGTGGCCCCCCGTTCCCCACAGTCATCTGGTGCAATAACGCAAGTACATGTGTGTGCTCTCAAGCATCTTGAGTGCCACATGTTCTGAAACTTCCTGCTGCACTGCCACCACCAGGTGGCAGCAACTGAGCAGGATGTCTAGTCCCCCCACCCTGAGGGAAGACAGCAATATGTCGGGTGCTCAATCCCCCTACCCTGGCCTACCCCCGTTGACCAGAGTCTGCACCTGAACCCAGGCTGCCAACAGGAACAGTCTACCAGCAGAGGTGGTGGGTGCAAAAACAGTGATGGGCTTCAATTATGCATGGGATAGGTACAAAGGAATCTTAGTAGAAAAGCAGGGGGTACCCAGAGATCAGGATTAGATAGGTTCTATGGTGAAAGTATAGCAGGGACAAACTGGGCAGACTAGGTGGGTCAAGAAGTCCTTTTCTGCTGACAAATTCTTTGTTCCTATAGGCCTGTTAACAATACTTGATCTGCACCACTGCAAGAGGCACAAATGAGTTGCAATGGTGCAGCTCAGGCAGTGTAAACAGCAAGGGCTGTTGCAGACGTCTCTGTTGCAGTGCAGAATGATTCTTGTTTTTGTGGGATCGTGTACCATTGCAGGTGTTTTTGCTGGCATGTAAACATGCGGTGCCATACTGCCCCCCATATACTGCCTGCCTAACCTGAGCTCTTCTAGAAATGGACCACCAAGTCATGAAAGGGCCATTTGCTTGGCCTCATATAGTTAGTTATTGCCCTCCACAGTCAGTGCCATTTTTAGTAAAAGTCCCATGCTGAAATTCAAACGTACTCCTGCCAACCTGCAATGGTGCACAACTCCTCTGTGTAAATAGTGATGACCAGCAGTGCAGGTGGAGTGGAGGACAAATGGCGTAGAAGGAAGCACATCAGCCTGGTACATTCAATGGCACCTTAACTTACCTCACGGGGGTGAACAGGGGAGCCTCTTCCAAATGAGAAAGCACCAGGAGCAGAAGGCATGCAATGAAGCTAGAGGAGGGCAGTTTAAGAGGGATGTGAGGAAGCAGTGCTTCACTGAAAGAGTGGTAGATGCCTGGAATAGATTGCCAGCTGATGTGGAGGTGAAAACAATAGGGGGCTTCAAGCATGTGAGGGGCAGACATAGGGGAACATTACTAAATAGGGGGGAGGAGGAAGGGTCTCCGGAGATCAGTTAGGCTCTACGGAGACAGACTAAGCAGGGACTATGTGGCCAGACTGGGTGGGACAAGCAGTCCTTTTCTTTCTTTTTTTTTTCTTGACCTTTTTATCCCCTTCGTGCTCCAGTGCCCCCCACTCCTTCAGGCTGCCAAGGCCCCCCGACTTACCCCTACTATCCTCTCCCGGCCCTGAGGTATCCCGGCGTAACCCTTCGCCGGGTGGTCCCTCTCCTCCAAGGGGGAAGGCACCGGTGGGGGTTGCCAGCGCACTCACTATTAGGCCCTGAGGAGCTGCTGAGGTGGAGATGGCTCTCTGGAGGGCTTCGGTGGCGTCGGTGACCATCATCCATCACCCGTGGATTCTGGAGCTGTTTTCTAGTCTACTGAGTTTCCCCATTGCGTCGCTCCTGCAGTGCCTCCAGTTTCCACTGGGGGCCGCTGCCGAGCAATGGTTCACCACCCCAGGAGAGGAGAGCAGTCCTCTGGAAGCTCAATCCTCTCCACCCCCCTGCCGACCCCTGGTGCCCAAGTCCATTCCCGAACCCAGGTCACCAGCGCCACGCAAGGTAAGGCGTCCAGTGCCTCAGCACCACTGGGCACAGTCCTTTTCTATTGAAAAAGTCTGTCTTTCTATATTTCTAAGTGGAATGGCCACTCCAAACACTCCTGCATGACAGACCCCTGCACGTAGGATAACAGGTGTAATGGCTCTAGGCGCAGACTGTCTGATATCACCTTACATGATTTATGCAATCCAAATCTTTCCCCAGCAGCTCATACTGCAGTAGCACATAGTCTGTTACTCCCCAAATTATTCTATGGACTGCCCATCTTTGCTTATGCCTCAAGTTTCATCCTGCGTAAGTGGGATGTGGCATAGAGTAACTTTTTTTTTTTACTTTCTGTTTATTGTGTGGCACATAGTAATATCTGTCATTCTGCCCTAGTGTGCAATTGACTTACTCATCGTTGTACACTTCACGCCAAACTAGGCTGGCCTTCCCCTTCTGCTCTTTGGGACCTCTCACTTGGAAGTATTAACCACAGTACACTGCAGAACCAAGTGCCCCACTCCTTAGCCTCCCACCTGGTGCCCTGTAAAAATACCTACTTGCTCACATCCTCTGACCTTGACCTGCTTTCCATCCCTAGGATTAGGCCCAAGTACAGGGAGACGGCCGTCACTGTTACTGCTCCAAAACTATGGAACAGTATACCAGCCCACATATGTCAATGCCCAGTTGTCCACACCTTCCAGCACCAATACCAATCATACCTGCTTCAACATTCATTATGTTCCTGTTCCTAACTCCTACCTATAGCACTACTCTTCCTGCCTACAGTTGTCAGCCCGTCGTACTTAGCCTGTTTTCTGCAGGTTTATGTTTCCATAAATTTATCCCCTTCTATACTCCCCCACGTTTAGGCCTGTGCCTGGTTGCATTTTCTTTTTTTCGCCACTCTGTGTTTGGGGGATTGCTAACTAGGAGAGGCAC
The DNA here is from genome assembly GCA_016271365.2 of Neoceratodus forsteri. Classification (NCBI taxonomy): domain Eukaryota; kingdom Metazoa; phylum Chordata; order Ceratodontiformes; family Ceratodontidae; genus Neoceratodus; species Neoceratodus forsteri. Next base: position 213,075,849 of record CM057458.1, on the reverse strand, counting down.
ACTAAGCTGAAGCTTGATTCCAGGTGTGACCTGGGGAGCACAAAGAAGTTAAATGACTTGCTCATGGTCACACAGTATGCAAGTGGGGGCTGTGGGACTGAAACTCAGGTCTCCAGGTTTGCAGCTCAGTGCCTTAAACCACTGCATCATACTGCTTCCTTTAGGCTTTTAGCCATAATCACAGTACACTATATGGAATTATATTGTATCTGTACGCCAAAGAATTTCCTTCACCAACCCTTATATTGTACACATTAATATACCCCTCTGGTTCTTATGCTAAAGCTTTGTGATATCCCTGTATGCATTGCAAAGGCCCATTGGTTGTACTCTCCCGGGGTGTGCCTGAAAACAGGCAAATGTATGCCTAGTGCAACTTACCCAGTAAACAAAAACGAAATAAATAACGCAGGTCTTGAATACTACTCCTTTATCTAATTATGGCAAAAATCTACCTCTGGGGTTAACAGTGTCCCCCTTTATAAAGAAAAAATCCATGACAAACTATCACAAGTTACACATGTTAACAGGAGCAGAAGGGTTTTTAGAACACTCAGGATAAAAAAGTGAAGTGTTTTTTTTTGCAACCTGCATGATGAAAGGAAAATGGTCTTAAAATAGTTTCTAATAAAGTAATCATTGAAGAAAGAAAACCACAAATTGAAAGGTTATTACATCTAATTATATGTAATTGACCATTGTGTCCACAATAGCCTGCACACTGAATGTCACAGCAAGTGGGAACTAAAATAACTTTTAGGGCAGTGTTCTTCCATAAACAGTCGTCTCCATATAGAAACACCTGTAAACACTCTCTGTGATCACTGCAAACCCCTAAAAGAGTTAAAGGGTGCATTTTAAGCAGGCAAAGGGAGAGCAATTCAGCAAGTGTGATTTCAATGTGAATGGCCCATGAGTGCTCTCCCAGCTTCTAGCCCGCAGAGGGGATGGAAGTGACAGTTAACCCGCGGTAGCCTTATTGTGCACCATTCACAGCGCTGAAAGCTCAAGGCACCACACGGAATGAAAGGCCCTGCCACCTGTTGCTATGGATGACATCACTGCTTTTGCTCACCATTTCTTTCAGAAGCTCATTTGCATCCATGATCAGTGCAGTGCTTTAGCAGACTTTGGGGGGCAGAAAAAAGGAACACATTCAACAAGGCCTCAGCTGTCACCAGGCTCTGCGGTTGTAGCAGCACAGCCAGAAATGCTTGGCTCCATTTCCAAGGAGACTTGGACTCTTGTCAAGATTACCTTGTGGGATCATTTTATATTCCCATCAGCACACTATGTCAAAAAGAAACCACCGCAGCACTTGTTGAGTTGCCATCGGAAAAGACAATCCAATATATCAGTTTCAAATGCACTAAACAAAATATATCAAATTGCACACTGAGCTACCCAAAAGTGGAAGAAAGGTGTGTCATGCAGCTTTTATAAAAGAACTGCTTTATATTCCAGTCTAGCAGGGCAACAAAGAGAGTTCAACACACAGTGAGGTTCTGACAGGCAATTAATGTGAAGTTGTTTCGTGGATACATCAAGAAGCTTTTGTCATCAAACAAAAGTGTTCCATTGTGGTGCCAGAGGATTTAGCTTGTTTGGAAACCTTTGAGGCAATACATGACAAAAAGTCCAAGCAATCCTATTACAGAACTGTTATTAAAGAGCGAGTACCCGCCTCAGTATAGAACTCCATAAACAGACTCTATGTGGTTGTTGCAATGTACTGGAAAACTACTTATATTAAGTATCTAGTCTCTTTTCTAGGATTTGCAATATATTTTCTGGCAGATTATCTATGAAATCTTTGCAAACGGCTTTCATTAGGCTTTCCTGATTTCACAGTGCACTTAGTTACGACATTGCAGTGCTTACCGTGACCGTAGACAATGATGTCAAAAACACAGCAACAAGGATGCCAGCTGGAGACAGTCTGATGTTCTTGGTACAGACTGTGGAAATATATGTAATAACCTGACATATGTATTACCACTTGTGAGGGAGCAAGGCTTCTGTGACTTGCTTGTGGATTTGCCACTAGCGAGTTATGGCTACTGTCCCTTACACAAAAAGAAAAACTGACATATTTTGAATCAGACCTTTAAATATCCTAGTTATTATTAGTTTATTTCCGTTTTTGACCAGGAAAAGCACGCCAAGCCATGTCTCGTTTCTAGGTGTGACCGGGGAAGGGGGTATGGGAACAGATACACAATCTTTCAAGGTACAGTCCAGTATGTACAATAAAATGATGGGAAATACAGGGAAAAAAAAATAAAACATGAAGTTTTTTTATTTGATTTTATTGTATTGTAACCAGTATATTAGGCTGAAATTGTTTAAGTGATAATATCCATTTAGCCAGCGTATACGAAGGAATAAAGTGTTTAATCTTCCGCAAAGCCGTTTTTTTCCTCCACATACCCTAGCTAACTGAATGTTATTGCTTTTACACAACTAAGGTTTTTTAAACCAGCGTTTTAACAGCTCTGTGGTAGTTAATGTAGAAGGTGCCTCTGTATTCCTTTTTTCTGTGCACAAGATGTGGATATAGTATCATGGGCGTATCTTTTTCATTTCCTTTCATTTATTCTTTGGTAACCAGGTAAAGGCTCTGGACCAAAGGTCCCTTTTCAGGCCTGACCCGGACAAAATTGTGGATAACAATTGTGGGCATGTCTGAAATGTGGATAAACTAGTGTGCGCGTGTCTAAAATGTGGATAAACTAGTGTGGCTGTGTATAAAATGTGGACAATTTACTAAGGAAGCAGTTTTAGTAGCTTTTGTGGTATCAAATTATGGGGTTCCTCTATTCTGACTGGCTTACAATCGATACCTGTCACATAATACAACATACTCTAACAAGGATTAGATATATAACACTATTAAATATATGGATCTTCAATTTAATAGGTCTATAAAGCATACAAAAAAAACATAGAAACATAGAATTTGACGGCAGATAAGGGTCTCTTGGCCCACCCAGTCTGCCCACTTCCCTACCTACTGGATAAACTGCAGATCCTAGTTAACCAGCAGCCTACTTCTTCCTACCCCACCCCTAGAATGGCCTTATGACTGTCCCATGCATGCTTGAATTCCACCACTGATTTTGACTCACAACCTCCTCCGGAAGGCCGCTCCATGCATCCACACCCTCTCTGTGAAAAATACTTCCTTAAATTACCTCTGAGCTGCCCCCTCTATCTTCAAATTGTGCCCTCTTGTTCTTGCACACCTCTTTTTTTGAAAGATGCTACCCTCTTGGACTTTGTTGATTCCCTTGAGGTACTTGAACGTTTCTATCATGTCCCCCCTCTCCCTCCTTTCCTCGAGGCTATACATATTAAGCTCCTTTCGTCTCTTCATATGTCTTCTGGTGCAGACCCTGCACCATTTTAGTTGCCCTCCTCTGGACAGCTTCCATCCTGTCTATGTCTTTGCGGAGATTGGGTCTCCAGAACTGCACACAGTACTCCAGATGGGGTCTCACCAGCTCTCTGTACAAAGGAATAATAACTTCCTGTTTTCTACTGGTGATGCCTCTCCCTATGCATCCCAGTATCCCCCCAGCCCTCCTTGTTGCCCTCTCACATTGCTTGCCCACCTTTAGGTCATCTGATATGACTACCCCCAGGTCCCTTTCCATTTTTGTTGTTGTTAGTATCTCACCCCCCCATTGTGTACTCTTCCCCTGGGTTTTTGTTTCCCAGGTGCATTACCTTGCACTTCTTAGCATTGACTCTAAGCTGCCATACATTTGACCATTCCTCTAACCTTGCTAAGTCCCTTCTCATCCTTTCCACCCCACCCTGTGCATCAACTCTGTTGCAGATCTTTGTGTCATATGCAAAGAGACATACTTTTCCTTCCAGTCCCTCTGCAATGTCGCTTATAAAGACATTGAAGAGGACCGGTCCTAATACTGAACCCTGCGGTACCCCACTAGTAACCCTCCTTTCTTCTGAGTGGACTCCATTTACTGTTACTCTCTGGGTCCTATTCTCCAGCCAATTCTTTACCCAGGTTGTCATCTTGGGACCCACTCCCAGGCTGGCTAACTTGTATATTAATCTTTTGTGTGGGACTGTGTCAAATGACATAGATACATAGATACATAGACAGTGTCGGCAGATAAGGGCCAATGGCCCACCTAGTCTGCCCATTTGAGCTTGTAAGTTCAGTTTGTTTTCCTAGAAGTCTATTTCCCCTTACCCCTGACCTCTAGAATTCCTTTATGTCTATCAAATGCCTTGCTAAAGTCTAGGTAGGCCATGTCCACAGCCCCTCCCTGATCTACTACTTTGGTCACCCAGTCAAAGAAATCTATCAGGTTCGTCTGGCATGACCTTCCCGCTGTGAATCCATGCTGCCTAGGGTCCTGTGACCCTCTGGCCTCTAGATACTCGACAATTCTTTCCTTCAGAAGTGATTCCATCATTTTCCCTATCACTGAGGTTAAACTAACAGGTCTGTAGTTTCCTGCTTCTGCCTTGCTCCCACTTTTGTGAAGGGGAATCACATCACTTCAACATGCCGGATACAGATTGGTCAATACCAGCAGGAACATATGCCAGAACTAGACACATAGTGGATTCCCTGCAGGGGGAGGGCTTCAAACAACTGGTACAGCAACCCACAAGAGACAGGGCTCTCCTAGATCTAGTACTGACTAACAAGGAAGGGATCACAGATCTCCAGGTAGAAGGTCACCTGGGGGCCAGTGACCATCACATGGTATGGTTCAATTTGGCTACTACATCTAAATCATCCCATTCCAAGGCAAAAATATGGGACTTCAGAGAAGCTGACTTTGATAAGATGGCCAACAGAATTAAGCTAGCCCTGGCAAAAAGAAACACAGGTGAGGGGGTACAGGCAAAGTGGGCAAGCATTAAGGATGCAATACTTGAAGCAACATCCCATTGTGTTAGACAGAAAGGAAGTGCAAAGAAGAAGGAAACCACTTTGGTTCTCAAATACAGTAGCAGAAAATGTCAGAGCCAAAAGGCTGGCCTTCAGGAAATATAAGAGAACACAGCGGGATGAAGATAGGGAGGCATACCAAACTGCCCTAAGGAAGCAAGGAAGGTAGTAAGGTAGGCAAAGTCCCAAACTGAGGAAACACTAGCACGAACAGTAAAGAAGGTGACAAGACTTTCTATAGATACATTAGTGAAAGGAGAAAGTCCAGAGGGGTATTGCTAAGCTTAATGGAGAAAAGGGAGCATGTGAGGAGGAGGACCCTGTAAAGGCATCTATCCTAAATAGATACTTTTGCTCAGTATTTACTGAAGAGAAGGTAGGGCAGGGCCCACAGCTCAGCATCATGGACACGGGGGTGAGCACTACTCCCTTCACAAAGAAAGGGTCCTACAAGAGCTTGCTAAGTTCAGGGTGGATAAGGCAATGGGACCTGATGGCATACATCCCAGGGTACTTAAGGAGCTAAAGGTGGAACTAGCAGAGCCATTAGCAGAACTGTTTAGTGAGTCTCTTGAGCACAGGGGAGGTCCCAGAAGACTGGAGAAGGGCTCATGTGATCCCGCTCCACAAGAGTGGTAGCTGGGAGGAGGCGGGGAACTACAGACCAGTCAGTCTTACCTCTGCAGTGGGCAAGATTATGGAGGCACTCCTTAAGGAAAGGATAGTGCAACACCTGGAATCCATAGGGGCACAGGATCCAAGACAGCATGGGTTTACAAAAGGAAGGTCCTGTCAAACTAATCTCATAGATTTCTTTGACTGGGTAACCAGAGTGGTGGACCAAGGGGGAGCAGTTGATGTCGCCTACCTTGACTTCAGCAAAGCTTTTGACACTGTTCCATATAGAAGATTGATAAATAAGCTGGGTAGGCTGGGTGGGTCAAGTTGGTCAACTGGGTGGCAAACTGGTTGACGGGCAGAAAACAGAGAGTGGTGGTAAATGGTATACAGTCAGAAGAGATGCAAGTCACAAGTGGGGTACCTCAGGGATCAGTCCTGGGGCCAGTCCTCTTCAACATCTTCATTAGTGACCTTGCAGATGGACTAGAGGGTAAGGCTTGTCTGTTTGCAGATGACACCCACGTTGAAGAGCTCCTGAAAACTACCCACGTTGAAGAGCTCCTGAAAAAGCTAAGACAAAGACTTGGTCTATTCTATAGAATCAAACACTACCTGACCAAAGATTCCAAACAAAGATTAATCCTTGCATCATTCATGTCCCTCATTGATTATGCTGACTTCCTCTATGGTCATTGCTCCCTCTCCCATCTAAACAAACTAGACACCCTGTATCATAGAGCTATTAGATTCATTACTGACCTTCCCTCTAGCACCCATCATTGCTCTCTCTACAATGCAGTCAGCTGGACATCCATGCAACAAAAGAAGAAGAAAAATGCTGCTACCTGGATCTACAAAGCTCTGACAAACAAACTCCCTTCCTACATCTCAGACTGCTTCAACCAGATCACATCCAGGCCCTACACCTTGAGGATCAACAAACTGATCCTGCTGAAGATTCCTATCACCTGCACCCGGTATGGAAGAGCTGCAATCAGTTATTCCTGGCACTTATCTGGAATTCTATCCAAAGACATTGAAAATGGAAACACTGATCCCCTTACATCCTTCAAAAGCTGTACACCAGCCTAATCCCAGATTCATGCAATTGCTTCACAAGGCCTAGTCCTCCCACCCCACCCCCACACCCTCTCCCCCTTCTAAAGCTCCTCCCTATTCTTCTATCATTCCTCTGGTCCTTTCCACATCAAACCTCAAACATATATGCCCACCCATGTACCATTATCCAAGCCTTATCCCTACCAGACTGTTTGTTTCTCACCTTTAATAGGTTTTGGTTTACTGTCCTTTGCCTTGTATATATGTAAATAATTGTACATCTATCTCACTCATAAATGTTTGTATTTGTGCTATTTCAATATCATGTTTTTGTATACACTCTGTAACCTTTTTTGTTATGACCACTCAGGTCCATCTTGTAAATGAGCTATGCTCAATAATGTTCGCCTGAATAAATAAAGATTTTGATTGATTGATTGATTGATTGACACCAAGATCTGCAACAAAGCAGATGATTCAGATGGGGTGGGCAGAATGAGAAGAGATCTGGATAAACTAGCAAAATGGTCAGAAGAGTGGCAACTGAGATTTAATGCAAAGAAGTGCAAAATCATGCATATAGGGAAGAGAAACCCTGAAGCCACCTATAGGCTGGGAGGGGAGTTGCTAGCAATCACAAAGGAAGAAAGAGACTTGGGCATCATCATCACTGATGACCTGAAATCATCAAGCAGACCTCTAAAGCAGTAAGAGTGCGGCTAGGGGAGTGTTAGGAGTGTATTAGTAGGGGTATCACAAAGTCGTGAAGGGTAATAATCCTCTTTACAAAACACTGGTTAGGCCCCACCTGGAGTACTGCGTGCAGTATTGGAGCCATACCTTCACAAGGACATTAACAAATTGAGGCAGTCAGAGAAGGGCAACCAAAATGGTAAGGGACTGCATCAGAAGACATATGAGGACAGATTAACAGAGCTCAATATGTATACCCTTGAGCAAAGGAGGGAGAGAGGTGATAATGATCGAGGCATTCAAACACCTTAAGGGCATTAACAAGGTGAAAGAGTCTAACATGTTTAAATATAAGAAAAATAGCAGGACAAGAGGACACAGCATGAGATTAGAGGGGCCGATTAAGGGAATGTGAGAAATTCTTTTCACAGAAAGGGTGGTGGATGCATGGAATGGCACCACAAAGTAGTGGCTATGAATACAGTGCAGGGCTTCAAACAGGCATGGGATAGGCATAAGGGAGCAATACAAATGACTATGAATAGATAGGCCACTGACAGAGCAAAGGCCGATGGCACATTTATAAGGTAGAAAAAGAAATGGGCAGACTGGATGGGCCTTGCGGTCCTTATCTGCCGTCAACTTCTATGTTTCTATCTGCCCTCCTCCAGTCCTCGGGTACCACCCCATCCTCCCATGATTTGTTAAAAAGGGTAGTCAGTGGTGTCACTAGTTCTACCCTTAGTTTTTTTAGAATTCTGGGATGAATCCCATCAGGCCCCATTGCTTTGTCCACCTTTAGTTTTAAGAGTTCTTTCAGAACCCTTTCTTCTGTAAATGGGCTGGTATCAACTTCTGTATCCAGAGTGTTTCTACTGTTTGTTTTATGTACCTCCCCTCTTCATTTGTAAATACTGAGCAAAAATATTTGTTTAGTATCTCTGCCTTTTCACAGTCTCCCTGCCCACCCTCCCTCCCTTTCTTAAGCCTCACTATCCCTCCCTTGGTCTTCCTTCTCTCCCTGATGTACCTATAAAAGGTTTGATCCCCCTTCTTAACTGAGTTGGCTATCTTTTCCTCGGTTTGGGCCTTTGCTGTTCTGACTGCCTTCCCAGACTCCTTTTGCTTTAACTGATATAGTTCTCTGTCCTGCTCCTTCTGCGATTCCTTGTACTTCCTGAATGCTTTCTTTTTCTCTTGAACCTTCACTGCCACTTCCTTTGAGAACCATAGTGGTTTCTTCTGGTAATACCCTCAAAGGTTCAGTGATAATAGCATTGTCAGTCACTGTTAATAGTACTGTCAATCACTTTTAATAGTATAGTTTTGTGGTTATAATAGTATGGTTGCAAGCTCCTGAAAAGATACCTTCTGCCCCCACGTCCTAAGAGTGCCTCCTCATTGGCCACTTTTCCTGTGTGGGCAGGCAGAACAGTTTAAAAAACATGGCGGCCCTTCTCTCGCTTACAGAGAGTGAACTCGGTCATTGTGCTTCTCTGTTTTTATTTTCTTTTTTCCCCTCAGCAAATGAAAATATCTGGTTGATCCTGCAGTTCCAGTAATTAAAAAAAAAAAATGGGCAGGGGGCTGGAACCGTCATGAGCGAGCAGGTAGCTCAACGCACAGTGAGACAGTGCAGTGATTAAATCCAATACAAAGTCAGTTCTCCACTGAAACAGTCAACCGCCCATTACAAACAAATATCGGATCCATATATTAAAAAAAATAACCAATAGGTTTTTGTGTCCATTACCAGCGAGTAATGGCATCTCGAGGTTCTGGACACATTGGAACCTCTCGAGCTTCGCTCTCGAGGTTCATGTGTCCAGAACCTCTCGATGCTACTACTCCCTGGTAATAGACACAAACCTATTGGTTATTCTCTATATAAAAGGAGCAACACATACCAAAAAAGAGCAACACTAAATTTGACATGTCATATATAAATTTTAAATACAAGAGCTAAAGACAAGGACATAGGACAGTATGCAGTTATACAATATAAAAAAAACAACAACATTCTTGCCAGTCTGCTGCTGCAGGTGGCACTACTGCTCCTGACACCGGCGACCTGGGTTCAGGAATGGAATCAGGTTGTCAAGGGCTGGCTATGGGAAGGAGGACAGAGCATCCCGAGGACACTCTCCTCCTCCGGGGGCACTCAGGGTTGCTTCTGTGCCCTACTAAGTCCTGTCACCAGTGGAAGTGCTGGCGGTTGACTCAGGCTCTCAGAGGGGAGGATACCATTAGGCGATTGGCTGCAGCATGCATTCGCACACTGTTAGCCTGGATTGTATGTTCTTTGCACCGGTGCCCTCTAGGGATTGGGATCACAAAAAGCAGGGGCGGGGGCGAACCTCCTCAGCATCAAGCAACATAATGCCGGGATCTCGGTATGCCGGGACCAAGCTGAATATCAGGGCAAGGTAGCGGTATCCCCCTGGACCAACAATCAGGGACAAGTGAAAAAAATAAAAATTATAATTTCCCATAAAGAAAACCTGGTCACTTGGCCACCCAGAGGTTAAACGTGCAAATGTAACAACCACTGTCAGCAGCAGTGCAAACAGTAATGATGGATGATGACAAAAGGTACAGCAGTAGATACTGTACCAACAGCTAGGCAGTCCTAAGGAGGTGGATACTGGTGGTAAGACACTAGGTGCATGAGCAGGAGTGGGCCGTGTGGGTTCTTCCTGGCAAGTGCACCATGGCACAGTCCCTTTTCCTCTAGTTTGCTCATCCAGGGAAAGCCCAATGAGATGCAATATCTCACATTGAATGGGATACTGCTTCTACCAACTTTTTGCAGCTGGAAAGACTGAAGTCAGGTCAAGTGATCTGGTCACACATTTATTTATTTCATTTTTGTTGACCTGGAAAGGAGGGCTAGACAGTTCTGCCTATTTTCAGCTTCATCCCGGGGGTTGAAAATACAGATAGAAACCAACTGAAATTGAACCAGATTAAACTGTTGGTGGTATTTTAGGACAGGGACTGCCACAATCTATGCAGGTCAATGGTCATAAAACAAGAGCTCATCACAAAAACTTGTGAGGCCTTAACATCCCCCCCCCCTTTTTTTAAAGGTGTTCATCTATGTCTTCCATAAGGACAGGTGCTGGTGACCAGCTGTTTACTGTTTTCTTCGTCATTTGTTTCATCACTTCTTTCTCTGGCAGGCTTCCATCATCCTTGCAACCCCCAGCTAGCACCCACCGAAGTAGGAATATTTTATTATAAAGATTTTAAGATATAGTCAAACACTTATTTCACAAAAGTTTGCTTTATTTTTGACTGTAATGTGTAAACTTACAGTATATAAAGAGGAGTATATAAAAAAGGGAGAGTACCAAACAAGAACAAGGGAAACCTAGGGTGTGGTCAGAGAAACAAAGGCAGTGTGGAGGGATTGTGGGATAACAGATGGACCAGACACTGAACCTCAATTTCAACACACAATCTCTGTGCGATGCTTATTCAAAATGCAGGAAATAACCTTAAGCAATGGCATATCCATTCTTCAGTACCTCAGTTTGCAGTAACAGACTATATATGTCCTTTCTCTGCACTTAGCCAGCACCTACTGACACTGATCTTTGATCTAACTCAGCAGTTGAGATTCAGCCTCCACCCGTGTGGGTCTTATTTGCTTGGGTGGTGGAGGCTCAAATAAAAACAAAACAAAACAAAAAAAAAAACAAGCTAAAGACAAATAACCTCAACGCAGAAGCACTGAAACATGGGTTACCCCAAAGAGCATTGACAATAATCCAAGTTTCAAAGAAACACAACATCATACATAATTCCATAATGCGAAGTATCATCGGATATATGCAAATCACCATGACATTTCAGACTTGTTCCGTTTACAGCAATTTACATGCATTTTAAATAGCACAATTAACTTAATTTTTATAATAGTCACCTAGTACGTTTTACCATGATCAAAAACACCTAGTGCCATGGTATTTTCAACATTTACAGGTTTCATAAACACAAGGTATATATATCAAGGTATTTTATGACATGGTGCTATCACATACTAAATCCAACAACGATAAACACAACCTGTTTTACATATGCTTGGCGGTCACTACAATAACCTCCCTGTATGAAGATGTGAGAGGGAAAAGGAAAATTAAAGAGGACACTATAGCATAGTCAAGAAAGGGAAGGGGGTGCCCATAGGTGGCCAACCTTATGGACTAGACATTATAAAGGATAGATTAGGCTAAGAAACAGAAGAACTGTTGCAACAGATTTAAGAAAAGGTCGGTCCTTAAGAGTGGCAGGAGTGCCCTGTCACATATCCCCCACCTTAAGAGGGAAGCAGTTATTGCAGACTGCTTACCACCTTCCTGTCCCAGGAAGGGATGGAACTTCCACCCACCCACCCATCTTCAGAAGCTCTGTCTCAGGGTCCCTATTAACGATAAACATTCTATCATAAACATAGTGGATATCATCATTCTTTACCCTGCGGCATTAACACATTTCTCAACAGAGACTAATGGTACCTTCTCTGAACTATCGCCTTTTAGGGAAAGTATGTCATATTTCTTAACCAAAAATCTAGACGGCTATAACGTCCAGTACCATACAAAGACTTTCTCTGAGGTGAGTAATTCCCTGCTCCAACCCCACCAGACATGTCAGTTTTAAGCAGGGGCCCAGTCCTAAGTTCAACCCCTCTACATAAACCTGCTATGTCTCTTGATTTATTTCACCTGCTACAGATACAGACACCTGAGGGTAGACACTCTAGGTGTTACCCCAACACAGGTTCCTATCCATTTTCCACCCACCTCCTCCTTTGTAAGTTTTCCCTTAGAAAAGAATAAAACACTATGTACCGCCTCAGACTCCTTGTCCACCCTTGGGTACCTCTTTCTTTGACCTTAACATACTGTAACAGTTTGGCAACATTAGCATCTTTAGCCTGCAGTATACCCCAGTCAATACTGTTAATAGATTTAGCTGTATCAATACAAGAAAAAGTCCCTTCAGCCTCATAGGCTTCTTCTTGCTTGGAGTCTTCAACCCCAGCACAATATCACTAGCCACAGTCTTACCTGCGATCTCACATTCAAGTTTCATGCTTGCAACTCCGACCTCCAACGGGTGACATCCTAGGAACACATGCCACAAAGGAATATCCTGCTCAGTCAGGGGGTTCTCCTCCAGCTGAGCCTACAAAAAATCCTCCTCCAACTCTTCAGCAACTGGGTAACTACAGACCAGTCAGTCTTACTTCTATTGTGGGTAGACTGATAAAGATACTAGTCAAAGAGGGCTTCATGGACTATCTGACTACGGTGGACTCCAGGATAGTAAACAGCAAGGGTTTGTGGCAGGGAGGTCTTGTCAAAAACACCTGATAGTATTCTCTGAGTAAAGAAGGTTGAGGATAAGGGCAATGCTATGGATTTACTATACTTCGATTTCAGCAAGGCTTTTAACTTGGTGACTCACAGAAGATTAATGAAGGAGCAAAATGATCTGGGTGCAGCAAAGGACACAGATGGGTGAGAAAGTGGCTGGAAGGGAGACAGCAGAGGGTTATTTTTTTTTGTATTTTTTTTTTTTAACTATTTTTCCCTCCAGTCACAGGTCGTGAAACCTTCTCTTGGGCATCCTGTCCGTTTCCTGCCCGCCTGAGGCACCTCCGGTCTGTGCCTCCTCTCCCCTTCCCTCCTCTCCCTGCAACCAGCACCCCCAGTTTAACCTGCCCAGGGTGGGTCGCCACTCCTCTTGGGTACTTTTCCACGTCAGACTCCGGCTGCAGGTAAGGGCCTAGGTGGAGGACCTGGAAGGCCAGTCAGAGTGAGCCTGGAGGTGGGCATGGGGGACAGGTGCCGTTGCCTGTCCCATGAGCTGTTTTCCCTGTTGCTGCAGTGCTCCCGGTCTCCACCGGGGACCCTGGCATGCTAGGTCATCCCCACCCTGCTTCCCCGGGGAGAACACCACTAGGGCACTCGTCCTCAGTCCTCCCCTGCTGACCCCCGACACCCCCAGTTCGCTCCCGAACCCAGGTCACTGGTGTAGCATGAGGTGTGGCGTTCAGCGCCTCAAGCCTCAGTGCCACCAGGCTGGCCTGGAGGGTTGTTGTTAAAGGAGTCAAATCAGAAGACAGGGAGGTCACCACTGGGTTGCCACAAGGATTGATCCTGGGTCTACTCCTTTTCAATATGTTTGTCTGTGAGATGGGAGAAGTAATCCAGAGCAGGACGTACCTTTTTGTAGACAACACTAACCTCTGTGGCACAGCAGACAGGTAGAGGAGGTTAGGGAGATGCAGAGAGACTTGCAAAGGCTGGAGAGGTAGTCAGAGGTTTGGTAGTTGAAATTCAGTGCCAAAAAGTACAAGGTGAAGCACAGAGGGAACAAGACCCCACAACAGAGTACTGACTGGAAGGTAGGTAAAGCTGGGCATGACTTCTAAGGAAAGAGACCTAGGGGTCATCATCAGTGACTCCCTAAAACAATCAGGACAGTATAACGAGACAAACAGTAGAGCACGCAAGATGCTGGGGTATATAGGAAAGGGTACTGACAGACGAAGGAAGGAGGTATTACTACAATCATACATACATGTCAGCAGATAAAGGCCTTATGGTCTATTTAGTCTGCTGGATTGTGCAGCTCCCTATGTATTTACAAAGGGAACTGCCTCCCACTTCCCTTTTGACCTCCCTCAACTTCCCACTCTCCCTACTCGCACCCCCCCTTCTACCTGCAACTTTTTCCCTCACCCTGTCCCAACCCATCTTGAAGCTGTCCACTGTTTTTAGGGATACCATCTCCTCTGGCAGCTCATTCCACTTGGCAACCACCCTCTCGGTGAAAAAGTGCCTCTTCATCTCCCTCCTAAACATCCCCCACCAGCTTTAGGCTATGCCCCCTAGTGGTTTCGTTCCCGCTAAGGCCTAAGAAGCCCGCAGTGCTCACCCTGTTAATACTCTAAGGTACTTGAAGGTCTCAGTCATATCTTCCCCTCCCAATTTTCCTCAAGAGAGTACATGTTGAGCTCCCTGAGCCTCCCTTCATAGGTGTTGCCCTGTTGGCTCTGGATCACCTTGGCTGCCCTTCTCTGGACTGCCTCCAGCAAGTCGATATTCTTCTTAAGATACAGACACCAAAACTGGATACTGTACTTCAGGGTGTGGTCTTATCAGTGAACTTTACAGTGGCAGAATGACTTCCTCTTTACTGGTGGTAATTCCCCTCGCTATGCAGCCCAGCATCCGAGTAAGGTTAAAGCCACGAGAAAGGATGGGTCTACCGTGGAATTAATTCATGGTTTTCCGGGGGTTGGGGTTTGGCTCATGCGGCCAGAGGCTGGTGTCAACCACCCAACCATGGATCCGCTGTAAACGCTCAAGGCAATCCAACTAACAGCATAGCATTACAGTGAGATAATGCCATGTTACCTATTTCTACAAAAATAAAGACACTGACATGTTCTTGACTGAAAAATCCTTCAGTTGTGAAGCATAACACGCTTGCCGGTTTTCTGAAAAAAAAATTAGAACACTTCGATCAGCTATACTGCGGGTACCAAACATGTTCCACTTACATATTTCAGTATTGTACACTAATGACTGCTGTAATTAGTCCACATATTTTGCTACAACTATGCAACAGCAGACCAGACCTAGGTTTGAATCCCACAGCTTCCACTTGCATACTGTGTGACCCTGAGCAAGTCACTTAACCTCCTTGTGCTCCCAGGTCGCTCCTGTAAAAAAGCTTTCAGCTTAGTGTGCTATACCTGGTTAAACAACTAAAAATAAAAAAAAACAACTTACAGGTTTCAAGAAAAACTCCTCATTATCTGATTATTTCAGTTACTGTGATGCTGCACTGTGGGATTTATTGCCCCATGCACGGCATCACGTTACAGTGCTGTTTCTATCTGCCTATATTGTGAACTCTTGTAATACATGCTGGTTCTGAGTTTTGCTTTCACATTTTTTAGTTACAATAGTTTTGTGAACTTTATGACTTGTGCTCACAAAGTTCTGTGAACTGTTTGCCTCACACTCAACAACAACAGCTACGCTACATCTCACTTCATTTTTTACTTCTGATTACTGACTTCTGCATTTTGTGGCATAGTAAAATAACTAAAATTAACTGTCCACTGATTGTACATTTGCTCAGATTAAATGGTGTCCACGGGCAATTTCTATCGTTAGGAGACCGAGTCATATTAAAGGCAGGTGACAGACATGGGTTGCATTCTTGCACTTCTGCAGGTTTATCAACAAGTTCAGGTTTTGGGAAACTGTTCCATTTGTGTGAGCAAGATGGCTCATTCGGTTCAGTACTACTCTAAGATTTTGATGTGCATGACGAGGATGTGTCAGGGTCAGGTTTTTGGACACATTTCCTGGGTGAGATATAACATTTGGAACTGATCTGAATATGCATACATCACACATTCTGCATAAATTAACATACTGCTTTTAGTTGCTGTGGTTTCTTTTACTACTACATCAGCAACCATGATCTATCGTGGTATTAGACCATGGTTTCTGATGTACCACATGCTGCATTTTGGCAAATGAAACTGGTTCTTTTCTGTTTCTATATTTCTGCCATGTTACAATTTGCTTTGGCTACTGCTCTCTTGCAGTGTGCAGAGTGTTTGAGATCACTTGTGATTATTCCTTCCAGGTCCTTTTCCTTCTACTCTGACATGGTTACCTGTACTCCACCCAACCAGTATTTGGTCCATGGAGTCTTCGCCCCAAGTGCATAACTTTGCATTTTTTAGAATTGAACCACAGCTGCCAAATGTCAAGCCACATTTCTAGCCTGGCCAAGTCCTCCCTGAGTGCTTGTCTTCCTTCCTTCATGTTCACCCTCTCACAGAGCTTGATGTCATCCACAAACAGGCAGATTTTACCCTTGATCCCACCTGTGATGCCACTTAAGAAGATGTTAAACAACACAGAGCCCTGTGGGACCACAATGATCACAGGCCTCGCTTCTGAGAATTTTCCCCTGACTACCACCCTTTGGCTCCTATCCTGCAACCAGCTTCTGACCCATTCTGCAAGCTTAGCCCCCACCCCCAGGTCTTCCAGTCTCCCGATCAGTCCAGACTACTGCCTCACTATAGATCACTGGTGATGACGCCCCACCTAGAGTACTATTCCCAGTTCTGGAGTCCTCACCTATGGAAATATAAGGACAGACTAGAGATAGTGCAGTGCAGGGAGACCAAAATGATTCTGGGCCAGCAGGGCAGATCTTACGAGGATCAGCTCATGGCACTTAACATGTACTCGACAAAAACAGACAAGAGAGGGGAGATACGTCAGAGACCATCAAGTTCCTGAAAGGAATCAACATGGTAAACTGCGAGGAACTATTAAGCATAAGAAGTGAATCAAGAACACAGGCACAAGAGGTTCAAAAGGGAAGCAAGAAAGTTTCATTTTACAGAAAGGGTGGTGAGCTATGGAATAATCTGCCAGCTGATGTGGTGGGCACCAAAACTATCAATGGTTTCAAACACAGCTGGGACAAATTAAAGGGCTTAGTGGTTGCCCAGGGTAGTAGCAGTAGGCAGGGAGAATGGAGGTGGATAGTCTGGGTTAGAATCTTGTGTGGTTAGTAAGTCCTGGGTTTGTTAGCATTTTTTTTTTTAAATTGCAATTTATTCCTCCCCTTTGTCCTGCCAGCCCCGACCCTTCAAAGTGTGCGTCAAGGAGTCATCCTCCTGCCTCCCGCTCTACCTGCACCTACTTCCATGCACCATGCAACTTCATTATGCCCCCTGGGCGGGGACGACTTGGGGCATGACACCCTGTGCTACTATCTTTTCATCAGTCCGGAGGTGGCTGCGTGAGCGGGGGCACATCGAAGGCATGCTCCAGGCAGTCTGTCTTCCCAGAGCCAGCTGGCGTTTTTCCCATTTTCTCCCCCCACGCAGTGTAGCCCTGACGTCATGTGCCGATGTCCACTGCATGTTCTGGCCGACCTTCACCTGTAGGGCTTGCAGTACCCCAAGCCTCCGCTCGGGGTCAGACAAGTTGCAGGCATCGGCCCCCAACCTCCCCCCGGAAAAGGCGAGCTGTCATGGGACGCTCAAGCCGTTCTCCCACTGCCAGCCCTCCAACGACCCAAGTCCGCTCCCGAACCCGGGTCACCGGCGTCACAAGCGTACATCCAACCACTGCATTGATGGGCCGGCTGTTTGTTAGCGTTTTGTGGCAGACTAGATAAACCAATGGTATTTTTCAGCCGTCATTGTCATGCTTCTATAAAAATCCGTCTCTCTGTAGCAGAAACTCATGATTCTCCTTAATTAGATTTGGTGCCATGATTTTCTCAACCAGCTCTTCCGCTGATCAATCCATCCATCCATCCATCCTACAGGCATTTATGTAGACTCTAGACCAGTGGAACATTTGACCTTTGGAATAGAGACTTTTTAGCTAGGTTCCTGAATTATTTACCACATAACCAGACCAGGTACTGAGTTACATAGGTATAAATAGGTTGGACTCTGACCAACAAAATTCCCACCACCATCCTCCAAAGGAAGACTGCTATAGTTATGCATGCCATTAAATGCACCTTGTAGTAATGTCACCCAAAATGTACCTTGGTCTAAAGCACTGCTTCCTGTTTCGCCAAAAGATGCTGTTTTAGACAATTTCACATAGTGTGCACTGGACCTTTCAGAGTACCAAGCCAATTTCTTTCAGTCCTCTGCACTATCTGAAGTCTGTTGATGCAGAAAACAACAGGGAAATTCCCTTTTAATGCCAGTTCTCATATTGCACAGCTTTTCAAACCTGTCATCACAACCACACTTGATCTCAGTAATGGCTCCTGGCACTCTACAATCAGATATCATAGTGTCACATTAATAGAAACTTGTCAGACAAAAACCGGATCCATGCGCCAGTGCTGATTGCTATAGACAAATACAGTGATGTTTTCATCAAGTACCAGAGATCCGTGGAGCCCTAACTCTTAATACACAGCCCATGTACATAAGCTGTTGAGTAAACCTACTAGATTTGTTAACTGCCTTCTAGTATTTCAACCTTGAGCCATCTAATGATTATATTGAAGTGAAAAGTAAGAAAAATCTTATAACTGGCAACTGATTGCATAAACTAATAGGAAAACCCCAGCAGTCCTATTCTGCTGTATACTGTTGGTCACTCGGGGGGTGTCAAAAAAGTTTCATCCAGCTGTACACCTAACTCAAACTACATACATACAGTATAGCCACTGCAACAGCAAATATCTGTTCTTCACATCATGCTTTTCTTTAAACAAAACAACAAAAAAAAACAGACTTTTTTATATTTAAATTACCCATTTTATAAAGATGATAATACACTTCAGCGAGGTTCACTTTCACAGTCCCGGCAGCTCAGCTCAATGGTCTCCATGAAAACGTACAGTTGCTGGGTTGCAGGATGACAGCACATTTCTTTTTATTTGATAAACAGCAGCAAAACAAACAGACGGCTCCCCCCGTACAAGCTAGGTGTAACCCAGCTGTGGTACTCTTTACTGCAGACACAGAAACATGGATTCTGTTGCCAGAAAAAGACCACTTGGCCCACCCAGTCTGCCCACTGAGAGATCATCAAGCCAAGTTGCCAGAACTGCGAGTGCTTACATTTGCTTTCCTTTGTTATGGCTGCAGTGGGCAGAGCCTGCAACCATCTTGCGATCAGCTTTCTGTCACCAGGCGTGGATTTAGGATAACACAACTTCAGGCAGACCACAAGTCAGGTGCATAAAACACCCACAAGTGAATTTGTCATTTTATTTTCATCAAGGGAAATATACAGAAAGCAAAATGGTAATGCAGTGGTTTAAAGCTCTGAGCTGCAAATCTGGAGACCTGGGTTTGAATCCCATAGTCCCCACTTGCATACTGTGTGACCCTGAGCAAGTCACTTAACTTCCCTGTGCTCCCAGGTTGCACCTGTAAACAAGCTTTCAGCTTAGTGTGTCTCACCTGGTTAAACAATTGGAAAAAAAAGTCAGACAACTGCTTAGCTTCAACAGTGTTTAAGGCTTTTCTTCAGCCTAGCATGAATCAAACAGCGTGAAAGTACACACTACAAGGAGGTCTTTCACCTTCCTATTTATCTCTCCTAGCTCAGCACTGAAGTAGGGCTTTTTATAAGCTCACTAGAAATTGGAAAAACAACTTCTCCTACCTTTTAATTAACAGCAGACATAACATACAACTAGCCACTAGGGGCACTGTTGCTCCATACAGAACAGTTATTTGACACCTGAAGCACATTACATAAGTTGTTTACAACATTGTTAAAGGTTAGACCCAAGGTCATAACAGTATGTGCTCTCTTAAATTCTCCTGCAGGGTCATATTACCTCATGCTGTCTGCTGAAAAATATGTAATAGAAGGGGGCTGCTAACATGTAGAAAAAGCAGACACAAGTTTTTGTTATTCTTACATTAAGACTGCCCAAGTCAGGAGAAGAAGTAAGACAGAGTAAGTACAGAATACTCTCCTCTTTAGGGAGGGGATGCTCGTGCTGTTCTTTGGTTGGCTCCTTGTGGGTCAGTGCTGAATACTGAGGCCTGAATGCAGCAGCCGAGCAGGAGACTGAACATCCATGAGGTGGAGGAAGGTCTTGAGGAGCAGGCTTCCTTTTTTACAACTATAATTTCATAGGACATATTCCCCTTGTCAGAATTTTCAACAGTAACAGAAATAACATTGTATGTAGTCCTCTGTGACTGTACCTAGTCCCAGGAACACAGTGGGACCAGCAAACAAAAGATCAGAGCTTATATAAACTCTAACATGCACTGCAGGCTACTGAATCTCCCCACTGCTGCTGCCCAGCTCTGATATCAGCTGTAGAGGATTCTGGGATTTGTAGCTACAGAAGATGTTAGCCTGCAAGCAAACAAAATGAATCTGATACAGTCTAGTATACTACCGTAGACAGTAAGTAAAACAAATTGTTTTTGCACACAAAGTGCACACTAGGACCAACCCCATACTTGGGTGCGGGGCCCTTGGGGCTGACTGTCCCCCATTAAGTCCAACATGTTATTCATATACAGAGAAAATAATAGAGGTCTAAGATGGAACCTGCTACTGTATATGCATCAAAGCAGAATGTGTGTCTTCAGAATAACTCAGAGTTGATCAGTTAATTTTTTTCTGCTAGCTTCAATGCTTCATGGTTTTTTGGAACCCTGCAATATGCAGAGTAACTTTGATCAGATGTTATGTATATAGTGTAGTGGTCAAGGAGCTAGGCTTTGAAGTAAACGTTCAGCAGTTCAATTCCTAATTAACAATGACTCTTTTTCAATATACTAACATACTAAAATGCCAGCAGAATAGGCCTCACGGTCTTTCGCGTCTGCTCATTTGGTCAGCCCCCACCCTGGGAGCTGACCTTGCTGCCCCCCTTGCCTTCTCTGGCTTCTCCCTTCCCAGTTCCGGATATTCGTGCTGCATTGGATTTTGCTTCCAGAACCCTTCCCCTGTGCCTGTCCCATCCCTCTTGAACCCTCCACGTCTCTCCTCCACCAACCCCTAGGCAGGCACATTCCATGGCTCACCACCCTCTCAGTGAAGTAGCACCTCCTCCTTTCTCCCCTGAATCTTCCCCCCTCCAGCTTCCACCCATGCCCTCTAGTGGCCCCCCCTCCTTCCTTCGAAGCACCCTGACTGTTCCTCCCCTATTTACCCCTTCATGTACCTGAAGACCTCTATCATATCCCCCCGGTCCCTTCTCTCTTCCAATGTGTACATATTTAGCTCTTCGAGCCTCTCCTCATAGGTCCTGTCCCCCAAGCCCCAAATCATTTTGGTTGCCCTCCTCTGGACCCTCTCCAGGAGTTTAATGTCCCTCTTTAAGTGTGGCCTCCAAAACTGCATGCAGTACTCGAGGTGTGGCCTCACCAAGCAGTTATACAGAGGGAGTATCACTTCCCTCCTTCTGGAGGTGATCCCCCTAGCGATGCATCCCAGCATCCTGTTGGCCTTGGCTGCTGCCCTCCTACAAGTCTCCGGGTTGTTCATCTTGACATCCACAACCACCACCACCCCAGGTCCCTCTCAGCCATCGGGGACTTGTAGCATTTGCCCCAAGGGTGTACACTTGGCCCAGGTTTCTGGCCCCAGGTGCAGTGCCTTGCATTTCCCTGCATTGAACCTCAGCTTCCACTTTGTAGACCATCTTTCCAGAGCCTCAGGTCCCCTGTAGGGCCACCCTCCTCCTCCCCATCCACCACCGCCTCCAGTTTTGAGTCATCCGCAAAGAGACTCATCTCACTCTTGATACCTGTCCTTATGTCAGAGACGTGAGGTGTCTACATTTACATCTACATTTTGCAATATGGTGTACATATACATAATTTATATATATATATATATATATATACACACACAAACACACAAGTACACACACGTATATATACATATATATTCTAATCAAAATTTTACAATGTACTGTACAAAAACAGCCAAATTAGAAAACAAGTAGGCCATACGAAGATGAGATATCTAAAGAAGGAAAAGAGCCAAGTTATATGAAATTGCTATTCATACAAATGTGGCATACTGCATCTTAGTAGGAACATATGAAGCATTAGGCATGGGAGAAGCTTGGACAGCCTATCAAAGCCTGATCCTTCTGCTAATCCAAAGTCAGTGCTCATTCTGTCTGCGTGGGAGAGAGGAATGATAAACAGCAGTTCCCTTTTTCTTAATCAAAAAAAAATCCAGTTACAAATGAAAAATGTAATTAGCCATGTTTAGCAAGACACAAGTGGCAACAAAATGGCCCCCAAAGTGTGGGTTTAAGAATGCATGGCAGGGGCAAGGAATAACCAGGGGCCTGATACTCAAAAGAGCACAAAGCAGAGTGTAAAACCTTGCACTGGGTCTTGCGATTGCCCGGGAGCCCAAGGATGCTATATATTCATTCGAATAGCACACTGGCGCTATTCAACTGACTGTAGGGCTATGGCTATGCAGCACTAAGCCAAGTAGCGCTGCCCCAACATGGATCCCAAAGTACACCGCCAGAGTGGATAGCGTCGGAGCGCTATCTGCAATATTCATAGGGACCCATGCAAATGAGCCCATTTGGGCATGCAAGGCACTAAGGGGCCATCTGCATGCTTATTATGGGCTCAAACTCTGCACTCTGAGGTAGGCGTAAAAAAAGCATACGTTTAATGGTAAATGCAAACGCTAAACATAAAGCCTCACATGTAACAGGAAGCACAACAAAGTACCCGACCGGTTTCGTGCACTCAGCAGTAACGTATGCTTTTTTTACGCCTACCTCAGAGTGCCGAGTTTTGCCTTTTGTATTTATGTTCCGTTACTCGAGCACCTGTATAAACGGAGGAGCTGTTTTTTTCGCTGTCCTTATTATGGGCTCATCTGCATGGGTAGCAAGGCAGGGTATCACAGCACCACCCCTCCCCCCACTGCCTGATCCCAGACATGTGTAGATATCCCTGGTGGTAGTGCCCCCCCAACTTCGATTGCCAGCCCATAATGTACAAATAAAAACTCTCTGGTGCTAGTGGTCCCCTCCTCCCTCAGATTGCCAGCCTGTACTGTACTGTACAAATAGAACTCCCTAGTGCTAGTGGTCCCTCCCTCCAGTCGCCAGCCTGTAATGTAAATAAATCCCTAGTGCTAGTAGTCTCCCCGCCTCTGATCACCAGCCCGTAGTAAAACTAAAAACCCTCCTTGGTGTTCAGTGGTCACCCTGGGCACCGGTCTGTGGTACCGCTGCTTGCAATGCCATAATCCCTGGCATCTAGCACCCCCCACCACAGCACCGAACACCCACCCCCCAAGTCACCTTACCAGTACCTTTGGTGCCGTGGGTGTATAAGGCGACTGGTGCAGCCCTCCTCACACCTCCTCAGCTGGCTACCATATGTCTAGGCAGGGAGCGGCCTCTTATTTATAGGACAGGGTGACGTGCCCTTTCTTGTAAATAAGCGGCTGGCTCACTGCCTTGTGGCATTATGAGTGAAGTGTGAGGGTGGTGCTCACCAGTGCACTCTGTACCTACGGCACACCGAGCACTGGTAAGGTGATGAGGATGTGTGTGTTCGGGTGCCACAGGGGCTGTAGACACCAGAGGATTATGGCACTGCGAGCAGCGGCACTGTGGATCGATGCCTGGTGGGAGATCACTGGATGCCAAGTAGGATTTTCCATTTCTACAGGCTGGCGACTGGGGGGATAGCTAGCACCAGGATTTTTAGCTACATTACAGGCTGGCGATGGGATCACTAGCACCAGGAAATTTATTTGTACGATACGGCTGGCGATTATGGGGGACCACTAGCACTAGGGAGTTTTATTTGTTCAGTATGGGCTGACATCCTGAGCCGAGGGGGCTACTAGTATCAGGGAGTTTTATTTGTACAGTATGGTGCTGGCAATCAGAAGGAGGGACCACTAGCACCAGGGAGTTTTCTTTGTACAATGCGGGTTGGCAATTGGTGGGGGGGGGGTGACATGGACTACAGAGAGGCGGGTATGCTCCCAAGTGGCCAACTGGCTAGGTGGCTACTTTACCTCCAGTAGCTGCTAGGGCTGCCCAGAGTAAGTTGGGGTTTTCTTGAGCAGTATTTGCGCTGTGCAAAAGTACCACACTAAACTCTTGCGCAGCGCAAAGCTGCTGAAAATGAGGTAACACAGCTATTCCTGGCCATGCCCCTCCCCTTGCCCACCTACATACATTATGTTTTGTGCGGGCACTAACCCTCTTTGTCCACGCAGTAGCTCCTTTTGAATATGGGGATCTAGTGCAAACCCCGGTTTGCATGGGCAAAGACCCATTAGCACCCATGCAAACTTTTGAATATCAGGCCCCAGCTGTCTCTTGTCTAACATATCCAATTTAATTTTTCATTCGTAACTTGGGCATTTAACTTCAAGCTTCCATGTGCTGGGGCTATTAAAACAGGAGCTGCTCTGAATGAGAGCTGTAGTACTGAAGTAATCCAATAATGGTTTGATTTTATTTTGTAGTGATACTGCAATTTATTTTAACACCAAACCACAAAAGGCATTAAGGGGGTTCACTAGACAGTACCCTGAGCAATGTTTGTCCATGTTGTAGCCTGTAACTTACTGCTGCCATCTTAACAGCCCCCCCCCCAATCCCGGGGTTTCATAAGTATGAAATAAAATACACTGCGTTGAGCTGAAACTTCTACTTTTACACTGCTCTAGGGCACAAGCAACCAGCTATCATGTTCAAAAAAATTAGGCGTGATCCACTCTGCTGTTGTTTTTGTGCATGTCTAGATCCCGGCCCTATTCAAAGCACAAAAGCCACAAGACAAAGCTGAAAACATCAGAGGACTACAATCCTTTTTATGGAAACAGGAGGATATATGGGGTTTCTGATTTACAGTTATTGTAGTCACTGAGATACAATAGGATGTAAAAGGGTGTTGTATGCACACCCTTATGTATCCGTATTATAAATGTTACTGCCATGGTTTCTACAGCGTAAATAACTCGAACTGTTGAACTACGTGTCTTATTAGAACAGTAGCTACACTGGTGGAAAAGACCACATGTCCATCTAGCCCGTTCCCTTGCCATCCTGGCAGTCATCCATTGATCCCATTTAACTACCTCCAGTGCCAACCTTCTTCTTGCTCTGTCCCAATCAACTGCCACGTAAAATAATGCTTTCTTGTGTCCAACTTAACCCTTCCACCCCTCAGTGTATCACCGTATCCTGAACTGTCCAAGTGCCTTGAGATACTGCGAGTTGTCAGCTGACATCTATCCTCCTCCTGCTGCTCTTCAGTATTATGACCACCATTATCAGGTCTCCATCAGCCATCTCTAATTCAGTGAGAACTGCCCCAGCTGCTTCATCCCTTGTTCATACCCTGCCCTTCAAGACAACCAATCATCCTAGTTACTTTATGTTCCACCGCACTGGTTCTGCTACAGCCTTTTTGTGTAGTGTGGTGTCCAGAACTGAACACAATATTCTAAATATGGCCAACCGCTACCTTGTATAATCCAGTAAAACCTCACGTGCCTTATACTTGGTTCATCTCTGCATGCATTCTCTCATTCTATTTTCCCTCCTAACTACCTCTATACAGTGAACTACTTTCATTATTCCAGTGTCCTGCAGTCAGTGATTCCAAATACCCATCCCCAATGTTTCCTCCCTCTTCCCCTTCCCTGCCTTTTCTATTTTTTTGTTAAATACAGAGCTGTTTCTCGGTCAGAGTCTCACCCAGTGGTACCCCGACATTCTCATGGATTTACAGATTACCCACTACTTACTCAGACTACAATGTGGTGGCTGGTCAACTGTGTCGGTTGTGCAAGAGCCTGTGGGGGTGGGGTTGCCAACTTGGAAGGGGAAATATTTCACCTTACTCCAACTTTCCCCCTTGGGTGTAGGTGCGCAACAATGTGGTCACACATACTGCATACATTACAGGTGTCCGGCAGTGAATCCTCCCCTTCTAGTGCTTCCAGCTCTGCTACCGGCTGATGGCCAGCAATTGGCAATCAAGCAGCAAGAGCAGAGTCCCCACTCCTGAGGAAGGAAATCAGTCCCTGGGATGCTGAATCCTTCCTCCCTGGTTATCCCCTGATGACTTGAGCTCATTTCTGAATATGAGTCGCTGGCATAGCAAGCAATGGCTCTACTGCTGTGCTACTGGGGCCCTTTAATTCATACTTCCTACAGTAGCTGTCTTTCTTGCCCAAGATGTACAGCTTTGGATCTGACTACCTTGCACTGCATTTGCCACCTATCTACCCATTCTCCTAAGCCATCCATGGCCCCCGACTAATGTGTGCATCACTATAATTATTGGGCTTGCCGTCTTTGTATCACTCACAAACTTACTGATCTGGCCGTCTATGTTTTCTTCAAGATTGTTACTACTGAAGTAAGGATATCAACACTAACCCTCAGGATGCATCAGTAGTCACTACCCTTCACTCAGAACTCTTCCCGTTCACTGACATTGCCCTTTACACTCTATTCTACACGGAGCTGAATTAAACTTTATTGCTGAATTGCAGCCTGTAAATCTGAGGTTGAAGTTTGTCCAAAATGAGTCAAAAAGGAGGATCTGAAACGCCATTGCCAGCGTGCTTCGGCATGGCATTTCACAGTGAGGACACCCTTGCTCGGGATTTATGGCTATATGCCACACTTCAAGTATTAAGCAACAACCATTAAGGTATGAGACTGATTTAGTTTGGAACTAGAAGCATTGTTCAGAAACAGTGATAACTGAGTATTCAAAGCAGCAGTGCAATGCATATGGGCAAAAAAATGTGACCCTACCTTTTTTCACTACAATAGATTCCAGGCATCTTCCAGTTTTATTTGGGGATAAAATGCTCTAGTTCTAGCAACATTTGAGTATTTTATAAATGTTTTTGTTTTCTGTTTGTATTTTATCCCTGGCTGGCCATGCCCCACCACGTATATACCCTGGTCTGAGGGATGTACCTCGATGAGGCTTATTGGAACCCTGGTCCCCACAGAACCTGTACCAGACCCCCGTACCGCCTCCCTGAGGCTTAGGGGCATGGCCTGGGTTTTATTCTATTCACCCTCCCCCCTGTGGTGTGCACTAGCTCCCTGCAAGTTGCCACCGCACACAGTGATGTCCCTGTGGAGAGTACAGGCGCCACTGACCCACGCACCACAGGGGTCGCAGCAGCACCACTGGCACAATGCCATCCCTTCCGATCACAGTGCACTGCCGAGAGGCAACTGCTGCAGTCAGGCCAGACCCCTGATGCAGCCTCCACTTGGGCCATCTGCACATGCTACCACCAGGCCAGTGGGGCCGGATTTTATAAATGTTTCAATTTTGTTTTTTTTCTGAAGACAAAAAGATGGCTGCCACAACTGGCTTAGAAATACCATTGTAAACCTGGTGAGCGTTAAGCTCGAGAACATAAAAAAAAAGGGAACACGAAAAGGGAAAGGGAACATTGTTTAACCTGGAGTAGCACACTAAGCCGAAGCACCTCTAGGAGTAGGGAAGTGATTCTGCCGCTGTACAATGGACTGGTTAGACCACACCTTGAGTACTGTGTACAGTACTGGAGACCACACTTGAAGAGGGACATACAGCTCCTGGAGAGGGTACAGAGGAGGGCAACTAAGATGATACAAGGACTAGGGGATATGACGTATGAGGACAAACTTGAGGAGCTCTGCCTGTTTTAATTAGAGAAGAGGAGAGACAGGGGAGACATGATTGAGGTCTTCAAGTACCTCAAGGGAATAAATAGGGTAAGCATGGAGGGGATCTTTAGACTAAAGCAGGGAGGTATCACCAGAGGGCATGGTTTGAAGTTGGAAGGTGGAAGGGTGAGGGGGGAAGAGGAGGAGGTTTTTCACTGAGAGGGTGGTGGACCCTTGGAATGCACTGCCTGGCGAGCTGGTTCAGAGATCCACAGTGGAGGGCTTCAAGAGAGGGTGGGACAGAAAGTGGAAGTATCAGATGATGGCCTGGCCAAGGGGGGTGGGGATGGATGATAGGGGTTTCTGGAACACGAGGGGAGGAGGGCCTCGGCACCCAACTAGGGATCTGAGGTTCGAGCAGACTCGATAGACCGTAAGGCCTAATCTGCTGGCAATTAGTATGTTAGTATGTTTCCAGATGCAACCTGGGAGCACAAGGAAGTTAAGTGACTTACTCAGGATCACTGAGTATGCACCTAGGCGGCTGTGGGATTCAAACTCAGGTCTCCGGATCTGCAGCTCAGAGTCTTAACTCACTGCGCTATACTGCCTCTTATTATGCAACTATGTACACTTATGCGCAGCACAGGAGGTATGTAGAAAAGTGGATTTGACAAGTATGCTAATATGTTTTGGAATTGTAGCTGAAACTAGATGTTTTGGAGAAACATTTTTGTTGCACTGCTGCTTTAAGTTTAATATTTAAATTACATGTAAGGATAAATATCTTTATGAAAGCAGTCTAAATGTACTGTACATAAACCTTTCTTATATTCAGGACCACATCCCTTGATAAAGCTGTACTTCCCAAAGAAACATTGGGAATATTATCGTGGTCAGTGATGGATGAATTTTGAATAAATCATTGAAGAACTTCAGATCTTCTATCAACGGACCTAAACCTGGCTTCTTGGTGGTGTTTGGAATTTCCTGTGAAACTAAAATTAGTCATACCATACATCTTAAAATAACTGACATGATGAGAAAACACAAGTTTATGCTATGTTTTGCACTACTTTATGTTTTCTCGCAGCTGTCTACTGCATATTGTCTACTGCATACTGTAACATGGCAATAAATGTTAGACAGAAATAAGCAACTTTCATTAGCAACAGCTGACCAAGGAGCAACCAAGTATTAATTCCCTACGAATGCCCTGCTGCTCTTTGCAAACCAGAGTAAATGTATGGCAATAAATGTTAGCCAGAAATAAGCATTTTCATTGGAGCAATGCAAAAGCGGACCAAGGAGCAACCAAGTATTAATTCCCTAGTAATGCCCTGTTGCTCTTCGTGAACCAGAGTAAATTCTTTGTTCAAGTGCAGTTCCCATGACAGCCCAACAGATGGTTGTAAAACGGTGCTATGCTGCTAGCATTGTTTCACAGCCATCTGTTGGCCTGTCAAGGGAACTGCAGGAAAAAAAAAAATGAAAATGTACCCTAGCATGGTCCCATCATGCAACGCAACCCATATCTTGTAATACATGCAGATGGAAATTCGAAGAACATAGCACCAATCCTGACACTAAATTAGGAGAAAAAGTACCATGTTAGTAAATGTAAAGCTAATACGAATAAAATTACTGGTTGAAAAATTGTTCAGTTTCTACTCACAAATATTACAGTTATCAGCAATCACAGCCATCTGTTGGCCTGCCAGGGCAACTGCAGGAACAAAACATGATAATGTACCCTAGTATGGTCCCATCATGCAGTGCGACCCATAAGTTGTAATACACACAGAAGAAAATCGAAGTACCAAGCACTGATCCAAACAGTAAGTTAAGAGGAAAAGTACCATAACAGTAAAAATTAGAAAAGTATATTTGGGAATAATAACACCATGCACATAAATCAAAATGTTGTAAAGTAATGCCTACCTACACCCACAATATATGTAAGACAGGCTACATTCAGCAGAATGTGTACTATCAAGTCACTGTTAAAGATAAGAAATATATTAACTGTGTGTAACCCCCTTGCAAATGGGGGTTCTCAAAAGTCTTCCAGGAGCTTGCCTGAATGCTCCATGTCTGGGCAGTGTTCGGTGTCTGAGCTGTTTAAATGTGGTTCCAAGTAAGTGCTATTTGAGCCTCCATGTACTGTCTCTTTAAGAGCTGTCTGCTTGCAGACTTAATTAGTTTGTATGGGGGGACTGTGTATTTAATGCTCGAATCCCACCCGAGCTGCTGTCAGTTTGCTCCGTTTCTGCCGTCACTACATGTGCAGAGGGAGCCTTGTTGAAAGATATAACTATTTGCCAGAAATCATTTGGAGTGACTAAGAAAATGTAGTTTGTCTAACCTGTCTTCATTTCAGCATGAACTGTTTCAGTGTAGCTGTTTCATTTTGGTCCTGAACTGCTGAAATGGACCAATCAATGGGGAAGGGTTCCTTAAAATGGAGCCTGTGGACGAATCGGAACTTGGACTCTCAATTTTGAGCCAGCCACAAGGGGATTGTATGGGCAGTGACTCTGGGAATGTAGTTTTGACCTTGGTGCCTTTTTTCACCAACAGAGGGAGTTTTATTGTGAGTGACAGCCGAACCAGCTAACAGAATGGTGTGGAGCTAAAGGAAATGCCCTGCTCTGTGACTGGAAAGATCAGATCAGTTGTGACAGTGAAGAGAGAAGGAGCTCTGTGCTTCTGCGGTGTATAGCTTCACGCGGGAAGCATGTGTGAGGCCCCGAGTTTCGGCCTGCAGCCGTTGTGAGTACCAGTTTGGACTGAATCCAAGTTGTGAGGAGAAAGAAGCACCAGAAGTGTGGAAACCAGGCCCACCCTGTAGAAGACTGGAGAAATTGCTGAATCGCGCTCAGTCTGTCAGGAACTGAAGCTGCTGTGTGTGCTCTTGGGTATTTTGCAGTAAGTGCGATTGGGATCGAGGAGCAGCCTGCCTGGTATAGTACTTTCCTTTTACATATGAATGTGCGTAGTGCTTGTGAGGAATCGCTATTTCCAGTCCCCTGTGCTGTGTCCTGTGTGTTGAAGCTGGAAGCAAACCCCAGCTTGTCTCGGACTAAATCCGTTTGCAATAAACTGCAGTGGGGTCCAGTCACAAGGAACTTGTCTCCACACCCTGTTGTTTCTGACAATCCAGAGAACATCCACCAACCGGTTCTCAGCTTAGGTATTGTGAGTACAAATCAGGGTATTCCCCTGCAGCCTGTTTTCAATCACAAGTGTGTCATCTACTGTAATTCTTGTTGTTTCACTGCTTCATGGACTGAGCCATCCGGCTCCGGATTACAATTGGGTGTTGTGCATATATTTTCTTCTACAGGGCCCTATCCATCTGCACCTGCCGGCCAACCCCAGGCAATGGACCTGGCTAGCACCCCCCAACCTGGGTACCCAGAGTGTGACTTTTCAGACCCTGTATGTGTGCACAGTACTGTGATTTAATGCCACCAATTAACCTGATTTCCCCCTCCAATGTTACCGTCCCCTAAATAAATCAGATTTGTTGTTGTTATACTATATACTGTCTGTGGTGTCGGTACTTATGGAAACAGTATTGTATTTCGCTGTGTATGTTGTTTAACCTTATTTTACAGGGGGTCCTCAGAGACGTGCTGCAGAATCAGACTCGTGGGTAAGCGGTGCTTTATGAGTGAACAGTGTGTATACGTGGGGTATTGGGGCTGTAACTCCTGTGTACTGTGTGAGCCACTAGAGCCAAAAGGGGGTCAAGGTGTCCCAGAGGGCTGTAATCAAGCTAGTCCAACCACTACAAACCCTGACCTCTGGGTGGCGGCACCCACCATAGAACCTAGGCCCCTCAACCTGTCAGTAGTCAAGCAGGTAGGGGTAGTAGCCCTTGGGATAGCGCCACCTGGGGGTTACATGTGTGTGTGTGTGTGTCCTTTTTTGCATTACAAGTTAGCATTACAAATAATCTGTTTACTTCTAGAAATGATTGCCATGTTACAAGCACATTAAACCACTCCAAAGAAGGGTTCTACTGGGGAATTAATGCCTGGCTGGAAGGTTGGAGGCACAAGGCCACACACCCCCCAACCAGGCATTAATTTCCCAATACAACCCTCCTTTGTCGTGGCTTAATGCTTACATGATTACTTTTTGTAAATATTATTATTGTGCTATCATTGTAATATTACACATCATAGAAACATAGAAACATAGACTTTGACGGCAGATAAGACCGCTTGGCCCACCTAGTCTGCCCATTTCCCTACCTAAAGGATAAGCTGCAGATCCTATTTAACCAACAGCCTATTTCTTCCTACCCCCCACCAAAATTGCCTTATGTCTGTCCCATGCATTCTTGAATTCTCCCACAGTTTTAGACCCCACAACCTCCTCAGGAAGGCTGTTCCATGTGTCCACCACCCTCTCTGCAAAAAAATACTTCCTCACATTGCCCCTGAGCCATCCCCCCTCTATCTTCAAATTGTGTCCCCTTGTTCTTGCACATCTCTTTTCTTTTTCTTTTTTATTTTACCTCTTTTATGCCCCTGCCCTTCCGTCGTTGGTCTGCTCTGGTCACGGACCCTGGAGCCCGACCACTGGACATTGCGAATCCCCAGGTCATCCTAGCACCCCCCCAGAGAGGCGGGGCCTGTACCGTTCCCCTTTATCGGGCCGTTGGAACTGTATCTGGTTAGGGGAACGGCTCCGTGGCCAATCAGGGCAGTTCAGGGCAGAGCGTCATGTAGACGCAAGGCAGGGATTTTATCCCCTTATGTTCCTCACCTCGAGGAGGCGGGGACGGTAATGACGCCAGCGCCCCGCCCCGCCTACCCGCCCCTCCTGACCTCAGGCCGTAGCGTGAGTTCTCCCAGCCTCCGCTAGGAGCCTCATCACGCCGGATACTGGTGGGACCTCCCGGAGAAGGAGAGGCTCCACGGTGCTCAATCCTTTCCCCGCCGGCTCCTCCAATGACCCGGATCCGCCTCGAACCCGGTTGCCGCGCCGCAAGCGAAACTAACTGCCGCGCCGGGCGGCCGCTACATTCTTTTTCTGAAAGATGCTACCTCTTGGACTTGTTAATTCCACTGAGGTATTTAAACATTTCTATCATGTCCCCCCCTCTCCCTTCTTTCCTCAAGGGTATACATATTAAGCTCCTTTAGCCTCTCCTCGTATGGCATCTCTTGCAGACCATGCACCAGTTTAGTTGCCCTCCTCTGAACTGCCTCCATCCTGTCTATGTCCTTGAGGAGATGGGGTCTCCAGAACTGGACTCAGTACTCCAGATGGGGTCTCCCCAACTGTCTGTACACGGGGATAACAATTTCCTGTTTTCTGCTGGTGATGCCTCTCCGTATACATCCCAGTATTCCCCCAGCCCTCCCTACATCAATACTCACAGAAGGATAACACTTCATTGCGCTACACATCGGTATATCTTACAAAGGAGTATGCAGGACACCTTCTCTTTCATTACACATGGGGGAAGTATAAAGATATTAAACATTTTACCACATACTGAGTCATTAAGGCATATACCAGGGAGCTCTAAAATGGTTTAGCATGCCAAGAAATTGAGAAAAAAGGATTCACTCTTACCATCCAGGCTCCCACCATCATAACCCTTCATAAGCATGTGTACTTGCTGTAGTAACAAGTGTTCCATCCAAGGGAGACCACATAGCTATTATATCATAGGATTAACGCTGATAAAGTGAAAACACTGTGCATTAAATGAATAACCACAAACAGTGCAATATTAACTCATTAGACAAAGTTTTTATCCAGCTGAGCATTTTCCACTGTGTCATGATTTTATATGTGTAAAAATTTCTAGTTCCACCAAATTTTAAGTGTTTTATAAACGTTTTTAATTTAGTTTTTGTTAAGAAAAATGACTGTCACCAAGTGTGACTTAGAAATACTACTGCATCATACTGATGCAGGAGACGCACCTGGACCGCACAGAACACCAAAAGCTGGAGAAATCTGGCTTTAGTCATATAATCTCCTCCTTGTACAAGGGTGGTAAATGGCGAGGTGTGGCGATTTTAGTCCCCCGCACTACACAATTCCAGTTAGCCGTGACCTACTCTGACCCTGAGGGACTGGCCATCGCAGTGGATAACCTTGAAGGAACGCCCCTAACCCTGGCAAGTTTATATATTCTACCAGGACCAGATGCCGTGACAGCCCAAACTTTACTGGAAAAAAATCACTGAATACCAACAGGGAGTCCTGATTGTGGGAGGAGACTACAATATGATTTTAGATAATAGAGACACCACTAACCCCCGCCCCCCCCAAGACGCTCAGCAGCCCACAGGATGACCTCGAGATATATCAGAGAAATGGGGTGGTCTGATGTATGGAGATCCCTGAGTCCCACCAAGAAGGGGTATACACATTACTCTGCTCCACACAAGGTATATACTCGAATCGACTTGTGCCACATATCAGGTGAGCATGGGTATTTATTGGAAAAATGTGAGATTCTCCCTTTGGAGATGGTCTCTTTGGATCATTGTCAGATCCTCACCACAATGAGATGGTAATCTAAATGAAAATCCACCTTATGGCGCCTCAACAATTTCTTATTAAATAGTAAAAACTTCCAGGACATGATAAAACTAGGATCCCCAAATATTAACAGAGAATGATACTCCGGGAATTAGCCATGCAGTTATTTGGGACACCTTAAAGGCGGTAATTAGGGGGGACATTGTAAGTTTTGCTTCCCAATACAAGAAACGACAGACGGCTAAACTGAATATGCTGTAGCAGCAACTTAGGGACCTACAGGAACAACACGATGATGGGGATTGTGACGTAGACAGCCAGCACTGAGTGCACTGAGTGATGTATTAATTTTTTTTATTACATATAAAATATATGATGGGAAGGTCAGTTTGAGGAAACTACTGCCTTACTGGAACTGACACATCAAAACCCCCCAGGGTAAGTTCAAAGGACAGGAGGTATTTTAAACTGCAGAGATCTGGGGTGCAATTACCTTGTCAATTTGCTTTCATCCCAGGAAATAAGATTAGCCATTCATAATGCCCTCAGGGAGATCCTCTGACTTGCATAGTTGCCAGGAAGGACTTGTGGGGAGGGGTGTCGGAGAGAGGCCAGAATTGACATTGAAGAGGTTTGATGTCTGAGCCAGGGAGGACCCAGCCGAATTTGGAAGGTCCAATATACATTTCCCGGGGGAACCTTGAATTACATTAGAGAGACCTGAGGTGTAGATTCCAAGGTCCAGATGGGATTAAAGAGGCAAATACACTTTTACTTTGAATACAGTGACTTAGATCAAAGAAACTTTTGAGATGTATGTGTAGCAGAGCAAAAACCAGTTCTGACCAGTTAACCTGTGGAGAGGAAAGTCAGTGAGGTCACCTCATATGTTTCTTTTCAAATATTTTATTTGGAGACCCTGTATTGTAAAATATAGATTTTGATACACCAAGGCGAAGTTAGTGACCTCATGAGAAGGCCGGCTCAGAAGTGTGTTTAACTGCTGAGAGAATCTGACAGAGACACACGAGACAATTTTCTGACTGAGAGAAGAAAGACCCTCAAAGCACTGAAAGAAAGTAAGCATTAGACAAGATTAGTCTGAAGTTATAAACTGTAGGAACTGTACTTTTTTTACCTGTTTGTTTT
Organism: Neoceratodus forsteri; assembly: GCA_016271365.2. NCBI lineage: Eukaryota > Metazoa > Chordata > Ceratodontiformes > Ceratodontidae > Neoceratodus > Neoceratodus forsteri. Next base: position 213,040,673 of record CM057458.1, on the reverse strand, counting down.
AAGGCTTTATGTGTTGGGATATATATTTGTTCTGTAATTATTGTTCTGTTTTGATATTTTTAAAGTAAAGATATTTTTTTGCAAATGAAACTGCTGGAGTGCCTTGACATTTCTTTTTATTTTAAGTGGAGCTTTTAAAGATTATAAGTACACTGGGTATGGGCTTATTGTATACCAAACTGGGAAATGGATAGAGTTCTCTAAAAGTCTTGCATAGAGTTCTAAGGTTTCATTTGAAAAACTTGGTTGGGTGCCCGTAGGCAAAGATATCTGGCCCCCCGAAGACAGAATTATCTGAGCCTGATAATCGGGTATGCTAACAAGAGGTTATCAGTTTGAATCCTTCCAGAGCTTGAGACTAAGATGACTTGAACCCACAAAACAGACAAGAGGGCTACCTTGTCTGTTCACTGTACACAAATCATATGCTCAGAGGTTGGCACTTTGGGAGTAGAGGGCTGACCAGCTGAGCGAGTTTGTGACAAGGATATTTCTGTTTTTCCCATTCTAGAGGCCACAAAGCAACAGATACAACACCTGTTAGATGCTAAACTTGAACAGGCATTGCAATTTCTAAAACAAAAATACTATGAATATGGCCCACGGGCCACCAGGATTTTAGCACACAGACTAAGAAAATGGGTGATACAAAATACAATGGGGGGGCCTCAGTAAGACACCTAAGGAGATTGCAGAGGTATTTGAGGAACATTATAGGAAAATGTATACCCCGGAGAAGGCCTGGGACTCCAGGCCATCACTTAGTTTTTAGCAAATTCGAAGCTCACTCAAGAGCAAACAGAAAAACTAGAGGCCCCTATAACACGGGCGGAACTGGAGGGGGTAATATGGAATCTGAAAGCGTGTAAATCCTCAGGGCCTGACGGCCTTATGGGTGAATTTTTCAAAACCTTTAAAGACCTTCTATTGCCCCCTCTACAACAGGCATGCTAGGAGGTGGTGGGGGGGGACCCAATCCCTCTATCATGGAGATATGCTGTCATCTCGAGCATACCAAAAGCAGGGGAAGACCCTAGCTCTTGTGGTTCATACTGTCCAATCTCAGTATTAAATATCAGTTATAAAATATATACAACCATCCAGGCAAAACGGTTGGAGGGAGTCTTGCCACTGTTGATCAACCAAGATCAGAGCGTTTTTTTTACATCTAGACAGACTCAGGACAACATTAAAAGAAAGCTCCATCTCATACACCTCACCTCCCGGATGAGGACCCCTTTTTTGGTATTAAGACTTGATGCGGAGAAGGCCTTTGACCAGGTGGCGTGGCCATTTTTTGATGGCATCCCTGGGTTTGTTTGGGTTCTCAGCACGATTTCAACAACTAATAATGGGGCTATATGATCATCCGATGGCATATATCAAGATTAATGGGGCCATCTCTACCCCAATTGCATTAAATAGAGGCACCAGACAGGGGTGTCCCCTTTCACCCCTATTATTTGCGATATATTTAGAGCCTCTTGCGCAGGCCATCAGGCAAACAGACACTACATCTGGGCTGACAGCAGGAGGAGAACACCATAAACTTGCGTTATACACAGATGATTTGTTAATCTACCTTACACACCTGGAGCACTCCCTGCATCCTCTTTGGACCTTACTTGAAGGTTTTGGAGAGGTAGTGGGATATAAAAATAATACGACTAAGATGGAGGTGTTACAGGTGAACTCCACCTTTAGAAAAGAATTCCCTTTTTAGGTGGGATGTCTCGCACCTGAAATACTTAGGAATACAGTTGACTGCTGACCTGATACATCTATATCAACATAATTATATCCCTCTGTCATGACAGGTTACAGCAGACTTGGAGAGATGGAGTACCATTCCACTCACATTAATTCAGAGAATAGAGACGGTTCGTATGGACCTATTACTGAGATTTTTATACTTGACACAATCATTACCGATTGCACCCGGACTGTCCTTTTTTTAGAGAAATAAACCGAAAGATTACCCATTATATTTGGGATTCCCACCCCATAAGGGTAACATTTTCAACATTACAGCTGCCCTCTAGGGCAGGAGGCCTGGCATTGCCATGCCTCTATAATTATTATATAGCCTCTCAAATGAGAGTAGTCTTCCTGTGGCTGCACCATGCTTATGGGGCAAAGTGGTGTGAGTTGGAAAAACCGGAGGAGGACCTATTTAATCTTGAGAAACTACTTTTCCCCCATCCCCCTAGAGTCAATAACAAACAACCCATATACTAGAAATGCATTAGTGTGCTGGAGGAAATTTTGAGCATCCAAACAACTGGCACCATATAAACATCTCTTGTACTCTTTACCATACACACAGGCTTTTCACCCAGACAGATTAGATCAGGGCTTTCGGATTTGGTTATGTCTGGGTATTCAAACACTCATTCAATTTTACCGGAAGGGAATTTTAATATCTTTTGATGATATGGTCTGCTGCTACAATTTGACATCAAGAGACAGATTTAGATATATGCAGGCCATTAATTATATTAAGACATTACCAAACCCCCTTGTAGAAGGAGAAGAATATCCTCCTCTGCTGGAGATAGTTAAACTAGCACTTCAGGGGGCGGCACCGCAGCAACATATGAAATCTTATATCTATAAAGCGTTATTCTTTTTTAACAAAAATACTCTGAACTCAGTATAACATTCATGGGAGAAAGACCTGAATATTAACATAGACTCCCAAATATGGGATACCCACTTCTGTTTCTTACGTTTGGGTACAGGATCATATATATGGAAGGAATTCTATTGGAAGATGTCCCTGAAATATTTCCGGACCTCGGCGATACAAGCTAAATATTGCCCAGCTAGGGGATCAGCATGCTGGCGGGATGTGGACATGCCCCAGCTATCCATGCTCATATATTCTGGGGGTGTCCAATCCTCAGGTCCTTCATAGAAGAACTGGAGAGGGCAATGGGGGAAGTGATGGGGACTCCAATTCAGCTCACCCCAGAGCTTTTCTTCTTTTCTAAATTAGAGACGGGGATGAGGGATACTTCTAGTAGGAAACTTGTCCAGGTATGCCTTCTTACAGCCAAGAAATCAATAACTAAGAGGTGGCTCTCTCCGGAACCCCACTCAATTAAGTGTGGCAAGATCTCATGACTCAAGTATATAAAATGGAAAAACTCACAGCCCTAGTAAACCATTGTAAACAGAATTCTGAAATCCAATGGAGAAAATGGGTATTTTATATCATGTCCCACAGACAGGATTTTGTCCCCTAGGGCTGATGTCACAATGGGAAACCCAAAATATAAAGGGCCCCCCACGTCATGAGAGAGACAGGGCCACCTATGGGAAGAAATCCAATCAAATTTAACAGTGAAAACCCGACTACTCAGAAATCCATCTCCATGTTATAGAGAATCTTCTATATTTCAATCAATTAAGATGACTGTCCTTTAATATATAAAACCCACCATGGAATTCATGTATCTCAGGAAAAGAATGCCTTACTGACTGCTTAAGACATGAACTGTACAGCCTGTTTTGAGATATAAACACTTGAGCAGCCTTTATTCTTTTTTCTTTTCCTTTTTATCTTCTAAGTTATATCTACCTACCTGAAATTAGTTATATGAACTACAAGACCCAATGTTATGTAACTGTACTGTACTGCATTGGAATGTATTGTATTGTACACGTTATGTTTGAAAATACTTTTAAATAAAAAGTTTAGAAAAAAAAAATACCACTGCAGACCTGGTAAGGGTTTAACCGATGCGATAAAAAAGAATTATGGTGTACAGCAATGGGAGGTACCTTGACAAGTATATTTGACAGGTATGGGTTAATATTTTTAACTGCTGGCAAATCAGCTTTTTGAAAAGTTATTTTTCATTGCATTGTTGCTTTAAATACCTGTAAATTTTATTTTTCAGTCTGCTGGTCCAGGGCCTAGGTACCACTGACATCTTTCCTCCCAGGCTTCTGTAGATGCTGGAAGTAGACCTGCAACACAGGCTCACAGCCTGCTCCTCCTGTGGACTGCACCAGTTAGTTCCAAAGCAGAGAAAACAGTCCACTGACCAACACAGACAATCCATCTCGGAATGTAACTAGAAAACAGACCACTAAAGCAGTAGGTAAGGCTAGGGGGATGTTGGGGTGTATTAGTAGGGGTATTACAAGTCGGAAGAGGGCGGTAATAATCCCTCTTTACAAGACACTGGGTAGGCCCCATCTGGAGTACTGCGTGCAGTACTGGAGGCCACACCTTCACAAGGACATTAACAAAATGGAGGCAGTCCAGAGAAGGGCAACCAAAATGGTGCAGGAACTGCATCATAAAACATATGAGGACAGATTAACGGAGCTCAATATATATTCCCTAGAGCAAAGGAGGGAGAGAGGTGATATGATTGAAACATTCAAACACCTAAAGGGCATTAACAAGGTGAACGAGTCTAACATGTTTCAATATAAGAAAAATAGCAGGACAAGAGGATACAGCATGAGATTAGAGGGAGGCCGATTAAGGAGTAATGTGAGGAAGTTCTTTTTCACAGAAATGGTGGTGGATGCATGGAATGGCCTACCTCAGGAAGTGGTGGATATGAATACAGTGCAGGGCTTCAAACAGGCATGGGATAGGCAGAAGGGAGCAATTCAGATAAGTATGAACAGATAGGCCACTGACAGAGCAAATGCCGATGGCACACTCATAAGGTAGAAAAAGAAATGGGCAGAATGGATGGGCCTTGTGGTCCTTATCTGCCGTCAACGTATATGTTTCTAGAAATATAACTTTAGTGAAGAGCAAAAAACCGGGGATCACCAGCCAACTCTAAAACTGCAATAAACTAGGGTTGGATGCTGCCCTGTGACCAGTAGTCGGAGAAAGAACATTTTCAGGTATTTAAATTTCAATTTCTGCCTATTAGTATTGATCACAGGGCTTAGGTATCATTGGGATATATGACAGCAGTATACTATTGTAGCCAAGGGTGAGTAATGAAATGGCATGGAAAGTCACCCATGAAAGATGGTCTGTAAGTCTCTTTGGTCGAATGAGGCTGCCACAGAAGCAGCTGCATCTAACACAGAATTTTGTAAATGACTGTAGAGTAATCCAGATGGCAGCCCTGCAAATGTCAGCTGGTGAAGCGTCCCTAAGTTCCACTCATGAATTGGCAATAGGGCAGGTTGAGTGGGCTTTTACCAGACCAGGTAACTGAGCCTCAGCCAGCTGATAAGAAAGGATGATGGCTGTTCCACCTTGCCATAGAGTCCTCTGAATCTTTTTTTGGCAGTAGATTTGACCAGACATGAAGACTAGAAGCCTCATAGTCTGTCGAAGCAGTTCTGTTCTCTTGTAGTAATGTTTTAAGACTCATCTAGGATCCAGTCTATGTAGTTCCTTTACCTTGTCATTCTTGGATTTAGGGCAGAAAGACAGAAGGATTAACTTTTGACTATAATGAAAAATGGAATTCACCTGTGGCAAGAATCCAGGGTCAGTGCGTAACACAATAAGACTTCTTATGGAATACAGTATAAGGCTCTTTTGAGGAGAGTGCACCAATCTCGCTGACTCATCTAGCCAAGGTAATAGCAATGAGGAAAGTGACCTTTATCGTAAAATGGAGAAGAGAGGCATCAGCCAATGGCTCAAAAGGGGCTCTAGTTAGAGCCTGACAGGACTAGACTGAGGTGCCATGGTGGAACAAGAGGCTTTATTGGAGGGTGTTTCAAGGTCATGACTCTTAAAAATATTCTGACGTGGGGGTGGGATCCCAGGGACTCTCCTGATTTCACCAGTAGCAGTGCCCCCAAGGCAGCGACCTGCACTCTCAAAGTCACTGGCTGTAGTCCTTTACTGAATTCATTTGGAGTTCATCATCCCCTTCCTTACCTCTGGGGAATAACCTAAAAGTTCTAGAGTTTCTCGATCAATCTCCAGGCTGAAAGGGACAGAGTGCAGAGATTCAGATGAGTTGTGGGACCCTGATGAAGATGGTTCAGGCTGACTGGGAGGGAGGGAGCAATATTAGACCTGGTACTCTGAAATGGAGAGAGGGTCACAAATTTAGAAGTCAGTAGACATCTGGGAACAAGCAACCACTGCACAGTGTGCTTCACAATGAGCACAACCATGGAGATAAGCCATACAAAAACAAGGATACTGGACTTTAGAAGAGCTGACTTTGGCAAAATGGGTGAATACCTGAAAAATGCACTAGCAAATGACCAAAAGAAGGGTGGAAGAACAATGGAGAAAAATCAAAACTGCCATCATAGAGGCAACAAGCCTTGTGAAGCAAATAAAGAAAACAAAGTGGAGTAAAAAACACTATGGTTTTCAAAAGAGGTAGCAGGGAAGGTTAAGGAAAAAGGCTGCATTCTATAAAGTATAAGGAATCACAGAAGGAGCATGACAGGAAACTGTATCAATTAAAGCAGAAAGAAGTGGGGAAGGCAGTCAGACTAGCAAAGGCCCAAACCGAAGAAAAAACAGCCAACTCAGTTAAGAAGGGGGATAAAACCTTTTATAGGTACATTAGGAGCATAGAAAGGTTAAGGGAGGGATAGTGAAGATTAATAAAGGAGAGGGGAGGTGGGCAGAGGGGGACAGTGAAAAGGCAGAGATTCTGAATGAATACTTTTGCTCAGTATTCACAAAAGAAGATGAGGAGGAGTTACCTAAACCAGACCACAGAAGCACTCTGGGTAGTGGGGTTGACACCAGTCCATTCACAGAAGAAAGAGTCCTGAAAGAACTCCTAAAACTCAAGGTGGACAAAGCAATGGGGCCTGACGGGATTCACCCCAGAATCCTAAAAGAACTAAGGGAGGACCTAGTGACACCACTGACCATGCTTTTTAACAGATCATGGCAGGATGGGGTGGTACCTGAGGACTGGAGGAGGGCAGATGTGATTCTCTCACAAAGTGGGAGCAAGGCAGAAGCGAGAACTACAGACCTGTAAGTTTGACCTCAGTGGTAGGAAAATGATGGAATCACTTCTGAAAGAAAGATTTGTTGAGTACCTAGAGGCCAGCGGGCACAGGACCCAAAGCAGCATGGATTTACAGCAGGAAGGTCATGTCAGGCGAATCTAATTGATTTCTTCGACTGGGTGACCAAAGTAATGGACCAGGAGGGCTGTGGATATGGCCTACCTAGACTTTAGCAAGGCATTTGACACAGTCCCGCACAAGAGATTAATAATCAAGTTAGCCAGCCTGGGAGTGGGTCCCAGGGTGGTAGCCTGGGTAACAAACTGGCTGCACAACAGGACACAGAAGGTAATAGTGAATGGAACACATTCCGAAGAAAGGGGGGTTACTAGTGGAGTACCTCAGGGCTCAGTACTGGGTCCAGTCCTCTTGAACATCTTTATAGGTGACATTGCAGAGGGTCTGGAGGGAAAGGTATGCCTCTCTGCAGATGACACAAAGATCTGTAACAGAGTTGATACACAAGTGGGGTAAGAAAAGATGAGAAGGCACTTGGCAAGGTTGGAGAAATGGTCAGATATGTGGCAACTTAGATTCAATACAAAGAAGTGCAAAGTAATGCACCTGGGAAACAAAAACCCAGGAGAAGAGTACACAATAGCAGGGGAGGTACTAACAACAACAAAAATGGAAAGGGACCTGGGGTAGTCATATCAGATGACCTAAAGGTGGGTAAGCAATGTGAAAGAAGGAATGAGAGAGCCAGGGGATACTGGGATGCATAGGAAGGGGCATCACAAGTAGAAAAAGGGAAGTTGTTATCCCTCTGTACAGACAGTTGGTGAGACCCCATCTGGAGTACTGCGTGCAGTTTTGGAGACCTCATCTATGCAAGGACATAGACAGGATGGAAGCAGTCCAGAGGAGGGCAACTAAAATGGTGCAGGGTCTGCAGCAGAAGCCATATGAAGAGAGACTGAGCGAGCTTAACATGTATACTCTTGATGAAAGGAGGGACGGGGGAACATAATAGAAACGTTCAAGTACCTCAAGAGAATCAATAAAGTCCAGGAGGGTAGCATCTTTCAGAAAAAGAGATGTGTAAGAACAAGGGAACACAATTTAAAGATAGAGGGGGGACGGCTCAGGGGTAATGTGAGGAAATTTTTTTTCACGGACAGAGTGGTGGATACATGGAACAGCCTTCCTGAGGAGGTCGTTGGGTCTAAATCAGTGGGGGAATTCAAACATGCATGGGACAGACACAAGGCAATTATAATTGGGGGTTGCAGGAAGTAGGCTGTTGGTTAACTAGAATCTGCAGCTTAACCAGTAGGTAGGGAAATGGGCAGACTGGGTGGGCCAAGTGGTCCTTATCTGCCGTCAAAGTCTATGTTTCTATGTTATCCTTGAGGAACAGAAGCAGGATTTGCAAGGATACAGCCTGGCTATCTGTATTACTTGATCAAAGCCTGAATATCAATTTTCTCCAGATTCTGTAGTACACCTTAAAAGGTCAACTGTCATTTGGAGTTCATCATCCCCTTCCTTACCTCTGGGGAATAACCTAAAAGTTCTAGAGTTTCTCGATCAATCTCCAGGCTGAAAGGGACAGAGTGCAGAGATTCAGATGAGTTGTGGGACCCTGATGAAGATGGTTCAGGCTGACTGGAAATTTAAGCGGTGAATTCGTCGACATGTAGATTACATGAGGGAACCATGGACGGTGGGGACAGTAGGGACAAACCAAGATGAGCACTGCTTTATCCCATGCTAATCTGTATAAAACTCAGGACAGAATGGAAATGGGAAGAAAGACGTAAAAATGTCCAAACTGACCCTAGTGAATAGAGAAGTCATCCCATGCTATTGCTTGCGAAAGATTAGAACAGCTGGGTTTTTTGTTGTTTCTCCAGGCAAAGAGGACTGCCTATGGTGATCCCTACCATTGTGTGAGGAGTTGAAAGGCACTGTCGATTTGCTCCGTCTCTGGGTAGTATGTCTTTGCTTGTCCTAGGATGTAGGCTGCATAGAGACTGTTGAGGGGTTCCTCTGTCCAGTGGAGTAATTTCAGAGTTTCCTGAAGCATGCATTGGCTTCTGGTTTTACCTTGCTGGTTGGTGTACTCCATAGTGGTCCCATTGTCCATGAGAATCAGGACATCTTGGTGGAGAATGTTTTTTTGAACTGTTGTAGAGCTAGGCATACCGCTCACATTCCAAAACACTGATGCTGAGGCATAACTCCAGTAACGACCACTTGCCTTGAGCTGAGACTTGATTCAGGTGCCCATCCCCTAAGACTGGCATCGGTGGTGATCCTCACCAGCAGTGGCCAACCCACGGCATGGCCCTTCATGATGTTTGTTCGCATGGTCCACCAAGTGAGACTGTGCTTCATGTGTTGGAAAATCTTCACCTTGCAGTTCTTGTCCTTGTAGGGAGACCACTGTTTGAGGTGAGTCACTTGAGCTGGCTGCATGTACTGTGTCTGCCATTGAAATCATTGTCCGAATGAGCTGCATGAACAGCTGGGCTGGTAGTCGTGCAGCATGATCAGCTGTTTTACTATGCAAGCAAGCACAGGAGTGTAATTCACAAGAAGATGGCTGGTCGTGCAGGAGGGCAGGTTGTGTCAGTTCTCTTCTCACCCCTGTGGACTTGCTTAAATTTAAGAAATGTGGGGGGATAAGAGGAGGATTTGTTTAACTAAATACATGCCAAAGGCAGACAGGTGCTGGCCATGGAGGTGGCATGTTATGCTGGTCGCCCATCAAGACAGGTTTTTCTATTACTATTGAAATTGTGGATGCTGGAAGTGGGCTTGTTGCAGAGTGTGGGGGATGGGGGTGTTTTCACCACAACTGGGCTGGGGGCTTTTTGCCCCGGTATGAACAGTGAGAAGCCGAATTTCTGAATAGTTGGGCTCCCCAAATACAAATATTCGGCTAAATATTCGAAATAAGGTTTTTTGCCCACCCCTACACTCTGGCACCAGCAGAGAAAACTGCAGCTGTCTATGGGATAGCTATTCTTGGGAGGAAAAAAAGGAATTTTGTCTCGTTTCAAAAGCAGTTTACCCATAGAACCTCTATAACCTGCCAAATGGGCTGCACCATACTGTTACACTTCAGCTGCTTGAGGAACACACTTTCTCCCAAACAAAATACATTAAACTGGCAAGAAACTCTGCAATGCTTACAGGTTACTCCCTAACCATGAATGAATCTACTGCACGCTAAAATGTCAACATGAAGACAATACAGGAGAAAAATAATTACTGTCGGTGTTAGCGGTGTAGGCTGATAAGGACCAGATGGTCTTTTACAGTTATGGTCTTTCTCATGCATACAAATGATTCTGGGGATCTAATAAACCTTTTACAAAACTCAAACTGGGTAATTACTATCATTATCCCCTTGCCACAATTTATTTTTTTCATCTTTTAGATTCCGATGCCCATATTTCACTAAATTCTCCAAGAAGCTCTAAACCTGCTGCAATAACCGCTCAAAGTACAATGGCTAACTATTTACCCACTGTTTAGTCTGAAGAGTAGCTGTAAAAAATACAGACATTCTGCACCACTGTAACAAGCACCCCCCCTCGGCTTTAAATGCACATAACACGCTAGTGTAACTACAAGAGCACAGGCAGTTATGCCTGCTGGTAGCATATGAAAATCAGGCTCCTTTTCAAGTAAACAAGTTTTCATACTGACAAAAAAAAACGTTTTGCATATTTACTGCATGAACAATAGTGGATGTTCACAGTATGCCAAGCCTGTGGTGAATGTGTGGTAGCAGGCCTGGCAAACTGGCTGACAAGTTTCCTTACAGTGTATAATTCCTAGCTTGACAGTCAGCACAGAATATCCTACCTCTTTGTTTTTGTAGATCCAGTGCAGCCTCTCCTCAGGGTGGGAGAGGATAAAGCGTCCTAAGGACTGTTCTCCTCCCATGGGAGGGAGAGTTACAACGCCCATCAGACTGACCCCCTAGTCTCAGCTAGTGGTATGGCAGCGGGACTGTCAGGATAGAAAGGGATGAGCCAGCCTGCCAGTGCAGCGGTAGGGTTACCGCTCGCGATGCTGGTGACCCGGGTTCTAGAACAGACCAGGGTTGCTAGAGGGCCAGTGTGGGGAAGGTGGACCGAGCGGCTGCTGCATGCTCTCCACCTCCAAGGGAGTTGTGTCCCTGGTGCAGGGCTCCTGGATGACCACAGGATGTCCTGCCACCAGCGACCCAGCTAGAGCTGGTAGATGGGAGGCATGCCGGACACATGGTGTGTTCCCGCCACAGCATCATTGCCAAAAACCCGCTGGATGAGCGTGATGCTGCCCACCTCGTGCCACCACCACACGTAGCTGGCTCAGGGCTGCCTGCCTGGACACCAGACATGGCATTCAAAGGGGTAAGGGGGGGTAAGCCAGGGAGGAACAGGGTAGAGCAGCCCTCGGTGTCATCGCTGATGGTGGACTCGTGCAACAGTAGGGCTGATAGGGAGCATCCTGGCAAATAAAGCAAAGTAAGAAAAAAAATAGGGAAGGGATGGAGTGTCAGCTGTCTATGTCCCACATGCAGTAGTGAGAGTGCGGTCGTCTGGCCAATGCTGCATGCCCACACCTCCTCAAGCAGGGAAGAAAAACCAGGTACAAAAAAATGGGCTCCTGGGCAGCCCTGACTTCCAACCACCTGTAGGCCGCATACACAACAAGCGCCCAGACCATGCTGCATTCGTATGACTGTAAGACCTTAAGGAAAATCGAGCAGATGGGGCTGAGATAGCCGGCGTCCAAAGGGCTGCCCGGGGCCTAAGGAGAAAAAGGATTAATGGCAAAAATACATATATATTGAAAAGGAGTGGTCCCAGGACCACTCTTTGGGTTCCAACTGTCAATCAGTTTTTGATCCCATCAGTTATCTCATCTCTTAGACCTAGTTCCCTCACCTTCCTATCAAATTGTTTATTTATTTTATTTCTGTTTTACTGCGAAGGTGGACTGGATCAAAATTATCTGTTTTCCACGACGTCTCGGATTTATATGGTATAGTCAAATGTCTTGCTTCAGTCAAGGTATATCCACTGCTTGACTTCTATCTGCCATTTGTGTCACTTCATTAAAAAAGCCTGTTAAGTTGGCATGACATGATCGACCTCTTGTGAACCCAAGCTAGTTCCTATTTATTAAGTCCTTTTCCTTTAAAAAATGTGGCTATTCACTCCTCAATAAATGTTTCTAAAAGTTTTCCCTCTATTTATGTCAGGCTCACTGGCCTATGGTTCCCCCAGTTTCCCTATCACTCCCTTCCCGCAGGGTCACCACAATAGCCACCCTCCAGTCTACAAGTACAGTGCAAAGGACTGATAGTGCCAGCAGTTCTGCTGTCTGCAGAATGCAGGAAAAGGCAGAGAAAAAACAATACGGGTCAGGAAGCGGGGCAATAATATAAAGGGGAAGAAACTGGGGAACACAGTTAAATGGGCAACGGCAGATAGAACCGCTTAGAAAAAGAGTCGTATTATAGGGGGCAATTCACAAAGGGGTGGAAACGATGCACCAAAGGCACATATTCCACCCACGCAGCTCTGTACCCTTGGGGCCACATGCACTAACACCGGCCACTGCTCAGCTCCCTTCCACGGCCCCACCCCAATGGCACACAGGATCCCTGGGGGCCGCCAAGGGCAAAGCGGTGGACCTGGGCAGGCAGCCAATCAGCTGCCCGGCCAGGTCCCAGCAATAGATTGCCTGTGTGCCCGTGGGCACCATGTTGGCACAGCCGACATGCAGTGTGTTGACTGCACAAGGTGGGGGGCTGTGCCAGGTTTGCCGCCCTCTGCTCACCATGTGTGCCCGAAGGTAGGGGCGTCCGTTTTGGGGGGGTCCATGGATACCTCCCATCACTGCCGCTGCATCATAGGGGGTACACAACAGGTTTATGGTTCTCCTGCAATGGCGTAGTCGGCAGCCCCCGACACACAGCCTCTGCACCTTAGTGAATGCCAAGTGCTGGCATGGCCCCCACCCTGGTGCAGAGCTGCACAATCGGCCAGGGAATGGGGTGCGTGGGGGCATATGTGGTAGGAATCCTGTGCAGAAGTGCAGTGGGCGTGGGGTAAGTTAGGTGTTGCATTTACACCATGACAGCTGCCCGCACCTTCGTGAATAGGGCCCATAGTTCTTAAAGTTCATGTGTTTGAACCAGGAATGGGCGACCCTGTTCAGGAAAAATTGACAACCTCCACCCCCCAACCAACCTAGCAAGTTCAGCAGTTTTGAACAGATAGGCATTTCCATCAAAAATATCTGGAGTGGTTTGAAATGCAAATTAGGTAATTAATGTGGGTATTTTTTTCCCTAAAAATGAAGTCTCACACAGGGTTTTCACATTTTGTTTTTAGCTACCCGCTCCTTACCTGGACAGGAAATATTTTTTGCCTTCCATGTTAAAAAGGAAGCACATTTCAGTGAGCAGTCTTCCTTGTTGCCCTTTTTAAATAATTTTTAGTCATTAAAATCAGACATTTATTTCTAAAATCCATTTTATAAATGCAATAAAACACTCCAGGGTGTGAATGTATGATGATATAATCACACTTCTCCGGTATGGGAGGTGTCCAGTTGTCACACCATAATTACACACCATTCAGCTCCTTATTAATATTCTTATTACAATTTATTTATCCAGGATTTCAAAGTGAAAAAAAAAGGTCACACCTGGTCTCAACTGTGCTTGGTAGTAGACATCATGAAGAAAGAACAGTTATGTAATTGAGGGGATCTCAGTCATCAGGTTACACCATAGAAACTTCACCGTCAGTGAAGCGGAATCCACACAGAAGATTTTCAGCAGTATGGGTACGGCTGCCCACGTGGACATCATGTGACATCACCAACCCTATAAAGGCATGAGTGGCCCAGCTTCCTCCTCAGTTCTTTCCTCTGGAGAGTAAGGGGGCAAGGCCCTACCAATGGGGACAGAGAGGAGAGAGAGAGAGAGAGAGAGAAAGAGAGATGAAAAGCTGGATATACCAAGTAGCCAGTTCCAGTAAGAAGCCCCAAAAGGGGAATGGTGAAAGAGAAACAAACCTGATGACTGAGATCCCCTCGAAGATCTACTGTTACAGTAAGTTCTTACGTAACTGTTCTATTTTCTTCTGGGGTATCTCAGTCAGCAAGTCACACTGTAGGAGCAAGTTCCAAGCAGTTACAGGTGCAACAGACAGTCTGGGAGGAAGGCCAACCTTAAACATAAGACAGGAGGCCCTGCAGCACTGCCCTGCCAAATCCTGCATGGGCTCTAGAGGCAATGTCCAGACTGTAGTGCTTAGTAAAGGTATGGACGGTGCTCTAGGTGGCAGTTGCACAAATGTCAGTGGCTGAAACCCCTCGGAAACCAGCCACAGAGGTAGCCATGCCTCTGGTGGACCGAGCTTTGACAACACCAGACAGTTCTTTGCCGTACTTGTTATAGCAGAACACTATGCAATTTGCCAACCATTTAGATAAACATTGCTTAGAAACTGAAGTGCCCTCTCTACCTGGGGTGAAAAAAACAAACAACTGCTTCGACTTCCTGCTTTCTTTAGTTTGGAGCAGGTAACGCATTAGAGTTCTGCGCATGTCTAGCATATGGAGCAGTGCTTCCCCTGGATTGGTACGCTCTGGAAAAAAAACAGGAAGGTGGATAGACTGGTTCAGGGTAAACTCAGACACCACCTTGGGAAGAAATTTAGGAGTTGTGCGCAAAGACACCCTGTCTCTGTGAAAAAACAAATAAGGTTCCTTGCACCAGAAGGCCTAAAGGTCTGAAATTCATTGAGCAGACATAATAGCAAATAACACTTTCCAGGAAAGAAAGCGCAGGTCGCAAGTCGTGACAGGCTCAAAGGGAAACGGTCAACTTGTCCAAACTAAAATTCAAATCTCAAGCCAGGCCAGGAGAATGGATTGGAGGTTTTAGATGCAGGATGCCTATCAAAAAGGTACAGGAGACATCCAGCTGAAGTATGGTACAGTCACCCACAAGCTTGTGGAAAGCTGAAATAGCCGAAAGGTGTACCTTGAGGGAGGAGTACCGGAGACCTGAATTGGACAAAGAGATCAGGTAGTCCAGGATATGGTTCATCAGACAGGTGAAGGGGTCCAGATTATGCTTGGTAGCCAAAATGGCAAAACCGCTTTCACTTCATGGCGTACGTGGCACGGCTGGAAGGCTTCTAGGTGGCCACTAGGACGTCAGCCATCCTGTTAGAACTCCCAAAACTGGTGACAGCTACATCCTCAGGAGCCAAGCTTGCAGATGGAGGGACCTGAGATTGGGATGGACCAGGTCCCCGATCCTGGGTCAGCAAATTTCTGCAAGGGGATGGGAGTAGAACTGGAGGTTCCTCCACCAGCTGCTGAAGAAGAGGAAACCATATCTGTCGAGGCCAGAATGGAGCCACCAGGATCATGGTGGTCCCCGGGGGTGCCCCCTCCATCTGTAGCTTGATGAGCACCCTCTGAATCAGAGGAAAAGGAGGGAAAGCATAAAGAAACCTCCCGCTCCAGGAGAGGGACAACGCGTCTTGCCAGAAAACTCCAGACCCTGGATTGAGCAAGTAGAAATTCGGCAGTTTTGCACTGAGTGGGGATGCAAAAAGGTCCAACTCTGGATGACCCCATCTGTCAAACAGATTTTCTGCAACAGATGAGAGAGGTTCCCACTTATGCATGCTGGACTGTATCTGGCTGAGGCTGTCTGCCACAGCGTTTAGCACTCCTGGAATGTGAACCGCTAAGATGGTCAGCCCGTGGTCCAGAGCACAATATCATACTCTTATGGCCTCCCTGCATAGAGGGTATGAATGAGTCCCTCGTTTGTTGATGTAGTACACCACACAGAGGTTGTCTGGCTGAATCAGCAATGGATCTGAAGAAGATGGTTCTGAAAGGCCTGCATGGCATAGAGAATCACTCACATCTCCATGACATTGATATGCAGGGAGGTCCCGATCTGAAATCAAGAGCCCTGAGTTTGAAAGGGACCCATATGGGCCCCCCAGCCCAACCCAGACACATCCGTGGTGAGGATCTGCTGCAGGGAGGAGTGCTGGCATAAAACTTCCTGCAAGAGGTTCTGGGGATCCATCCACCACCGAAGCACTTTGTGAACAGGAGAGGAAACCAGAACTAACTGGTTCCCATCATCCATTCACTGGTCCCACTGCACTGAGTGTCCACTGAAGGGTATGCATGTGGAGTCTGGCCAGGGGGACAGTGGGAATGGTGGTCACCATCATCCGCAAGAGCCTCAGATAAAGCCTGGCTTGAATGTGCCGACTCTGGGCCAACTCCTGAGCCTGGGCCATGAGGCACTCTGCTCTGTTCAGGGGCAGGAAAGCTTTTCCCTGCACCGAGTCCAGAACCGCTCCTATGCATTGTATTCTTTGGGATGGAATCAGGACCAACTTGGGAAAATTGACAGTGATGTCCAGGGAGAGGAACAGCTGAAGAGTCCTGTTTCAGGTCTCCAGGAGCTGGTCTCTTGATGGGGTTTTTAAGAGCCAGTCATCCAGATAAGGGAAGATGTACATCCCTTCCTGCCTGAGGGCTGCAGCAACTGCTGCTAAGCACTTGGCAAAGGCGCACCTTGAACTGGTAGTGTTCGCCCTGAAAAAGAAACTGGAGGAACCTCCTGTGAGGAGGGAACCCAAGATGTACAGGTAGGCATCCTGTATGTCCAGAGAGCACAGCCAGTTGCCCTGCTTGAGCAGGGGAATAAGACCGGGCAATGTTTCCATGCAGAACTTTTTGTACTGGACATACAGACTGAGGTCTTTTAGATCCAGAATAGACCCCAAATCTCCGGTCTTTTTGGGAAGCAGGAAGAACCTAGAGTAAAACCCTTTGTTCCTCTGATGCCTGGGCAAGGGTTCTATGGCCTGTTTGCTGGGGAGGGATTGTACTTCCTCCCGGAGCACAGATAAGTGAGCTGGGGGAAAGCTGGAGGGCATTGGAGGAGTCCCTGAGGGATACTCTACAAACTCTAAGGTGTGACCCTTTTCTATAAGTTGCAGAATCCAAGCATCTAACATTATGGTCCTCCACTGATTTCGACTGAGGGAGAACCGATCACCAACTCTTGGTCACGGACCAGAAGAGTGGGGTCTGGCAAACTGGCTGAGGTGGATCCAGCCATGGGGCTGGTTCATCTCCTCTGGGATGCTTGGCGGCAGCTCCAGCATTGAAGAGGCAGGTAGGGCAGCAGAGGCTCTGTGCTTGCCTTGAGGCCGGAAGGCTGCTCCCTGCCTGTTGGGTACCCTACAAAAGGGAGGACATTGTCTGCCCTTCTGCTGCTGTGTGTGGTATAGTGAGTGGATGGATTTAAGGGTCCTGCCGGAGGACTGTAGATCACCGATTATGTCCTGAATGTTTGGGCCAAAATGTTTGGCTCCTTTAAAAGGGGCATTCAGCAGCTTCTGCTGGAGCTCCGCGGCTAAGCCAGAGACTCTCAACCAGGAATGGCTACGGAGGCAGATGCCTGTGGCAGCAGCCCTAGCAACAGTGTCCGCCAAGTCATAAAGCGCCGTCAGGAGGTGCTTGCTGACATCTTTTGGAGAAGGTAAAGCACTGAAGAAGCTCTTGCTTCTAAGAGCCCGCTGGAAGAGCCTGGGCAGTGGCTTTGCCCTTCTACCAGTTGGCGTTCTTGTACTTCACCATGTGAGGCAGGTAATTTTCAATCCTCAAACCCAAAGTGGAAGAGGCATAAATCCTCTTGTCCCAGAGGTAAATTCTGCAAGACTCTTTGTCTGGGAAGAGGGAACGGAGGTGTTTGGGCACCTTAGACCTGTCATGAGCAGCCTTGATGACTACTGAGTCTGTCTCAGGCTGAGCAGCATAGTGAGGGAACCCCTGAGGGGCATGATAAAGCTTACCTGCCCTCCTGGGCATGGCTGGTACCATGTCAGGGCAGTGCCAGGCCGCTGTGGCAGCACTGCTCAAGGTAGGCAAAATGGGAGGAATGATCTCTGGAGAAGACTCAGGGATCTCCATGAAATCCACCAAGTCTTTCTTGGTGACATCCTCCTCCTGTAAGTAAAGAGCCACTTCAGGGAACAATGGTGCTCGGTGACAAAAACAGCAATACAGGATGTATAAGTCACGGCACACACATACCTCAAATGACATGAGTGCAGTCCAAATATAGGAAAGAAATCTCTTTATTCACAGATAGCACACAGCAATGAGGAACAGAAAACACTCTGACATTTCACCTTAACAGGTTTTCTCAAAGATTTATTTTCTATATTTGGACTGGACTCCTGTCATTTGAGGTATGTGTGTGCCATGACATCCTCCTCCTCAATATAAAATGTCATGGCAGAGGACAACTGCTTCACGATACTGAAAAAGGAGGAATCCTCTGGAGGAGATCTAGGGGTGTGTTTGACAGCAGTCCTCGCTGACAGAAAAAGCAGAGGACTTGTTTGAAGAGAGGGGCTCTTCCTCCTCTCATCAGGCAGAATGAGATCAGAGTGATACTCCTCCTCCTCGATGTCAACCTCTTCCAGATCTAGGTCCAACGTATGGTGTGCCACCATCAAACCACGGGGAGCAACCCGCAGCCGACGAGGGGATGTAGATGACGAAGCTGCCATTAATGGCGCAGGTGAGGGAAGCCTGAAGGAACCAAGCTAGTAAATAATCACTGAGGTAAACTTGGTCAGGCTGTCACTGAGCTCAACAAGCATTGAGCTCCATGTTGACTGGCGGGGGTCGCTGGAGCTGGGAGCGACGGCTCATCAGCAGGACCCTTGGGGCCCAAGGAGCCAGTTGCCCAAGGGCCTTAAGCAGGATCAAGCCACGTCGGAATGGCCATCGACAAAAAGCCTGTCGTCGATGGTGGAGGGGCCGATGGCCCAAAGGGCAACAACCTGCTGCCCTAGGAATCAGACGGCGGAGCTGTCAGTATGGGTCTGGTAGTCACAGAGACCTGGACAGCAGATTTATGCATCAACGCCGCAGCCATTGACGAAGTTCCCCCAGATGAAGAAGAAGAAGCCATCGGGGAGCGGGACCACCACCGGGGGAACGGTCCGGATTACGGTCTTTTTTATGACCACCCCCCCCAAGGACTTGTCTTGGGCCTTAGCGGCCTGGGAGCTCAACAACCCTACCAGTGATTGAGAGGCTGAGACACCGAGGACCCCTGCCCAGAAATGGTTACTTGCTGTTCCATTAGGACAATTTTTAAAGCCTTCTTTCGTCACTTGAGGGTTGTCTGATTGAACTTCTTGCAGACCTCACAATCAAAAACTTCATGGCCAAGCCCAAGACAGCAGACACAGAGAGAATGCTCATCTGTGGAGGCAATCTTCTTTCCGCAGCAGCAGCGATGGAAGACAGAGGTAGAAGGAGTAGTTCTCGACATAAACACAATAAAGGAATCTCTAATAAAAAGAGATTCCAAGTAAAGTATACAGAAAGAAGCCGCTAGGTGAAAAAGACGCGAAACTGCATCGGAGCTTCCGCAGAGACGGATGTAGTCTGAGTCAACGGCTGGAAAGAACTGAGGAGGAAGCAGGACCTCTCACTCCTTTATAGGGTTGGTGATGTTGTCACATGATGTCGGCATGGGCAGCCCCAGTTGTACTGCTGAAAATCTGTATGGATTCCCCTTCACCAACAGTGAAGTTCCTACAGTGTGACCTGATGACTGAGATATTCCCAAAGAAGATCAAAGAAAAAATGGCACCAGCACTCAGGATTACTGCAGCATCTTTTTAAGTAGGAAGCAAAGTAGTACAAAAACAAGTCGAGGCATTTTATGTACACAGGATGCCCTTTTGTGTGGCACTGTCTACGTATCATAGAAGTGTCTTACAAGTCATAAATATTGTATCCATTGAGAATGCTGGCGACAATTTTTTCTGAGTTCTGATTTACCCAGGATAGCTGAGCTGAGATGCAATGTCTTTTTCCAGTGGGGCCTTGCTTTTGCCCATGTCCACAGCAGGGTGGATTTGAGCACTGGGAAGTTACGTGACTTGCCCAAGGTCACATAGGGAGTATTTGGCTTTAGTGGGGTTGGAACCTGTGACCTCTAGGTTCCCAGACTGATACTCTTAACTATTACACCACTTGGCCTTCTGGTATTGTTTATGTTTCCCAAATACAAGCGACAGAATGTGTTGTAATATTTCTTGTAATGGGTAAGCTCCTGGGCTCCACTTCTGCTGAGAGTGGCTGGATACCAGTGGTGAGTCTCAGGTGGCTTGATGAGTCCCCAGGAGCCCAGGTAAAAGGGGCCTTTATGGAGAGGAGGGGGCACTGGCAGGAGCTCCTAGCCAGAGAACGTAAAAATAGAATTTAAAAAAAAAAAGGATTTTTTTTCCTATCCCTCCTTCTTTCTGGAACATTTGATGTTGGTGGAAGAGAAGACACACACCACTGTCCTAACCTCTAAATTGGGGGCAGGTACGGAGGGTTCAGATGGCATGGCTTACTGTCCCCTTTAGCTGATATAGGGCAGCCATGCAGTAGACGTTAACTCCTTTACAGTTTTACGCATCCCCTGGGGGTCCTGTTCACCAGTTACTTTTGGAACCCATGTTTGGGACAGAACCTAAGTTCCCTTCTTGGTGCAACCACATACTCCCAACTAGGTTATCAGGAAGCAATTCCACTTCAGTTCATCACACGTTACTGAAATGGCTTTATAAAATATCTAAGTTTTGTTTTTTCATATTGATTTTTCTGCTGTCTCCCTACCATTACCCATTTCCTCCTTACTCCCCCCTCCTCCCCAAGCATGGTCTGTGCCCTACAGCCTCAATGACACAGTGTAACCCTGCGGAAGAAGCACGTTCCCGGACCTGTCAGCAGGGGTCACTGTACACCAGAAACCACCACGAGCCCTCCCAGCTGAGTCATGCTACCCTCCAGCAGCTGCCTGCAGCCTTCCAATATGGTGACCAGGGTCCACTCCTCAACTGTCCTCATTTCAAGGCATATATTGGTGCTGGAGAGTTGATTAGTGGCATTGCTAATCAAAGTCAGAAATAATAAGCAATCAGCTGGTTCTGAGTAGCAATTTTAACAAATGGTTATATTTAATAATAGCATACTAAACCTCATTGTATCTGTCACATGTTAATAAAGTTATGGGCAAAAACCTTTGTTAATGCATCAGTTAGGGTTACCACCATCAAAAGTTGGGAAATGTGGTGTTAGGGTTTCCAACACTAACACCCCACCCCACCCCCAACCTCCATGCACCAACAGGTGTTGGGGGTGTGCCTGGGAGTTGTCGCCCAAACACTCACCCCATTCCATGTGTAAGGAAGCTGAGAGATGGCACAGTATAGGAAAATTGGGTGAGTGTTAGGGTGACAACCCCAAGGCACCCCCCAACGCCTGCTGGTGCGTGGAAGGTGGGGGAGAGGTGGGGTGTTAGGGTTGGAAACCCTAACACCACATTTCCCCAACTTTTGATGTTGGGAATCCTAACTGATGCATTAACAACATTTTTTTGCCAAGAATTTCCTTACTTTTTGAGAAAGTATAATCTTACCCTTATTTGGTTGAGGGATTGCAGGGCCCTCTGAGCCCTGCACTCCCAAGCCTCAATAATTCTTGAAAGATTGTAATTCTATCCTTATCTCCGTATGGGCTCCGCGCTCCCACCACTGTAATGGTATCTGCATTGGCATGTGGGAGCGCAGGGCCCTCCATGCATCACTCCTTAGTTGTATTCACATCCTAAGTCACAAACATCTTTGTATCACTAGCATGAACAGCTACCTGTAAGCCTAACTGCGGAACAAGTAGCATTTAATGGGGGGCACACATGACAGAAGGTGTACCTTGGCATCCCAACCAATATCAGCTATGTTCCCCCTTAACTGCAACAAACATATAACCTAACCCGCACCCGAACCCTAACGTTAACTCCAAAACAAGTAATATTTAACAGGAGGCACACATGACAGAAAATGTACCTTGGCACTCTGAACAATATCACATATGTGCCCACAATTAACTTCAACAGATACAAAACTAACCATAATCTAAATCCCTGGGCCTTGCGGTCCCATCCATGCATAATTTTTGAAATACTGTAGTGCTATCCTTCTTTGCATGTGGAAGCGCTGCGCTGCCATCCCACATTGTGCAGCACAAAATAAACACCTCACATTGCAATGTTATCCTATAGGGGAAACAGTAAACATTGAAACCCGTGTAACTCTACACCAAATTAATGTAGTTTCACAAAACCAACAAAAGGCACATCTGTGAGGCAAGGTCTTTCTACTCTGAAAATGTCACCCCAAAATTGCAAACCGTTTCTTCACAGCACAGTGACAAAGAAATGACTCTGTACACCTCCCATTACAATGTAATCCTATGGGAAAAAAAAACAATGTAAAGCCACAGAAGTCCGCAGCAAAGTAATATATTTTCACCAAAGCTGCAAAAGGCACATCTGTGAGGCACGCCCTTTATACCCTGAGAATTTCAAGCCAAAATTCCAAATTGTTTGTTTTCTATGAAGTAGAGTACACTGAATTGAATTATTACTTTTTGGATGTGTAAGTAACTAGTATTGATTCTCTGTTTTTGGGGTTGGCTTTTCTTAGTTTAACTTTAATTTGCCAGGGAGGAACTGTAGCTGGGAGATATCTGCAGTCATTTGGACTACACCTGTTACTTAACCTCTGTGAAATAGGTGTCTGAAAGGAAGGCACTCCCTGGGGTGGAGGGTCAGAGTTGTAGTTGATTGTTTCAAGTTCAAGTTTATTGCAGGAAAGACTCCATTGAGCAAGCTCATTCACAAGGAGGTCCTGAGGCACATACACATACAGTTCGCAATTACATAGACAGGAGACATAAAATGTAGAACAACAAAGAAATAATATACAGTATAACACAAGATATATACACAATAGAAGTCCTTATGCTATATATGTAGTACATTCCAGCTTTAACCTTGCCCCAAATTATGCAACACATTTCAGCTTAATAAGTAGAGGGCCAGTTGGTGGCACAATCAAAAAGCCATAAAAAAAGGGAGGGTGAGGGGGCGCTGCAGAGCAACTTGCAGGAAGCACCCAACAAATTTCCTGTGCTCCTGGGTCTCTGAGAGTTAAAAACGGACTAAAATACAGTTTTTCAACCGAATTTCTGAAATCTAGGCATTTTAAAGTCTATGTGAATATTCTGAGACTGAAGATATGGGGAAAAATCGAGGGATGGCTGCTGCCTCATCAGAGTTCTTTGCCCCCAAGAAATCACAGCAACAGTGCGAGGAAAGGCCTGCATCTCCATTAGAAGCCACAGCTTCAAGTGATCTGGCACCGGTGGGTGCCTCCTTGGGAACTATTCAGGCAACTCTGAACCAGCTAGTTAAAATTGTGCAAGATATCGGCAAAAAGCTGGATTCATTTACACCTCGAGTGTCAGAGTTGTAAAATAGAATGGATGGCTGGTTGCGGGGAATGCAGAAAATGGAGCAGTCTACCTCTAAGACCTATGAGGCTACTACTAAATTGATTAAAGATAACTCAATGTTCCGCCAATGGCTTGAGCTGCTCGAGAACAAGGCAAGAGAACGTAATTTGTGTATCCTGGGGCTGAAGGAACTAACCGAAGGGGACGACCCACTGGGATTTGCACGGACCCTCTTACCAGCTATGTTAGGCCTTTCAGAGGATGAAACCCCGCTCTCCTTAGAAAAAGCATACTGTGTTAACCTGAGGAGGCCTCCTGTAGATGCGGCGCTTCCACGGACTTTCTTGGTGAACTACTCCGGTGTAAGCGATCTGCTCAGCTACACGCGAAGAAGGCGTTCTCTACAGTATGGACAGAGTGCCCTGCAAATTTATCAGATTTGGCCTATGGTACCCGTCTCTGTAGGAAAGGGTTCGATGGGGTCCGCAGCCAGTTGCGGCGCTGCAAGATTCAACACCAACTACTTTTTCCCGCTTGACTGTGTTTGAATTGGCAAGGCAAGCAATACCAATTTCAAGACCCTAAAGACGCAGAACGCATAGTGCAGACCATTGAACTAGAATTGGATGGGGAGGAAGAGGAGAATGCCTCCTCTGATGAAGCGGTGCCCTGAGCCTGATATGTACCAGTGACTTCACGAGGTGTGCGGGTATCGGATGGGGCATAATCCTGACTGTCTGGAGATATTCGTCATCAAAGTATTATTTGTGCTTAGTTTTAAAATTTGTTATTGCCAGACACCAAATTGTGGGATTTCACAAGCTTGAACTGGCCCTAATTAATGCGTCTTATGCATACTCATAAGGGAACTTGCTGGGACTATGTGAATGGATTGGGTACAGGATACAGAATGGGATTTATTTAAGACTGTTTCACCTTTTATGCAGTGTTTTTCTTTTATTGTCTGGGAGTTCATGTGTGCTATACAATTAAGGGATAATGCCACGATTTTCATAGATTTGAGTTATTTGTAGTATAAAAGATGCCTGGGAGGGTAGGAGATTTTTCTTTAAGCACTATGTAATGTAGATATACTAACTTGGGAGCCACATGGAGCAGAGTAAATTGCTGGTCACTAATTGTTAGTTCTATTATCAAATTGCTATTTTTGGCTCACCTTTATGCTTCTTTAGCTGCATGCTGTGGGTACCAATGTTTTCTCTTTTTTTCTGACAGACGATCCTTCCCTCTATGCGGTGGCTATATGGGAGGGGTTGCTTAGTACTGTTTTGCTTAGTACTGTTGGATAACATCTGCTACATATATCTTATGTTACCTCCTACACTGTAAGATTTTGTATGTTTTTACTGCAAAATTAGAAATAAATAATAAAAAAAAAAAATGGAAGGTAATGAGTACCAATGCCTGTAAGTCTAGGTAAAAAGCTCCCTGAAATGGTGGCCTTGATGGAAGAGGGATGCCTGGATATCGTGGCAGTCACAGAAACATGGTACACAGAGAACCATGACTGGGATGTCAACATACCAAGGTACACAATCTACAGGAGGAACAGGGAGGGAAGAGGAGGAGGAGGAGGAGGAGGAGTAGCTCTCTATGTAAGGGAAGGGATCAAAGCAACAGAACTAAAGGGTAAACAGGGAGGAGAGGAAGAACTGTGGGTCACCCTGGAGACTCGAATGGCACTACAATCCGCACAGGGGTTGTATACAGACCCCTGTCTCGGGGGAGGAAATGGACAAGGAAATGACAGAAGGCATCCTTAGCATGGCAGAGAAAGGGGAGATATTGCTGGTGGGGGACCTGAATATGCCAGATGATAACTGGAGCACCTTTGCTGCAGCCACATCCAAGAGCAGGGCCATTCTTGATGCCCTAAAGGGGGCATGCTTCAGAAAGCTAGTTTTGGAACCCACTCGGGAGGGAGCAATCTCAGACCTGGTACTCTCAAATGGGGACAGAGAGAGGATCTCCGATCTTGAATTTGGGTAGCCATCTGGGAACAAGCGACCACCAAACAGTGTGGTTCACGATAAACTTAGCTATAGAGTCAAGCCATATAAAAGTGAAGGTACTGGACTTCAGGAGGGCTGATTTTGTCAAAATGAGAGAGTGCCTCAGAAAAGCACTAGCAAACATGCAAGAAGGTACGGTGCAGCAACAATGGGGAAACATCAAAACCACCATCACAGAGGCAACAAGCCTTTGCGTGAAGCAAATAAATAAATCAAAATGAAAGAAAAAAACACTATGGTTCTCAGAAGAAGTGGCGGGGTAGGTTATGGAGAAAAAGATAGCATTCCGGAAGTATAAGGAAACACAGAAGGAGCAGGACAGAGAACTGTATCAGTTAAAGCAGAAAGAAGTGGGGAAGGCAGTCAGAATAGCAAAGGCCCAAACCGAGGAACAGATAGCCAACTCGGTTAAGAAGGGGATAAAACTTTTATAGGCACATTAGGGAGCAAAGAAAGACTAAGGCAGGGATACTGAGGCTAAATAAAGAGAAAGGGTGGTTGGGTAGAGAGCGACAGTGAAAATGCAGGGATACTGAACGAATACTTCTGTTCAGTATTCAGAATGGAAAAGCAGGGGGAGATACCTAATCCAGTCAATAGAAGTGCTCTGGATAGTGGGGATGATATTGGTCCTTTCACAGAAGAACGGGTTCTGAAAGAACTCTTAAAACTGAAGGTGGATAAAGCAATGGGACCTGATGGGATTCACTCCAGAATTCTAAAAGAACTAAGGGAAGAACTAGTAACACCACTGACTACCCTTTTTAATAAATCATGGGAGGATGGTGTGGTACTGGAGGACTAGAGGAGGGCGGATATGATTCCCCTTCACAAAAGTGGGAGCAAGACAGAGGCAGGAAACTACAGACCTGTCAGTTTGACCTCAGTGGTAGGGAAAATGATGGAATCACTTCTGAAGGAAAGAACTGTTGAGTACCTAGAGGCCAGTGGAGCACAGGACCCAAGACAGCATGGATTCACAGCAGGAAGGTCATGTCAGACAAATCTAATTGATTTCTTTGACTGGGTGACCAAAGTAGTAGACCAGGAAGGGGCTGTGGACATGGCCTACCTAGACTTTTGCAAGACATTTGACACAGTCCCACACAAAAGATTAATAAACAAATCAGCCAGCCTGGGAGTGAGTCCCAGGGTGGTAGCCTGGGAGTGAGTCCCAGGGTGGTAGGCTGGGTAAAACACTGGCTGGACAACAGGACACAGAGAGTAATAGTAAATGGAGTCCACAGTGAAGAAAGGGGGGTTACTAGTGGGGTACGGCAGGGTTCAGTACTGGGCCCGGTTCTTTTTAATGTCTTTATAAGTGACATTGCAGAGGGACTGGAAGTGAAAGTATGTCTCTTTGCAGATGACACAAAGATCTGTAACAGGGTTGATATGCAAGGTGGGGTGGAAAGGATGAAAAGGGACTTGGCAAGGTTGGAGGAATGGTCAAATGTATGGCAGCTTAGATTCAACTCAAAGAAGTGCAAAGTAATGCACCTGGGAAACAAAAACCCAGGAGAAGAGTACACAATGGGGGCAAGATACTGACAACAACAAAAATGGAAAGGGATCTGGGGGTAGTCATATCAGATGACCTAAATGTGGGCCAGCAATGTGAGAAGGCAGTAAGGAGGGCTGGGGGGATACTGGGATGCATAGGGAAAGGCATCACCAGTAGAAAACAGGAAGTTGTTGGCCCTCTGTACAGACAGTTGGTAAGACCACATCTGGAGTACTGTGTACAGTTCTGGAGACCCCACCTCCGCAAAGATATAGACAGGGTGGAGGCTGTCCAGAGGAGGGCAACCAAAATGGTGCAGGGTGTGCACCAGAAGACATATGAAGAACGACTAAAGGAGCTTAAGATGTATAGCCTCGAGGAAAGGAGGAGGAGGGGGGACATGATAGAAACTTTCAAATACCTCAAGGGAATCAACAAAGTCCAAGAGGGTAACATCTTTCAGAAAAAGAGATGTGCAAGAACAAGGGGGCACAATTTGAAGATAGAGGGGGGACGGTTCAGAGGTAATGTGAGCAAGTATTTCTTCACAGAGAGGGATGTAAATGCGTGGAACAGTCTTCCTGAGAAGGCCAAAAACAGTTGGGGAATTCAAGAATTTGGGCTGGCAGTATAGCCTAGAGGTTAGAGGAATGAGATGTGAACGAGCTTGATACACCCAGCAGACCAGACCTGAGTTTGATTCTCACAACCTCCACTTGCATACTGTGTGACTCTGAACAAGTCACTTACCCACCCGGTGCTCCCAGGTTGCCCCTGAAAACAGGCACTTGTGTCTAGTGGGCCTTACCCGGTTACCAAAGACTAAAATAAATAAATAAAATAAATAAAGAATGCAGGGGACAGATATAAGGCAATTCTAGTGGGGGGTAGGAGGAAGTAGGCTGTTGGTTAACTAGGATCTGCAGCTTATCCGTTAGGTAGGGAAATGGTCAGACTAGGTGGGCCAAGCGGTCCTTATCTGCCATCAAATTCTATGTTTCTATGTAAGTGACAAAGAAACACCTCTATATAAAAATCTTTTTTCGCAAACTGCGTAAAAAGAATCCTGTTTCATGCAAAACAGAATCCTTTGCCGCAATTTGCGGTAAAACCTCCTTGTTTCACAGAACAATATTTCTGCGATTTGCAGGTAAAGAATTCCACAGATAAAATAAAACATATTTCTGGGCATTTGGGGGAAAAACTGACCCCAGAATCCGATTCCTCGGGGCCCACTTAGGTAAACACAACTGTTGGTGTTTACCAACTACTACTACTTTTTAAAATATTTAAGTTAGTTTGACTTGCTAATTGAAAACAAGATGGCAGAATCTCAAAACAACATTCCGGATTTGCGGCAAAACATACCGCATTCTCGAAAAAAGAATATTATTTTGAGCGGGAAGTCTAACTTTTCCCTTAGGAAATAATAGGCAACTTTAAAATTTCACAGCTTTTGAATGGATTAAAATTTTTTCACCGAACCTTCAAAAGGCGCATCTGTGACCCAAGACCTATATACCCTAAAAATGTCAGACCAAATGCCCAAGCCGTTTCTGAGAAATGGCATGACAAAGAATTTACAGAAAAATGGTAATTTTCAAATTATTTAATACTCCCATCGCACCCACACATCCAACCGGGACTAAACTTGCCACATCCAGAGATCTTTGCTCCCCGGTGATGCATGCAAATGTCATGCAAATCGGTCAAATGGTTGCAAAGTTATTAAAGTGCAAAATCTTGGGTTTAACATAGAAGTTACCACTGAACAATAACTACTGAGGCGCAACCGCGCCCCCCATAATAAACACATCATACAGTGTTTTGAGTCAATTTTCAATTTTTTTCCTCACTTTTTTCTATTTGCTAGGGTACTGTACAGTCAGTTAATAAACATCAGGGATCTGTTTCACCAGGTCCAGATGGCCTGCATCCTAGGGTGCTAAAGGAAATGGCTGGTATCTTGGCTGCACCCTTGGAAGACCTTTTTAACTCCTCCCTTCGGACAGGGTGGGTGCCTCAGGTTTGGAGGATGGCTCACGTTATGCCCATTCACAAAGGAGGGCCACGTGAGGAGCCGGGCAACTAAAGACCTGTCAGCGTGATGTCTGTGGTGGGTAAAATGATAGAGGCCATATTGAAGGTGAGGCTGGATGAGTTTCTGGAGGCAGGGGGGACACTTGGATGATCACCAACATGGCTTTGTGCACAGCAGATCGTGTCAGACTAACCTTGTGGAGTTCTATGATTGGGTGACAAAGGCACTGGACCAGGACAGGCCGGTGGATGTCCTCTTCCTAGACTTCAGCAAGGCACTTGATTTGGTGCCACATCCTAGACTGCTGGATAAGATGGGGGAAATGGGGGTTGGGAGAAGTTGGTTAGGTGGATCGGAAACTGACTAACTGGGCAATTGCAGAGGGTGGTAGTGGGGGGGTGGTCTCTTCTCCTAGGAGGGCCATCAGTGGGGTACCACAAGGGTCAGTACTGGGTCCGCTCTGTTTAATGCTTACATCTTAGACATCAGAAGTGGTATCAGGAGTCAGATGAGCCTCTTTGCCAATGAGTCAAAGCTGGGGGGGGGGGGTGGATGGGGTGGATGGCAGAGGAGCCCTTCAGGAGGACTTGGAGACTCTTGAGGGGTGGTCTCGCACCTGGAGACTGAAATTTAATGCTAAGAAATGTAGGGTTCTCCACTTGGGGCTTAGAAATACACCTCAAAAATACTTTCTGGGAGGGGAGAAACTGCAGGTTTCGATTGGGGAGAAGGACCTTAGGGTGGTGGTGGATGCCAAAATGAATAACTCTGAACAGTGCAGGAGGGTTGAGGCCAAAGCAAATAAAATGCTGGGGTGCACTGCAAAAGGGATAACTTTCAGGAAGCGGGAGGTGATTCTCCCTCTGTATAACTGCCTGGTTAGACTGCACCTTGAATACTGTGTGCAGTTTTAGCGACCGCGAATGACAAAGGACATTACACTCCTTGAAAGGGTCCAGAGGAGGGCGACCAGGATGATACAGGGGCTGGGGAAAAAGACCTATGAGGAGAGACTCAAGGAGCTAAACTTCTACTCCCTGGAGGACAGGAGGGACAGAAAGGATATGACTGAGGTCTTTAAATATCTAAAGTGGGTAAATAGGGCACACCCTGATTGGATTTTACAGCTGAGGGAGGCAGGGGTCACCAGGGGGCATCACTTGAGGCAGGTAGGCGGGAGGCTCAGGGCGGAGACTAGGAGACACTACTTTACAGAAAGTGTGGTGGAGCCTTGGAATGCGCTGCCTGTAGAACTTGTTTAATTGAATACTGTGGAGGGCTTCAAAAGGGACTGGGACAGGTATGGGGGAAGATGAAACTGAGTAATGCCAGACCTGGAGATGCACCCCCGATGGGGGATGAGGTTGGGGGGCAGGACAGTAAATGGTGCATCTACCAGGTGCTGATTCTAGAGCAGACTCGATAAACCTTTGGGCCTACTCTGCAGGCATCTTAGTATGTTAGTATGGTTCAGTTTTTGATCACACAGTTTTCCCTACAGCACTTTTTTTTTTTTTTTTTGCAGCTAACTTAAAATATAGCACCAGCTTAACAGCCTTGGCCCAGAGGTTTTTCACTGCGCCCCAGGTTAAACAATAGCCAGAATCCCTGTTTTCAGGCAAGAAGTTCCTATGCAGAGACAGCTGCTGATGAGATGAAGGTTTACATGGTTCCCCCATCCCATCTGCATTGTGCTCGTTCTAGCCTGTTGCCCAGTTACTCACACTCTGCAGCTCAACTTCAAATGCTGCCGTCTCCTATGCTGTCACTGACACCTCTCCTAAGCCACAGCAATGGAGTACACATCAACGCATGAATAGCCAGCCATTAAAAGGGCTGACGTTGCTCTCTCCTCATGGTGCACTTGCGCTGTCTCTCTCTCTCCCTTTCTCCTGGCGCACTCTATGGTCCATTCCCAGGCTGACACTGCTCTTTCCTCCTCGTGGTGCGCACTCTCTCTCTCCTGGCGTACTCTACAGTCCATTCTTGGGCTGATGTTGCTCTCTCCTCCTCGTGGTACGCTCTCTCTCTCTCTCTCTCTCCTGATGCACTCTATGGTCCATTCCTTGTGCAGTATCTTGTGCAAACCACTCAAGTTTTGTGATTTGTGCTTCCAAATTCCTGTGAATACGCAGTCATTACAGGGAGAGAGGCTGGATGTTCAGACAGGCAGCAGGCAACTGATTAGCAGTAACAGCTAATCAAAGCTAAGATTGACTTGCAAATGCCAGTTCTTGCATCACAAATTGCGAGGCGAACCTGCTTATTTTATGCCTTGCATCTGCACAGCAGCGCGATGGGCAATTGCAAGGGCACAGCTTCTGATACTCCAAGTAAGCCATGGCGTACCAAGTTCAGTAGCAGGGCGTAGCAAACAAGCTGGCCAGCATTTCACAGCCCTCTCTAGTCCATCGCATTTAAATTCCTTTGTTTGGCTTTGCAGGCTTTTTCTTTTCTCTTTCAGCTTTGTTTTTTGGGGGTGGGGTGGCAGAATGGACCGTGGATGTTGAAGCTGAAGGGCTCAATTAGGTCCTCATGGTCCGTCTGCATAGTGATTGGCTGCGGCATCTGGTAGGATGTGTGGCAGGTATGGGTCAGTGAGTTTAAATGCCCCAGCGAAGTTAGAAGCCATACTATTAGTTCAGTTGTACTGGGAGCGAGAGAAGCAGTAGAAAACTGAGGAGCAGCAGATGGAAGAATAGACTCAGAGCCAGCCAAAAGAAAAAAATACTTCATGTGGAGTGGCAAGTGGAGCGAATCTGCCTACCTGCAGGGGAGAGAGAAGAAATTTCTGCCATGGTCTTGGACTCATGGTGCAGTCAGTGGTGTCTACCAGTGGGCAGCAAGCACTACACTAGCAGCGCAGACAGACGGTCTAGTGTGGGAATCATCTGATTGGAGCCAGGAACCTTGGACTTGAGTCATGGGGGCCGGGGGCAGGCATGAACAACGCTGGGGGGGAGCAGCAGTGTGGCAGGTTGGTGTAAATCTGAAATGCCTGGCTACACCACTGGGCAATCGTGCAGCCCTGTAAAATACCTGTTAAAAGGCAATTCAAGAAAGAAATAAAACCTTAGAAGGATAAAAGATCTGGAAACAATTGATAGAAATATGACTTTTGTTTTAGTCACACGGAGTAAAATGATGTAGTGTTTTCAATTATAAGAACAAGTCTATCTGCTCTCAAGTGCCTGTTATTGACTGCAGACCAAGCCCACTGACATGGTTGGTCTGTTATCCATTCCAACCCTCTAGGAGTATGAAACAGGTAGTGGCTGCTGCTTCCACATTAATTAAAATATGAGCCAAGATCAAGACCTTCCTTGCAGATTGGTGGATTTGTTACACTTTTCATTCAGGGTATACATCTCCCACAGTCATTCTCCATCGGTATGAGTCACTGGACAGTGCAAGATATTTCCAAAGTAGAGAAAGGCTTGACGTGTGACTGTCCTTCACCGAAAACTTTTAAAAACAGAAGAGTAAGACACAATTCAACATGTACCTGATAGATTTTCTGTATTTCTACTCCTTTTATTCTTCAGTACTGAGTTAATTTACATGGAAACAAGATTCTTATTCCTTGCAGTTTTTTTATTTTATAAGAATTTTTTACTAGAAAAGGCACACTGAGTGATCTACTCCTGCTACTTACTCCATTCCTGAAGTTCAGATCCGTCCTTTGTAGCATCATAATCATTAAATATAAATGGCCCAGAAGAAATACAAAGCATTTCTTTTCAGCAACTCATCCATTACTGAGAGAATTACAATGAAGCTGTCTATCTATAGGTATGCTCTGATAAGATAAATGAAGATAATTTTGGGGCAACTCAGGCATTTAAAGTCACATGAATTTCCACTGAAAATAAAAGTTTAATAAAAAAATCAACCATTAGAAGATTGTTTTTCATTACAAACCAAAATGTGATAAGACAAGCAAGAGATTTATTACTAGTTCTTGTGTAGAAAATTGAATACCTGCCACTGTAGGTGAATCCAAACCAATAATTTTTTTTTTGCATTATTTATTTACCCCCCCCCCCGTGTCTGATTGGCTCTCTTTCAGGCCTTCTGCCAAGAAGCTCCCCGTCCTCCACTCTGAACCCACCCTGGCACCAGCTTCCCGACCTCATATTGCAGCTGGCCCATGGTAGCCCGACATAACCCATCGTCAGGCGGGTTCCCTCCTTACGGAGGGAAATTACCTTCTGGCATTCCTTTTCTCGGCCCTGGGTGCTGCTGAGATCGGTCCTGGCTCTCCGGGGGCTCCGTGGAGGCGGGAGTCCAGGCGGCCGTCATCCGGCCGCTCGGACACCATTTTTTGTGTTTTCCTGGCACCCCTGTTATTGCGCCACATCTTGTAGTCCCCTGGTCTCCACCAAGGGCCGCTACAGAGTGAGGCATCACCCTAACCCACCCCAGAAGAGGACAGCAGTCCTCCGGACACTCAAGCCTCTTCTGTCCCTGCCGACCCCCAGCTACCAGAGTCTGTTCCCGAACCCGGGTTGCCAGTGTGCAATCCAATTATTAACCTCCCATAATTTGCCTGCCTCCTCACCTGCCACCTCCACTGTTAAAGGGAAATGCCCTTTAAAATATATAAAAAAGTGACTAAAAACGCACACTAATTTATTTCTATACAACGTGCCCCACGCTCTACAAATTTAAACATCATAAAACGTTTGAGCATGGGTGCACGGTGCTCGCACAAGGAAGAGGAAAGGATTGGGCGTCCTGTTTCCCAGAGCTAAATTATGATTCGTTTTAGCATTGCTTGGATAGTAGCCTACCAAGTCAGATACCATTGGATACCATTACTCTGGTCACGTACTGGATAGCCTTGGATGGCACAGACATCTGACCAAGGATCCGACCTCCTAGGATCCACTGGAAGTATCTGAGGTATCCCCGGATCTGACCTATCCGACCATCAGATCCAACTATCCGAGGCTGGATCCAATGGATCCAACCATCGGATCCACAACAATCTGACTATGGATCTGGAATCTGACTTCAGTCGGATCCTAGGTTGGACAGCAGCACTATCTGACGGAGAGAAGTTGAATGCGTAAAAGCACTATCCAAGCACCTCTGATCCCTTCCCTTCATAAACTGTTCCTCGCAAAAAAATATGTAACAATATCTAGAGAATTCAGAAGGAGCTACACCGGCTACAGGGACTTTGAGTGATTCTTTTAAAAGAGAGCACTCATGGAGCTTTTTAAAAATGTGTAATTTTGACTTTCATGGGTTATCATGTCAATAAAGATCCACTTGTCCTGTGTAGACTGAATCCTGATGAAGTGTATTTCATTAGATTTTTGGAAAGCAAGACCATATCAAGTTCCTTCCCCACCTATTCAGTGTCACCCCTTTTTCCTTCAAAGTTCTTGTCGAGTCTAAGTTTAAAGGTAGTTCCTGCATCAACAGATAAATCTGCTCTGGGAATCAGTTGCAAATATTCAGCACATGAAATTCTTCCGGATATCTCCCTTGAATTTTACTCCTTTCATTTACACCGTGTGTCCCCTTGTTCGCACAGTCTTCCTTTTTTTGTTATTCTCTGTTTCTAAGCCCCCTTATTTCAGCCAGCTCCTATCCTCCTCTGTCTCCAACCCCAGCCCCATCACCCGCCTTCTCTGGGACTTACCACTTTCCATCCAAATACCCCCGTTGCTAACCCCTCATGGCAGGGCTCTTTCATCAGGGTCTGGAGAGCTACGGACCCCTTTTTTATTTTATTTAGTGTTTGTTGACCGGGTAGGGTGCACTTGCCATAGCAATGACTATTTTCAGGCATGACCTGGGAGGGTACAGTAGAACAATACAGGCAAACATTCCAGTACAGGTTCAAACAGAGCTGACAATACTCAATACAGGCAAACATTAATTGAGCAACTGAAACCAGCAAAGGATGGACAGCCGCCGCAGTTAGCAGTGCGAGGCCTGAATGAGGAGTGGTGGGTTCATCCTTCTCAGCTGGGGCCTTTTTTTGTTTTTGCCTAGCCCCGGAGATGCAGACATGCAATTAGAGCCAAGGGGAATGTGCTTGCTAAGCATGCATACACTTCCAGCTCCAGGTCTGCATCTCTGATTCCTCCCAGGCACCCTCAGCTGCACTGCCACTTGTGGTCACCCAAGTGGCAGCACTGCAGCAAGGACAGCACCCCACCCTTCCCCAAGGAGAGCATCCCCTGAGATGCTCAATCCTCCTCCCCATGGTCAGCCCTTACAAACCTGGTTCGTTCCCAAACCCGGATTGCTGGCGTCACGAGTGGTAGCGCTACTGCTGCGCCAATGGGCCAATCTGGTTGTTATGTTCTTGAATATTCAGAAGATCTGCAACTGATCTGATAACATTTTTTTTTCTTTCTCTCCCTGAATCTTCTGTTTCTGATGGAAAAAATTCCTAGTTGTGGCAATCGATCCTCACAGCTCATGTACTCTAAACCCTCAATCATCTTGGTCATGCTCCTCTGGGCTTTTTCTATTGACTCAATCTTTTCAAATCTGGAGACCAGAAGTGAACACTACACTCAAGATGGGGCCTGATCAAGGAGCTGTACAAGGACATTATAATGTCTCCTGATCTGCTTATGGCGGAATGCATGCTATGATTCTGTGTTCATCAGATTTAAGGTGGCCTGTGAGGATGAGGCCAAATTAACTTTTACAGAGAAGAAGTGGACACATCTCAGAGAGTGGGTGGTAGGTCATCTTGTCTCCAAGATGGACAAAGTTCTGGTGGAAGTGCCATACGCGCTTCTTCCACAACCCCATCACTACCTGACACTTCAGCCAGGGTCTCAATTTTGTTTAAAAATCTTAGTCGCAAAACTTGTTTTGGGCAAAGAGTTTTTGATTTTGTTGGACCAAGCACTTATAATCGTTCACCACAATCAGTTAAGACTATCAGATCAGTATCTGTTTTTAAGAAACATTTATTACATTTTTTAGATGGTCAATCATCTTGTTGCTGTAAATAATGTAAATTATGTGATTTTTACATATGAACATATGAATTAGCCAGCAGAAATAGGCCACCTGGTCTATCAAGTCTGCTCCAGTGTGCAGCTAGCCGACTCACCTTGCAGCTGCCCTGCCCTCCTTCCCATTCCCCCCCCAACCTTGTCCCTTCCGCTTTTGAAACTACCCACTGTCTTACAGGCTACCACCTCCTCCAGTAGAGCATTCCATTCTGCCTTGACTCTCTCCATGAAAAAGTTCCTCCTCATTTCCATCCTAAATCTTGCCCCCTCCAATCTAAGGCTGTACCCTCTCGTGTCCCTCCCCCTCCTCAGCCTAAGTATCCCTCCAGTGCCTGCCTTGTTCATCCCCTTTACGTAGTTAAATGTCTCAATAATATCCCCCCGGTCTCTTCTCTCCTCCAAGGGGTACATGTTCAACTCTCTCAACCTCTTCTCAAATGATATGTCCTCCAATCCCTGGATCATCCTTGTTGCCCTGCGTTGTACCCCTTCCAGTAATTTCACATTCTTCTTCAGATATGGGCACCACAATTGCACACAGTACTCCAGGCAAGGCCTGACCAGTGCCCTGTAGAGAGGCAGGATCACCTCCCTGCTCCTGGAGGAGATCCCTCTCGCGATACAACCCAGCATCCTGTTGGCTTTTGCTACCGTCCTCCTACACTGCTCTGTATTATTCATCTTTCCCATTACAACCACTCCTAGATCTTTCTCCTCCTCCTCGGTGGAACCTAGCTACACCCCTCCCAGCTGGTAACCCCTCCCTGTGTTCTTTTTATATCATGTATTGTATTTTTATTTGTAAATGTTGGTCACACTTGAAAAAGGGCGGTATTGCTCAATGTGCCTTTCCAGGGTAAATAATAAAATTAAATGAAAGGAATAGGCCTATGCTGGAGAGGATATGGGCAAGTAGAGACACACTTCCATATTTGTTGGGAGTGCCCACGGATTGTGAGATACTGGAGAGTAGTGCACACTATGATGTCCAGCATTTGGGATGTACCAATTCCATTTACATTCAAGTGTTTGATACCTGGGACCAGAGTAGCAAGGATCAGGGGAAATAAAACATAGGGCCTCATACATGCCCTCTGTGCTGCAGCCCTAAGGGGGTGACAGTCTCCTGGCCTAAGGCCACATCCTCTACACAGGAAACATGGGTCAAACGGGTGGATGAAATACACCACATGGACAGAATCACTGCTATGCTGCAGCTGGCAGCAGAAAAACACAAAGTTATCTGGGGGAAGTGGCAGGGACTGGCAGTTGGGGGGGGACTCTTCAGGCAAGCAGACTGACA
This sequence comes from Neoceratodus forsteri, assembly GCA_016271365.2. Classification (NCBI taxonomy): domain Eukaryota; kingdom Metazoa; phylum Chordata; order Ceratodontiformes; family Ceratodontidae; genus Neoceratodus; species Neoceratodus forsteri. Next base: position 213,003,439 of record CM057458.1, on the reverse strand, counting down.
GGGAAGTCTAATATTAGGGGAGGCTCCATACCAGGAGGGAGGGAGGTATCATCTAGACAGGGTTGAGAAACCCACCTCCATACAGTACAACTGACTAATATTGAAAGTAGGGGACACTGCAGGACTTACAGGGTTCTCGCTGAAGCTGTTAAGACTGTTCCTAAACCACTGTTTGGGTTTAGTGTGCATTTAAGAGGATACAAATGAGATGGCGTACACTGTCTTTGTATAACACTGACAGATGCTCTGACTCCAGCTACGCTAACTTTGTAATTGCCGGAAGTGTAGTATGAGAACAGACACATAGCCAAAGTACCAGCAGCTCACAAATGTACCATCTATGATAATTTACTCTAATGAATTGAACTGTACACATGTATGCTGTTGACTCCATGAAGCAGAGTTAAAAAACAAACTTGGACAAAAACGTTCAGAATTTGAGCTATCAGTACACGGGACCATTTTGATTAATACAGCTAGTGTTCACTACAGCTAAGCCCTCCAATGCCAGGGTATTAATTAAAGTGGGGCAGCTGGAGCTAAAGCCACCAAACAGTATATGTCTGTTTCACTCTGCACTTGGTTTGGCCGTCAAGAAATAAATGAATGTAGTTTTTCCCTGCAACAGTATACCTGAAAGTATGGTCATTACCATGGCACAACCACTGCACAGCAAAAGACAGGTGCAGCCATAGCGCTATCACTCGCGATGCTGACGAACTGGGTTTGGGAACAAGCCTGGGAAGCTGGAGGCCCGGCCGGAGGGGGGAGGGGGAGGATAAAACATCCTATGACAAAACAAGAAGAAGTCACCTGCACGGTGCAGGCAATTTCTTTTTGTTTTGTGTCAGTTCATTACAGGCCGCCGCCCACCACCTGCACCCTGCCCTGGTCCTGAGCGCAGCACAATACCTATTTTGTTCGAGCATCCTATGGACTGCTCTCCTCCTCCGGTGGGGCAAGGTGGTGAAGTCGCCAGTGTCTATGTGAGCCTTTTGCAGCAGTCGGGGGTTTGACAACTGGGACTGTCTATGTTGGGAGACGTTCAGGCGTTTCTGACCCAACATCGCTGCAGGACATGCCTCCCAGGGGAGAACAAGAAAAAGGAGGAGGTTCTACCGCCACACGATGATGTCTGTCCCTATGCTAGCAGACCATGCGCTGCCAACTGGGCTCTGGCTCCCATTCTGCCTTTCAGTCTCCATCAAGGAGACGATGGGCCCCCCGCGTCCCACCCCTGGGGGCAAGCCAGGGGTGTTTGTGAGTCAGGCAAGTCATGGGGTGTGTGGCGGGGCCAAGCATGTAGCTAGACCGATGGGGCTGACGGATAAGGAGAGATAAAGCATAGTAAATTAGAAAATAAATAAATAAAACAAGCTGAAGCTGGTGAACTCTCACCAATTACAAGTGATCTCATAATGGAAGGGCTCATGCACACTGGCAGGGCAGTGAGGACTGGGGTGCTGCACTTGTCATGTGGAGAAACAGAGGACTTTTTTGGCTCCAGTACAGTCAATCTGGCTTCATTCACATTCACTACATAGCAGAAAAAAAGCCCAGGCTGTAAACTAGGATAAGAAAAGCAGAATTACTTTACTTGAATAGTTTTAAGTGTGTGGGTCATCATGAAAAGCGAAAATGTATGGCCCTTCACCCATTACATCAAAACAACATCTCACAGAAACTTCTGTAAGTGTGCCCTTACAGAAGTCCGCTGGGACTAGCTATTAATTTAAATACTATCAGGACACTGTGCAGTAGCAGCATAATTCTCTGCCGCTTTCTGCTTGGATGCCTAGTGTCCTACTGAGTAATTGCTGAAATTATGCAGCTACTTTCTAATCGAAGATTTATTTTAGGTTGCTAGGGTTTTTACATTTTACAAATGTCTTAATCCACAATTAGTCATATATTGCTGCAATTATTTAGCTCCAATCACATCAAAGGTGAACAATAATTAGTTAAACTGCTGTAAAATTAGCAACCAAATCATAACCGAGTTAGGAACAAGCCCTGGTCACGTAGAGGGAGAAACATTTGCATACAATAGAAATTAGAACATGAAATAACAAATTTAGGGGTACAGCACAGCAATTCAAATGCACGGATCTGCAGTAATAATGCACTCACTGGGGCTCCCACGTCTACAGGAATGCCATTACAATACAACAGAGCAGTCTATAGGAAAGGCACTGACATTTTTAATTTGCTATTGTTTAATTAAAGCATGTAGTTGCCATGGAAAATGCATGCAGTTTGCAGCAAAGTACAAGGAAATCACTGTGACGTTACAGGAAAACTGTAAACCTGATCTGGGTGTGCCCTCATAACAGAAGCTTTTAGCATGGTGGCCCTCTATGCTACCAGGCTAATAATGTAATAAGAGTAACTCTTCTTTTATCTTGGTGAACAAAATTACACAAAATTCTTATTTTTCCTCCATGGTTTCATTTATTTTATTTTTGTTTACTGGGTAAAATACACTAGACAACAGAATGCTTATTTATACGTACAGAGTTTTTAACCAAGATGCTACTCACTGAAATAAAAGCCCATGAAGTTATGTGCAGTAAAACACAGATGATTCATTGTTAGTTACTAACCAGAACTATAAAGAGGAATGTGAGGGTATTGGATTCTCTACTGTTCATATGTTCTAAGTTTCTAATACACAACAACGGGGTGAAGTAAGGTACATGGGGTAGCAGAGTTTTATAAACTGGTTCATAGAAAATGTCTGAAAAAACAACAAAAAAAGACCACTGGTGCATCCAGCCTGCTCTGTTGTACCCTATCCTCCTATTATAAAGCATGGCAAGAAACACAATGTACTCAGTCCAAGAACGCCTGGCAGGTTTATAAAGCGCTAACTGGAGACAACCTTGTTAGTGATTCCTATACCCTCGAGGTCGATGGTAACATGGTTAAGGGCACGAGTTTAATAGCTAACCACTTCAGTAGACAATTTGGGGACCTCTCCAAGTATAGGGTCTCGCAACACCCCACCTCCACAACTCCGATTGGCATTGATCTCCCCCAAACTGGCACTCACCTGAAATTATATTTCGGTTTCCTTACCAAAAAAGGAGGTTCTTAAATACATTAAAAAATACAACATCAAACCCCACACTGAAACCGACAGCCTGGACTACAGTTTCTTAAAACCTGGGAGGGAGGCCCTTACAGAACAGATAATGAAGCTATTTAATTTCTCCCTCAGATCTGGAGTCTTTCCAGACATCTGGAAGCTGGCGATTGTTAGGCCCATCCACAAATCAGGCCCCAAGACCCTGTCATCTAACTACAGACCCATTTCTCTCCTGCATCTCCTATCCAAACTTAGAACGCATAGTCTTTGACCAGATACTTGACTTCCTAACACAAAACAACCTTCTCAATCCCACACATGTCTTCTGAAGGTTGCACATCACAGAAACGGCCCTGGTGCCACTCACAGACTCTGTTTTCAATGCCTTGGACACAGGTAACTACCTAGGCTGCATATTCGCTGACCTCACCAAGGCGTTTAAACTAGTTGACCACCCACTCCTGCTAGATACCCTGGATCTACTTAACTTTTCCCGATGATGTAGCCTGGTTCAGAAGCTACCTGGGAAACACAGTACAGAGGACAAACATCCACAATGCCCTCTCTGACCCAGGTAAGGTCACCTGTGGAGTGCAACAAGGATCAATTCTTGAGCCTCTCCTAGTCTCACTATTTATTAGCTCTGTACCAGCAGCCTGTCCCTGCACTGGTATGGTCCTCTACGTTGATGACACATCATCTTCCAGGAGGGCAAGGATATAAGCAGTATAAACAAAATCCTACAATCAAACCTCTCCTCCATGGACCATGGTGAGCTGGTTTTATCAACACAGACTGGTCCTCAACACAAAAAAAACTAAGGCAATGCTGTTTTCAGGACCTCGTAAACCACATCCTGACACCCTAACATTGATGGACTCCTTGGCTGAGCAAATAGAACTCGTCACTGAATTGCATTATCTGGGGTTTATCTTTGACAACTCCCTTTCCTTCGAGCCACTTATCACTTACATCACGTAAAAAACTCTATCAACGGCTGGGAGTGCTACACAGAACAACAAAAATGCTTCACAGACGATTTTGGAATTTTTTTCTGATGGTCTGCTACTGTACCAATTGAGTATGGCCTTGTTAATTTACTCCTCTGCTAGAGAATCTGTTCTGGCAAGGGTAAGAGTTCTTAACAACTCAATCTGAAGATTTCAAACCAACCTTTCTACCTGAACTCATAACTGTTAACGGATTCTGAAATTATGCAGTACTTATATCCCCGCCAGGCTCTGATGCCTCCACCATTCAACAGTTAATGGATGTCATTTTGGGCAGACAACAAGGAATATTGATATTGGGAGGCGATCTTAATTGCCATTTTAATCCCTCACTTGACTCGTCCTCTGCACATGCTTCCCCGCAGTCCTCGGGTCAAAAACATCTCTGGCAGCTACTCCGAGATGTGGGGTTGGTCGATATATGGAGACAACTCCACCCCCTACAGCGGACATTTACCTATTACTCCAATGCTTCTAAACATTATTCCAGACTAGATTATTTTTGCATAGGCAGGGAACACAGACCAAATTCGGTCGGCAGAGATCCTTAACATCTGCCTGTCTGACCATGCTCCTATTGTATTAGAACTTAATATTTGAAAAGAGAAGAAAAATGTACAGTGGAGATTTAACCCATCCCTTATGAGGGATAGGGAATTTAAAGATCTTCTGGAAACACGAATCCTGGAAATCATTAACGATAACACCTCTACACAAATATCCCCTCACACCCTATGAGATATGATAAAAGTTGTGCTTAGAGGCCATATTATAGCTTATGCCACCCATATGACAAAACAAGCTGAGGCGGCGATGCGGGCACTGCAGGAGAGGCTTAGTTTTCTCCAGGAGGCCTACATGCAGGGAGACTCGGATCTTCTTCCCCTGATTTCTCAGACACAGGCTGAGATCCAGCGAATGCTGACAGCCAAAACTGAACAGGCTTTGGCATGGTTAAGGCAACGATACTATGAGGGTGGTGCTTGGGCCTCCAGACTCCTGGCCTACCGCCTCAGAAACCAAATACAACAATGCACTATATCTAAAATTAAGGACCCCACATCAGGACGAATGTGGTATTCTACACAGCATATCCTAGATGCATTTAAAAATTACTACCAATCCCCTTATTCCTCCCCTGCGGAATCTGCCTCACATTTAATTCTGGATTTTCTCTCTCAGATTCGCCTTCCGGCCCTCTCTTCCTCCCAACAGGCCCAGATAGCAGCTCCGATCTCTGAATTAGAGCGCCAAAATTCTATTAAAGACTTTAAAATAGCAAAGCTCCAGACGGCTTTGGTGCTGAGTTTTATAAAGGTGCCTGGAATCTTATCCAGACCCCTTTGCTAGGGGCCCTGCAGATCGGCGATCTCACTTCCTCCTTCCCGATATCGTGGAAACAGGCTACAATTTCAGTAATCTTGAAACCACAGAAACCCCCACATCTGTGTGAGTCTTATTGCCCCATATCAGTACTCAATCAAGACTACAAGATTTACACCAGCATTCTAGCCCATAGACTTGATTCTATCCTCCCAATCTTAATTCATCCAGATCAATCTGGATTTATTAAAGACAGACAGACAACAGACAATATAAAACTACATTATATCTTATCGACCATGCCCAAGCCACTAAATCCCCCCTTCTAATACTTAGTCTTGACACTCAAAAGGCCTTTGACATAATAATAATAATATAATAATAATTTTTATTTATAAGGCGCCTTTCAATTGCCAAGGCGCCATACATAAATAACAGATTAAAACAATAAAAATCATTAAAAGAAATTCAGCTGGATCAAACAATTAATTCACTCAATATTCTAAAAATGCAGACATGGTCCCATGGAAGTTTTTGCAAGCTACCCTTAAAAAATTTAACTTCCTTGAGTTATTCATGACAGCCGGAAGTGGCATGTATACTGGTCCGGAGGCAGTGGTGAGACTGAATGGATCCCACTCTGATCAGTTTCCCTTATTTAGGGGCACTCGTCAGGGTTGTCCCCTGTCTCCTTACTTGTTCGCCCTATTTGTGGAACCCATAGCTCAATTCCTTAGACAGACCCCCAGTCTTCATGGGTACAAGGTGTCAGAATCCTCTTATCATAAACTAGCGTACTATGCTGATGATCTTCTTCTTTACATCATTCACCCTGATGAATCCTTACGAACCCTAACCACACTCCTAAAGGACATAGAGACCATCACCGGATATACCATTAACCCAAATAAATCAGAAGCCGTACTGGTACAGCCTCCTTTACCCTCAGAGTCGGTTACGATTTATCCTTACAAATGGGATAAACTCCACATAATCTACTTGGGTATTAAAATACCTAAGAATTTCTCTGAGCTTTATTCATTAAATTACACTTTAACTCTCTCCAAAATAAAATCAGATTTGACTAGATGGACCCCCACCCCCTTTCCTTAATGGCTAGGGTTCAGTCTGTACAGATGAACTCATTACCAAAGATATCATATCTAGGGATGTAAGTTTGTCATGGCAGTCATACACGTCATGGATTCCATGACGTTTGATCTTTATTCAGGACTTCCATGACTTTCACTAGTGTCATCAGAATGTAGCAATGATGACAGTGCCACAACATTTACTACTGTTTACTAATGATTTCATGAACAAACAATGAGTCAATAAAACCTCATCCATTACAAACTTACATCCCTAATTATATCTAATGCAAAACATCCTCCTCCTCCTTACTTTAAGGATGTCCAGGACTGGGATAGAATGGTCAGTAGGTTCCTGTGGGCAGATCAACGACCCAGAATAGCACTTAATAAGCTTCAATGTACTAAGGAGAGGGGTGGTCTGGCTCTTACCTGCATTGCTAACTACAGACTGGTTGCTTTATTATCGCACACATCTGGTTGGTTTCTACCCTCCAATCAAGCTCCGGTTTGGGTTTCGGTCGAAAGAATAATGGCAGACTGCCCCCTAAATCACTCTTGTGTGTTTCAGCCCTGCAGTATCTCCTGGTTGTGGCTGGCCTCTAGGTTTACGAGGGCCCAGCTTCATGGCTGGAGGAGGTTCCTCTCTCGTCCAATCAATAAATTCCTTTCCATATGGATGGGAAGTCCTGCAGAAGACCCATCATGGGCTCCGGCGCAGTTAGACACCACTTTCAGGTCTGGGCATGTAAAGGGTTGAAGCACCAATACCAATTCTATGACAAGAACATTTTTAAGTTATTCGACCAGATTAAGCAGGAGTTTTCCTTGACCAAAGTGGATTTTTTCATTTTTTTGCAGATTCGACATCTTCTAAGTGTTGAAATTGGCCTAGATGTCACTGCGCAGGTGGTTCCTCCCATTTGTCCCTTATTGGTTCAACTTGCAGAGGGAGGTGACCAAACTCATTTGATCTCTCGAATATATAAAGCCCTGCAGGGCGCTCCCTCCCCAGTTATGGATCTGGTGCAGTTTCACTGGGAGGCTGAGCTCCAGGAGGTATTGTCCCAGGAGGACTGGCTCAGGATTTGGTGGAGACAACATAAAACTTCAAATTCATATATTTGGAAAGAATTCTCCTAGAAGATAGTCTCCAGATTCTTTCGCACTCTCCAAATATCTGCTAAATTTTCAACCAATGGGGACTCTTCCAGCTGGAGAAATCGTGGTTGTGAGTTAGCCACACATGCACACATTCTGTGGTTCTGCCCAGTACTTTCGCCCTATTGGTCTTTGATTGAAAACTGGATATTAGACCTCTTCCCTTCTTTAGGTAATTTCACCCCAGCCGTGGGGATTCTTCTTGATTACCCAAGTCACTTCAAGAATCCACACCACATTTACCTACTCAGTATACTACTGGGCACGGCCAAAAAATGCATCACACAATTGTGGCTCCGCCTGGAATCCCCCACTATAACAGTCTGGGAGGACACAGTGTATGATGTCTATACACTAGAGCATATGACAGCTAGGTTACAAAATAAAATTCCAGAATTAATGAATCGATGGAACATCTGGTTTCTCTATATGTCTCTGATTAGACCAGACCAATCAGCATAGAACTGTTTCTTCAGGTTTGGCGTTCCTCTCTTCTGGTCCTCGGTGGCACCGGCCAGCCCTAAGCATTCTTTTTCCCCCTATGGGCGCCCCTCATTATGCAGGAGGTCCAATACCCAATACATATATAATGACTAAGACATCATCTCTCCTGAGTTCTCCTATGGATCTTTCAAGCCCCTTATGAGGTAACTGTAGACTAATATCAAATGATTTAATTACCGTCTCTTAAGGATAGTCTTTCATTCTCTCAGATTAATAATTAATAACTGACATTTCAATCCACTGAAAATGACACCTGGCTTTCTTATATACTGATGTAACTACTGGATAATATCAACTGTACAATCCATTGACTATATTAATTTATTCCTGTATTTTTGCCCTGTGGTCTGTATGGAAAAAATGTAAATTAAAAAATACTTTCAAAAAATGAACTCATCACTGTCACCTCCTCGCCTCTGCTTCATGCCTCTCACTTGACTTTCGAATACAACTCCTTGCTCTCATCGTCCTACAGAAAGTGGCACTAGGCCAAGTCCACCACAGTATCCAGGAAATCTTCCCTTAACTAGTAAAGAAACAGGATCACCAGATCTTCTGAGGACCGCTCATTTGTTACCCCAAGAATGAATAGCAAACTAGGTCAGAGATCTCTTACTTACAGGGCGTATTGGTACAATAAGATGTGTACCTCCTGGACTGGCTCGGTGGCGCTGATGGTTGAGGTGCTGAACGCTGCATCTCACGCTATGCCTATGACCCGGGTTCAGGAATGACCTCAGGTCACTGGGGGGGGGGGAGGATGGGAGCAGGATCGAGCATTGGCTCTCCTCTCCCAGGTAAGGGGTGGAGTCGCCCGCCCGTAGTCCCATCACCGAATGGAGGTTTGGTACCAGCGCAGGTGGTCAGTGGCGCCCCGAACGGCATGTGAATGGATCCACATGCACGCGCTATGTTGGGGACACATGGGTGAAGGAGTCAGGAGAAAACCTGCAAAAAACTCAGAAATTACATTTGAAAAAAAAAAATTAAAAAGATGTGTACCTCCATAACTGCAATGACATCCATCTCCAGTTTTAAAAAGCATGTGCGCAGAACCTCACCGCTCAGTCTATCTGTAAATGTCACTCACTGTAAGAGTTCTAATGCACTTATCTGCCTGACATATACTGTATTTAATTACTGTCTCCTATATAGGTTTTGTTTACTGTGTGTCATCTGTACCCAACTGCTTGTCTTTTTCACTGGGCACTTATGTAAAAGGGTCTTTGCCCATTAAGGTTTCCCAGTATAATACATAAAAATGAAATGAAATCCAACCACGGGGCCTATTGTCTAGTTGGGATTACTGCGATCCCCTCCCCCCTTGCCCTACTGCTTCCCCCGTGTAACCATTTTACTCGGTCCCACCAGTGTTTGAAACCATTACTGGTTCTTACTCCCACCATCTCTGCTGGTAGGCTTTTCCATGGCTCAGCCACTCTCTCTGTAAAATAAAACTTTCTTGCGTCCCTCCCGAGTTTCCTCTGCCAGCTTCCACTCATGTCGTTGTGCTCTTGATTCGCCGATTCTACTGAAATTTCTACACAATCTACCCTGGTCATTCCTTTCAGGAAGCTGAAGACATCTATCATCTCTCGAGAGTTTTAAATCAGAGCTCAAAACATTTTTGTTTCGTAAAGCTTATGGTGAATGATTTTATAAATGTAGATTTAATTGTTTGTTATCTTTTAATTGTTATTTTAATTTTTGTACAGTGCTTTCGTTTTGAAAAGCACTTAAAAATAAAGCCTTACTTACTTACTTACTCTCCCTTCTGGTCTTCAGCAAGTACATGTTCAGTGCCTTAAGTCAGTCCTTATAGGATCTGCCCTGCAGGCCCTGACTCATGTGAGTTACCTACACTCCACCGTCTCTAGCCTGCCTTTGCCTTTTCTTAGGAGGGAAATCCAGAACTGGGCACAGTATTCCAGATGTGGCCTCACCAGTGATCTACAGAGAGGTAGTCCCATCCCTTGTCAAACCTCATCCCAGTAACACCCCAACATTTTGGCTGCCTTGCTGTAGACCTTGTCACATAGGCTAAGTTGTCTTAGAGAGTCATTTATGATGACTCCCAAATCCCTTTCCTCAGAAGTAGTGTTCAGTTTTACCCCTCCCATCCAGTATTCCATCACTGAGTTTTTGTTTTCTATATGTATCACTTTGCACTACTTGGCACTGAATTTCAACTATCAGACTTTGGACTACCTTTCTAACCTCTGCAGGACCCTCTGCAAATCCCTAACCCCTTCCACGATGTCTATCCTGCCACAGAAAAACTTATAAAGGAGTTTTTTTTGCTTCTGTACTGTTTGATGGTGCACCTTTTCCTTGGTTCACACACCGTGCCACAGAATTTAGTGTCATCTGCAAAGAGACACGTCTTGCCTTGCATTCCTTCTCCCAGGTCATTGATGAACATCTTGAAAAGGGCCGGCCCCAGTACTGAACCCTGTGGCATGCCACTCGTGACCTTCCTCTCCCCTGACTTGCACTGTTTACCACCACCCTCTGCTGCCCCCTCTTCACTGCATCCAGATCCTCTAACTTCTTCAACAACCTTCTGTGTGGCACAGCGTCGAACACCTTGTTGAAGCTAAAGTAAATTCACTATTTGTCCCTTATCCCCTGCCCTGGTTATGCAGTCAGAAGACACTATCAGGTTGTTCTGACAAGCCCTCCCTGCCATGAATCCATGCTGCTTACTATCCAGAACCTCCCTCCCTCCAGGTGGTCCAGTAGGTCATCTTTGACTAGTGTCTCCATTAGTTTATCTGCTGTGGAGGTAATATTAATAGGTCTGTAGTTTCCTAGTTTCTCCTTGTCTTCTCCCTTGTTCAAAACCAGTTCTGTTATCTGAATTCTAAAACCCAAAGAAGAAACAATATTTCTGACCCATCTGTCAAATGAAGAAGATTGGGGTGGGGGGCAGGGACATTTTGAGAGTTTGCTTTAGAGTTAGAATTCTAGGCCAGCAATATCAGTAGTTGTGTAATAAAACAGCTGTCCAGCAGCTAGGAAATATTTTGATGTTAACAACTTTTCTGTATTTATTTATTTAAAATTGGTGACTGGGAAATGCACAGTGAGCTAAGGCTCATTTCCAGGTGTGACCTGGGGGAAGGGTACGAAGTGTAAAATACAGACAGTAAAAAACAGTCCAGGCAATAAATATAGTGCAAATATGTGTACAGTGCAGGTAATAAATGGTGCAAGACTGATAAAATCCAACATATAATGAATAAAACATGGGTGCTATATAATGGGGGTCCCTTTTCCATATAGTCCCACTGCGCCACCACCTAGATTTCTCTAGGTGGCAGGCAAGCAGTGGTAAATGCTAACACCCCTCCCTGAGGAAGGACAGCTGCCCTCGGGATGCTCTAGTCTCCCTTCCCTGTCCAGTCCGTAAGAGCCCATGATCCATTCCCAAGCACGGAATCCTGGCGCTGCAGGAGCTAGGCAATCAATACCTCAGCCCTCCACGCCACAGAGCCAGCTTATCCTAATACAGTCTTTACTGTCTCTGGCACCAGAACTTATTTGTACAGGCACAGACCGTGCAGATGAGCAGATGAGAGAAGCAAGGAAAAACGTCTGTTTGAAAGGATTTCTATTTTCTGTTATACTATGCGACTGATAAACTGCTTTTAGTTAAAAGCTTCTCATGAGACTCTAAATATGCAGCAGTATAAAAAGAAGTCTTGCATAGCAACACATGAGGGAATTTTCTTATTTAAAAGTCCTGACGCAAATGTGGGAATATGATCCGTCCGCATCGACATCAGTCCAAAACTGTCCAAACACAGGTGCCCCTATTTACAAACGGCAGATGCTAGTGTATTTCTGAACTTACTGCCCTGAAAATACACACTGACAGATCTGTGACAGATACGTCTTGAAAATGTAGCCCATGGTAATTATTTTTTACTATATTTATTAATAGGAAATTTTTGACAGGCCCACACAGGAGGCAGTATGGCGCAGTGGGTTAAGGCTCTGAGCTGCAAATCTGGAGACCTAGGTTTGAATCCCACAGCTCCCTAGGTGCATACTGTGTGACCCTGAGCAAGTCACTTAACTTCCTTCTGCTCCCAGGTTGCACCTGCAAACAAGCTTTCAGCTTAGTGTGTCTCACCTGGTAAAATAATTGATAAAAAACAAAACAAAAACAAAAAAAACACAGAGCTGTAGGCAGCTCATTTCCAAGTGACTCCTAGTGTGTTTCCCAGTGTGGCCTAGTAAGGAAGAGACAGAAGAGATTCAAGGGTCCATGTTGTCCGCCACATGGTACTGCCTATACCCAACAGTGCTGCCAGTTTTTGTTTATGCAGGTCTGACATTTCCAAGCTCAGTTGTGTGAACAATAAGACATGACAGGGTGTAGCCCGTTGTCTGATATGAGCACACCCCACTTGCACAGTGAGGCGTGAGGCACTTGTGTCAAGTACCTTCAGATCCGGCGATGTGATCTTATCAGTTAACAACCCACATCCCTGAAGTTTTCTTATAGTACTTATAAAATAGGTTCATCCCATAAAATGGAAAGAATAAAAAAAAAAGTAATAACTTAAAAACACATTTAAAAATGAAAATGGTTTCTTTTTATGTTTTTTTTTTTTGCTTTTTGCCAGCAGCTTTAGTCCCCATGCCATGTCTAGCGCCTGCTGTCTCCATGTCTAGCGCCTGCTGTCTAAACCACTAGAGGGTGCTATATTAGCACTAGTATTCTGATTTGGCTTTTCAACCACCACCCATGTCCCCACAGTAAGTTTTCTTTTGGAGGGGGTCTCATTTGTCTTCTCAGTCTCGACCCCCCCCCTCGAATAAATTACATTCTATGTGGAGCTTCTTAGTTTTTTTTAACGCAGCTGCTTGAAGTGATAGCACAACTGCATTAAAAGCTGCCAGTAGCTTCCTACAACTTTGCAGTAATGCTTATTCACATTTGCAGTCATTTTCAAATTAAGCAGCACAATGTGAATGTTGCTGCATATGTATATCTGCTGCATATTGTAGCCGGACTGTCAGGTGCGTGGCTGGCTGGCCCACACAGCCTAACAGAGGAGGTGGGTGCAGCTGGGGTGGGACAGAGAGCCGAGTGCGTTGGGAGGTTACCACTGATGACAGTCCATGGCCAAGGATTACAGGCCTGCAACAAAGAATATGAAAGAAAACCTTACATGAGTTTAGTTTATTTTTACAGGAAGTTTTTAATGTTTATTGAGTGTGGAGTGGAATGGGTTTGTCCTGAATGTTGTTAACATTCCATTAGGGGGTTAGGGCAAGTGGTGGATGTTTACAAACACAGCTGCAATAAAAACATTTTTTTATTTGGGGTGACATCATGGATCTCTGGCTGCACTGTGTCCTGGTGCCCAAAAAAGGGAGAGCAGCAGGGTTGTTGTCCTATAAGGACATGGATCCTAACCAGTCAGGTAGCAGAACTTCATTTTACCCCTTTTATAAGATTTGTTTTTTGTATTTCTCCACAGTTCTGCCTAGTTTGGTGCATGACTGCCGCATGAAGGGGATCCACGCTGGCCCAGCCCTAATGCATCTGATCAACTTGCAGTAAGTAAGACAGGTTATGCTGCTGTGCTCACTGCCTGTAAGTTAAATATTCATTCTTCAAAAAAGAAAATAAAACTAGAAACATGCATGTTTATTGTGTTACAGAACAAATGTTACAATCTTCCAACAGTTGTCAACAGGATTTAACAAATAATTGCTTTACGTATATATGTCAATAACTGGAAGTTGTAGCAACGTGATATTCAAGATACAGTAGCAACCAAGGCTCCAGATACGATTTTTTGGGATGAGTATTGTACTCCTCATTTTGAAAGTGAGCTGAGTAAAACCAAATTCAGATGTGTACAAATGTCTGGACAGAGTGGCATGAGGAGTACATTTTTAAAAACAAATGTAGTTTTTTTGTAGATAAGAATTGATCAAGTGCCAACAATGCTTCACATAATGTTGGCAGGTAGGAATAATGTACTCATCAGTTTTAAAATATAATGAGTGAAACAAAATTGGAGTGCATACGAGTGCTATAAATCTGGAAAAAAACTGCTCCTTTTGAATCACCAGTTATGTTAGGAAACACTATTCTTTGGAGTGTGGAGTATTTACAAATGTTGGGTGAGTACTGGTACTCATTATAAAAAAATTCTGAAGAGTATTTCCTAAAATGAGGTGAGTAAAACAGGTCGGTACTCCCCTTATCTGGAGCCCTGGTAGCAACATAACTGACTACAAGCTTTAATGTTTTAAAAAAATAAATAAATAAATTAAGGCCCACATTTTCAAAGAAAATGAACGGCGGAAAGTGGAGATGTGCTGCGCATCCCAGAAAATGGGCAGAACTGCGATATTCAAAAGGGAGAAATGCGTCGCGCATCACCGGATGGGCCAGCGCGCATCTATAACATATACTAACATACTAAAATGCCAGCAGAATAGGCCAAATGGTCTTTCGTGTCTGCTCGTTTGGTCAGCCCCCACCCTGGGAGCTGATCTTGCTGCCCCCCTCGTCCTCTCTGGCTTCTCCCTTCCCAGTCCCGGATATTTCCACTGCACAGGACTTTGCATCCAGAACCCTTCCCCTGTACCTGTCCCACCCCTCTTGAACCCCCTCCACCGTCTCTGCCTCCACCAGCCCCCTGGGCAGCACATTCCATGGCTCCACCACCCTCTCAGTGAAGTAGCACCTCCCCCTTTTTCTCCTGAATCTCCCCCCCTCCAGCTTCTACCCATGCCCTTTAATTGCCCCCCCTCCTTCCTTCGGAGCACCTTGTGCGGCGCATGTAGTGGGGGCATTCCCATGAATGTGCCATGCATCCCTATATTCAGTCAAAATGTACAGCGCATCTTAGAGAGGAGTCGCCCAAAGTTAGGCATGGAAAATGCATGCCTAAATTTATTTATTCAGTTTTTGATTACCGGGTTGGTGTGCTAGACACAAGCTGTGACTATTTTCAGACACGACCCGGGAGGTTACAAACAGTGTTACATCAAAGTAATACAGTTTCAGATTAGGAGCATCAACACAGTACAGTACATACAATGGTATAGCAAGGTAAGGTATACAAATTAACAATTACATTTGGTCATAGACAAAAATTGACATTACAAAAATTGAGCGGCAGGATTTAAAAAACAAATGGTAAAACAAAGCAATAGGCAGACATGGTACTTAAGGCAAGTGCTATAACAGTTGTCAGCAGATGGCCATATTATACAGCATATATACATGAGTCACCACTGACTCAGCGCCAACTGGGCAAAAACAGAACTAAATGGCATAAGAATTGGTTTACAGACAGCATCATAAGTACTGTGAGTAAACCCAGTGGTAGTAACAGCAGAAAGGGAAGGAGATCGGCATAAATAGGGAGGGGAGGCTATAATCCAGGTGGAAAGGGAGGCGGGTGTTTAGAGGAGGAGGATGTGAGTGATAGGGTTGCAGCTTGAGAAGATTAGGGAGGTTTAAAGCAGGTACAGGCCAGCCACCCACAGGCAGGCTGCAGAACTGCAGGCAAGCCGTCTGAAGACAGCCCTTGGAGGTGCACCAGGACATGCTCCGGGCACCCATATACAGCGGTTACGGCAGGATGGATGAACAATGAGCCACAGGTGCCGTGTTACCACTGGCACCATCCAGGGAGCAACACCCTGCACCGCACCCTGGACGTAGAGACCCAGCAGCCACATGCCAGTGCTGTCATGTGACCGCTGGGTGCACCAACAGGGCAGACAGCCACACTACAGCACAAGTACCAGGGACCATGGCCAGCACCCATGCAGCCTGCAGGGTGCCACCTGGTGGTGGTATGCACCCAGAGTGGGATTTGTGGCAGTGGAGCCCATGTTGTCCAGTGGTACTAGTGGTCACATGGCATGGGCTAGGGACCATCCAGTGGCACACACCCATGGTAGTACCCCAAGAGTGCACACAGGTGGGACCCACCCAACCGGGTACCCGTTCACAGTCTGCACACTGCCATCCCTTGAAGTGCACACCAGGTACCTCCCATACTGGTGTGTGTGGGGCACTGTAGGTGATTGTATGCAGCATATGGAGCTGGTGTATCACATGCATGTGGTAGCTCGAGCAGCTCGTGTCACCCTGTGCCCGCCCCGATGCTGCATGTCCAGGTGGACACTGCTGCCACTGTCCAGGTTGGTCCCCCATACCCCTGTCTGACCCTGTACATGGCAATGGGGTGTAGCACTATACCCAGGCCAATGCAGTCTACCCTTCCACATACAAACATTTCATCACACCTGCCTGCTCGGCTGCAGTTCCTCCTTTTCACCTTTGTGGAGTGGTGGGGCAGTCCTGCAAAGCTGGAACTGAGCATGTCTGGGGTATGCAAATTGCCTGAATACACTTCAGTAATGTGCTCCAGCATGTGGGAGATGGGCCTGGAATGTGCACTGAGGTCATTTGCATATGCCAGCTGAATACTGCACTTTTGTGCACTGCACAAGTGTCTCTGCATTGCGCATTTCCCCATGCTCTGCATAGGGCTCAGGTCACCTGCTGTGCTGTGCATCCCCTACTGCGCTATTGTGCATGTTTCAGATATTCAGCTGGACATGTGCTATTGCATCTCCTGATGCATCTTCTGAATATCTCATTATTTTGGGCCAGCACATCTCAGATGCACAGCGTAGGCACTTGAGCGATGTTGCAGGTGACTTTTCAATATGGGGGCCCTAAGTTCCTAGCAATAGCATAAGTTGGGAGGTGATCATCCCACTGTATAGGTCATTGGTGGGCATCACCTGAAATACTGCACAAGGTACTGGAGCCCACACCTAAGCGGAGACTGCAAGAGGTGGAAGCAGTACAATGCAGGGCAATTTAAGATGGTCCATGACTTTGGGGAAATGATATATGAGGAGAGGCTGAAGGACTTAAACATGTACACCCTTGAGAAGAGGAGGGAAAGGGGTGACATGACTGAGACATACAGTACAAGTACCGGCATGGGAAAACAATGTGGATGTCAAGGAGCTCTTCTCCTTGATTTCAAACACAGAAACAAGAGGGAATTCATTAAAGCTGGCCAGGGGGGAAGAGAATTTCAAAAAGGAAGTCCATAAGCATTTCTTCACCGAAGGGGTGGTGGATAAATTGAATAAGCTGCCAGAGGAAGGGATCCAGGCCAAATCAATTGGCAGCTTCAAGCAGGGATGGGACAGGCATATGGATTGTTTAGTTAAACAAAGAGAGGGACAGTAAAAAAGGGGAGGATTGGCACAAGGGCAAGACAGAATAGTTAGGTGGGGTGGGCAGACTGGATGGACCAAGAGCCTTTTTCTGCTGTCAACGTCTGTGTGTGTATCTATGTAGTAATGGTTTCAAAGTCAGCCCCTTTTTAAAAGAAATTACCTTTCAAGTGGTCTGAACCATTCACTGATGAATGTCTAAACATATCAATATAATAAGGTGTTACACATTTTTTATATATATATACACACACACACACAGACACACACACACACACACATACACACACACACACACATATATATACAATAGGGGTGAAGGAATAACACTCTAAAATGTAGTTATTTTCACCACTACTGAATATCAGACAGCTGACGTAGACACTGTGGAATATCTGTTAAGACATTCCACAGTGTCTGCGTCAGCTGCTGATATTCAACAGTGGTTATGTCAGCCAAGCAGCACAACCTTCAAAACTTCTCGTTAGCTTTCAACTTCACCTCCTCAAAGCCCCATGTGAGCTGTCCTCTGCAAAACACCACCAAACTCACTCAAAAAAACATGTTTCTACCAAGGCAATAGGCAAAGACTCCACAGAACCGCATCTGCTGAGTGGCTCTTGTTCTGTGCCAAAGACTCCACGGAGCACGCTGAGAAGCCGACAATAAAACCATGCACCACATTCACAAATGAGCCACTCCAATCAATAACCTAAGCAAATAACAACCCTTGCCAACGAGTATCGCCATAACAGCCAGATCAGTCCACAAAACGCCATCTGGGAACTCTTGTCAAAAAACTCTGCCCCAAACAACATTCAACCAATCAGACAACACGCATGATGACAGCAAGCAAAACACAACCAATAACACACTGAATCACACTCCATTCACAAAACACAACCAATCAGAACCCACAAAAGTCCAATTCAGGCACACCAGGAAGTGCACAGCAGATAAATGAACAAAAATAACTTCAATAATAACATAAAAAAGACCATACTGTATAAATCGCACACATGATGGGCGACTTGTAGAATATAAAATATTAGCACTTGTGATTGAACTGCAATCATATCACTCGTGGCTTCGCCACTTGTGATATAATCGCAGTTCACTTTGCACTCGTGCTAATATTTTCCATTCTCCACAGTTGCCCACCATGTATCCCCTATTTATAAATAAATAAATATATATATATATATATATATTTTTTTTTTCTGTTTTTCTCCCCTGGTGTCTGATGCTGCCCTTCTCAGCCAGGCCACTTCTCATCTGTGTTGTTTACAACTCCCATTGGGTCAAAAGGGGCTATCTCCTCATCTGATGGCATATCCCCTGTGTTGAGCCCCCTCTGGAGTCTGGTTCGTCATAAGTTGGGATCAGTCGGCAGTCAGGAGTGGGGCTCAAGAGTGCAGCTGTACATTGGGGTGTGTCTGCTTCTTGGTCTGACACTTTCGGACACTGACAGCACAGGGTCTGAGGCATGGATGTGTACATTTATGTTGGATAAAAAAACAGAGCCAAAGTGTGTAAACCCCCCCCCAAAAAAAAATGTTGCTCTCTGGCTGCACCATGAGTCACCCAGTTGGCGGTGTGGTAGCAGACAGCACAAACTTCTCTTCACAGAGGAGGAGAGTAACTGCTGAGACACTCAATTCCCCCTCCCAAGCTGGCCCCCACAGTGACCCAAATTTGTTCCCAAACACAGGTTGGTAGCATAGACAGCAGTAACCATACTGCTGTGTCGATGGCCTGGTCTCTATAGACATTTATTTTTTTTTGCTGTTCAATAGAAGGATTGTTGTAGGCTTCTCAAATCGATAGTGTGGAATTTAGGCTATTTCCTCAGTTATTATATCAATATAATAATGTTATGCATCATACGAAAAAGTGAGCTTTTTTATCTAAAAATATGTTTTTGTTATTTCTTTATTCATTAATTTATTTAAACTTTGGTAACTGGATGGAGTCCACAGGGACGAAGCCCATTTACAGGGGTGACCCAGACATCACACTAATACAGAGGTACAGATAGCAATCTAAGTGAATGAACGCTTACATTTTAGATCAGGTAAATAGTTACATTTACAAAGGTCATGAAGATAACTGTTTCTACAAATGTGTAAAGGACCAAAGGGAGTTTGCCTCTCTCAGGCAGACTGGTAAAGTGTTCTAGAGTTTGGGGGTGACATAATCAAAGGATGCTGGCACACTGCGGTTCGGAACCAGGGAATTGACTGTAAATTTGTTGATGCTGATCTGAGTGCCTGAAGACTTACTTATTTTTTCAGATTTTTGGTACTTTACCTCATTTAATTAGGAACTGCATAGCTCACAGCTCAATATGCATTTCTCTTATGCCTTTAATTGCTTTGCAAACATTTTTATCACCCATTCAAGTAACCCCTGTCTTTGCTTTTGGAAGATAACTATTTCTTATTCTCGGACAACCCGTTCCTTTGCTTTTACAGTCTCAGCTACCAATCAGAATCAACCAGCACAACAGCACCAGTACAACCCAACCCAACACACTCCAAAACCGTGCCATATACTGTATTCATTTATTTGTTAGCAAATAATGATACTAAAAAGCTCAACAACAATGGAGAAAGATGTGCACTGTTTAGGAACTGTCAGATGCCGTGGGTGGGGTGGGGGCTGGGTTACTACTACTAGTCATAGAAATTAATATATGTTATCCTGAATGGCTAGCAAGCACTAGCAGTGGCACACACAGTCACAATGCATGCTTTTTCTGACACCAAGCAGCAGCAGCAGCAATCTGCTACCTCATTACACTTGGAAATACTTGTATTTTCGAACGTGTCACCCTTGTGTTGCTTTATCGACTTTGGCGAGTAAGTCACTACTTGACGTTATCTTTCTGGAAACCAATAATATTTACAGACAAAGCATCTTTGTTGCTGCGATTGTAATGGTCAGTACAAAACAGGAATTCAAACATTGGGCGTTTCAAAGAAGCATGGAGAACAAAAGGCCATTCTTTGGAGTACTGTAGATTTAACGGATTCTTGTCAATACAAGTCCACACTACAGTGCGTTTGGAAAACTCAAGTCAGCCAGCACACAGGCTCAAAGTTTTTTATCTTTGTATTTCACACATTCAGGATACTACAGACGGAGCAGACTACATGAAAGGGGTCTTTCTCATGGTTGGTTTTTAGACAAGAGAAGATTGTTCATAAAAACATTGAGTAAAACTAAAGGTTATGTTAATGGTGCACTGATTCATGTTTCCTACTCCATTACTCCAGTTCAGCAGTGAATGCATTACACAGTAGCAGCAGTAGTCACTCTATGAGAAAGCTGGCATCCCACTCTTGTAGTACTCAAATGTTCAAATAATAAACTATAATTACAGAAAAATTGCTCCCATAAACAAACCAAGCCCTAAAACTTAACAACTGGTATAACGCCAGTCTGCTTTTTACATTACTACAACTTATGTTTTGGAATGCAAGTTGAGCGAGCACAGGTCTTGTTTGCAACTGCCTGAAGTACAGTATGCTTGAGAAACATGACAGAAAGTAATCATAACGATAGGTAGAGGAATACACAGGGTAACAGTAAGGCATGTGCTGCCATGACAAGGTATTCATCTGAAGCATTCACAGAATTTAAACAAGGCATTGTGGATCAAAGACATAAATTTGGACTCCGTAACTAACAATCGCAGCTTCAGAGATCTTTGTAGTGATGACCAGGAATGGGAAATTGAAAACTTCTATGACGAACAACCAGCTTTAGAGAGGAATTTAAGGCCAGCCCACCGCCACAGTGGTTGGATTTCCGCTTGTGACCCCAGCGACCCGGGTTCGGGAATGGACCCGGGTCGCTGGAAGGCCGCCGGGAAGAAGGATTGAGCGTCCTACGGACAGCTCTCCTTCTCCGGGAAGGTGGGAAGTGTCCGGCGCGTGACGGACCCCTAGCGGAGGCCAGGGGTTCCACAACACCGGCGCTCACAATCAATGGAGGCAGGGTGGACACTGGACATCATTGCACGTCCCTGCCGTGGAGGAAAAACTAAAGAAAATGGAGGGAAGAGCCTCCGTCTACATGAAGCCCTTCCCGGGGCTTCAATTAGCCACCACTGCCGCACTCCCAACCAGATACCAGTTCCACGGCGCTGGAATTAGGGGAACTGGCGCCGTGGCCCCACCCTCCAGGGGGCAAGCCAGGGGTAACCAGGAGTTGCAGCACTTGGCGGTTGGTGGAAGTCTCGGGGGCTGTGACCAGGGCAGAGAAAGGACAGAGGCCCCCCGGGAAAAATGATAAAAAAAAAAAGAGAGGAATTTAAGGTTGCTAAGCAACGTAAAATTGGCAGAATGAAGTACCTGGGTTTCAATGTAATGAGCCGAGATAGGAAGACCACTTTGGCCTACAACAAGCAAACTTGTAGCTAAATATATTTTAGTAATGGAGTCTTCTGTTTGCTTAAAATGACTAGACCACAAGGTTGTGCAGAGTGCAGATATGAGTGCAAAGCAGGAGTCAGTAATGAAGTGAAGGACACTGTGATACAGTTATGGTGTATGTGTGTGTCTGTGGACTGCTATTCTACGCTCAATGTTATCAACATGACTGGAGCAAAATATTGCCATAGCCAGAAACAAAACTGCAAAGAGCGTGGAAAATCCAGAGTCCTAACGCCAATGACAGAACACTGTAGCATATATTGTCACTAATTACTTGATTTTGGTGCTTTTTTTATATGATCTTGCTGTATGTAACAGCCCTTTGGATGCAGTATAGTGCAGCGATTAAGGGCACTGAGCTGCAAACCTGGGTCTGAATTCCATCACCCCCCACTTTCCTACTTTGTGACCCTGAGCAAGTCACTTAATTTCCTTGTGTTCCCAGGTCGCACCTGGAAACAAGCTCTGGCTTGACGTGCCTTTCCTGGTTAAACAATTTCCCCTTTCCGCACCATCGTAACACCCATGCTGCTCCACTCAGATATTAAAGCAGCAGTTATTTGTTAGTCGGCAAAAGATTTTTCATACAGTTTTCTGGCAATAATGTATTCCTGACATCCTCAGATTCATGCTCACTTCATTTTTAGTTTTCTCAGATAACAGCTTTTATTAAACAGCTTATTTTGTAATTAATGACTCACGGCATTTAAGATGGCTGCCACTCGCAATTTTTTAAAATCTCTTGCACTGAGGTTACCTGTTGAATGTACATTCTAGAGTCATAATATGTGGATGTATTTAGGATGGTGTTATCACATGTTTCTGATGATGAACAGCACAGCACTGTACCAAGATATTCAATTTTTTCATGGCAGTCATGGTACGAGAATGGGAACTTGTAAAAAGTTCAAAATCCTGTATCTTGGTACAGTAATGAAAGAAAGTAAAAAGAAAATGGGCTATCTTTTTTGACACATTTTATCTCCCATTGCTGATGGGGCAAAGTGGCGGTTGGTACCAACCATCCATGCTCTGTCCTCCCCTTCAGCTTGTCGGGGATCATGCAGCATGGCAGTGGGGGCTTGATTTTTTGTATTTATTTCCTGTTGCATTTGGTCCCCAAAACCCCATCCTTGAGGACACGGGGCACAAACAACTAAAGTGCAGGCTGTAGGCGTGTGCTAAGCACCTAATGGTGTCCTCCCAACACTCTGAGTCCTGTGCTGCTGCTACCTGTGCAACCTCAGACGACAGTAATGGGGCAATGTGAAAGCCCCCCCCCCCAACAGGAGTGTGTCCTATGGGACACTCAAACCTTCGCCCCCTGGCTGACCCCCGGTGACCCAGGCTCATTCCCGAACCTGGGTCACTGGCATTGTGGGCAGTAGCACTACTGCCATGCTAACAGGCTGGCTGAAAATGGGGGATGTTAATATTTTGCCAGACAAGCATTATTGAAAAAAAACTATATGGTTACTACTGCTACTTTGAAATGTTTTCTGTGATGACATAACTGGAGCGACACAGCTGCTTTACTGTACTATTAAGCTACTGTGTTACTGTTTCTGTGTATTTGTCCTATTAGTAAGTAAGTAAGTAAAAGTTTACTTGATTGAGCATCCCATTCCGGAGGCTTTGAGTGTTGTACTAGTAGGCAGGAAACACATACAACAATAAATAAACATAAAAATAAATGGTAATATAAAACAGTTAAAAAATCCAATTTAAATAAGATATTGCAGCAGGTTACTAACTTAACTCAAAATAATCTGAAAACGCTATCCTAAAAAGATGCGTTTTCAGGCCCAGCTTAGAAGCCTCCACTGATGGGGCTTCCTGCAAAGATTTTTATAGCCAGTTCCACAATACCGGGCCCGCCACCTCACACAAGTGGTCTCCAGTAAAGTGGGCCCTGGGAACCACTAGGAGGCCCTCAGCAGAGGAGTGAAGTGAACGCACCGGACGGGCAGGAGTCAGGAGGTTATTCAGGTAACCAGGGCCCAATCCATGTAGGGCCTTACAGGTGAGAAAGCCCACCATGAAGGTGATTCTCCGCCTAACCAACAACCAGTGCAGTTTGCACAGAACCAGGGTCACATGACAGGTCCTCGGCAGGCCTGTCAACTGCAGTTGTTGGAGAACCACTCCAGTGACCCCGAGGTACAGAGCATTGCTGTAATCGAGTCATGATGTCACAAATGTACGTGCCAGTGAGGGCAGGTTGTGAGGTGGAATCAAGGCTTAAATCCAGGCAACATTCCTTAAGTGCTAAAAACTACTCCTGACAACGGATGACACCTGGGCCTCAAGTGTCAATCTATTATTGAGGATGACGCCCACATTTTTCACCCTAGTGGACGCCACCAAGGGAATGAGGCCAAAAAATAATCCTGTTCCCATCCCAGCAGTGCCCACATCCTGCTGACGATCAGTCTCAATCACTAGTACCTCCATATTTTTGGTACTGAGTCTCAACCAGTCAGAGGACATCCAGCCCTGGATCTTGGCCAGACATCTCTTTAGCACCGCCACATCGCCACCTGTCCCGGGTGAAAATTATACATACAGCAGGGTGTCATCTGCATAGCAATGAAAACTCAAGCTGTACTGTCTAATGATCTCACCCAGGGGAAGCATGTACACTGTGAACAACTCGGGCAACAGAATCGAGCCCTGGGGAAGTCCACAAGGCAAGGGCTTTGGGCAGGATGAGAAGTCTCCCATCATCATCCACTGCATCCTGCCTGTAAGAAAGGACTAAAACCAGTTGATGACAATACCGGTGAGTCCACAGAGCTCCCTTAGGTGATCCAGCAGCAGTATGTGGTCCACAGTGTCAAATGCTGAAGAGAGATTGAGAATGATAATTGGTCGCTCCCCTCTATCCCTCGCTCTGAGAAGAACATTTTGCACTCTGAATAGTGCAGTTCCAGTGCTATGTCTTGACCTAAACCCTGACTGGAAGGCCTCAATGATGTCATGGGCTTTGAGGTGTGCCTCGAGCTGCAGCGTCATCACTTTCTCAGTAACCTTACCCAGAAATGGGAGGTTAGAGATAGGTCTATAATCCGCCAAGATGTTGGGGTCGAGAGATGGTTTCTTTAAGGAGGGGTCTCACCAGCGCTTCTTTTAGGGCACCAGGGAAACATCTCCCCAAAAGCAAACACCGGACAATCTCAACAAACACTGAACCAACAAACTCAACACATTCCATTGTCTCCCACCCCTCTGCTGGTGAGCTCTACATAATGGGGGATTTCAATCAAAACTGGGTAGCTCCCTCCTTCCCTCCCTAAACTCCGATATGACATAACAGCCCAGAACCTCTCGCAACAAATCCTCGAGCCAACTCGACTAAACCACAAGTGTCTAAACCACTCATTGATTAACTGCGCCCTCACCTCCCACCTGCACAAAGTCATAAAATCCGGATTTCTGCTGGATTCACTAAGTGACCACCATATGATTTTCATGGTTCAGAAAATACATAGGCCCAAAGTACCCTCCAAACTGATACACTCAAGTCTTAAGTCACTCGACCTAGACCCCCCTACTCCTCAGTCTTGCACAAACAGATTGGATCCCTATCACCTTGGCTCACTCTGTTGATGATACCTTGGATTACTTCAAAGCTAAATTCATTGCCACCTGGAACACATTCGCCCCCATTAGGCGCTCCAGGTTTTGCAGCAACCATCTCCCCTTGAACACCCCGGAGCTACAAGCATGCCAAAGTGCACGTGACCAAGCTTGGAAAAAACACAAAGCTTCTAACAGATCTCATGACTACATGATCTACCGTACTCTATGCAACCAATCCACGAAAGCTACTAGGCTGGCAAAGGCAGAATATTTTAGAAAAACCTTCTAATCCAACATTGACAACCCTTCGAAATTCTGGAAAGTAGTCCATGCACTGTCTCCCCTCCCCTGTCTAAATCTCCCCTCCTTAAAATAAATAATTAAATATAATACATATATATATATATATATATATAATAAAATAATTAGCAGTGTCAGTGGCTCAGTAGGTAGCACACTCGCCTCTGAGGCCGGGAGATCAGAGGCTGTGGTTCAGTTCCCACATCTGGCACTTGGGTTAATATCCTAGTACTGACACTGTAGTGCAGCATGAGAGGGTGCTGCACTTCTGAGGTGCCGCTCTTCGGATGAGACGTTAAACGGAGGTCCCATCTGCCTGGATTGGTGGTAGTTCAGGTGATGTTAAAGATCCCATAGCACTTATTGAAAGAGTAGGGGAATTTCCCCGGTATCCTGGCCAAATTTCCCTCATTCACTAAAAAAATACCACCAACAGCTTAATCTGGTTCAAAGTTAGTTGGCATTCATCTGTATCCCCCTCCCCTGGGTCGTGCCTGAAAATAGGCAGGATTTGTCTAGTGCACTTACCCGGTCAACAAAAAACTAAATAAAAATACAATTAATTAGTCACCGACCACCTTGCTGTCGCCTTGGAATTCAACTCCTATTTCACCTCCTGTGCATACACCCTTTTATCCTCCCTCCCTTCCCTCCCAATTTGATTATCCACACACCACAAAATGTAAACCCACGCTGTGAGGTTTTCTCTTTCTCTAGTCACCCCAGCTGACACCCTGGCAGCCCTTCTTGCATTAAACCCTACCAAAGGTAGCTCACCTGACGGATTGAACCCTAAGCTCCTCTATCTCTTTGCCCTAGCAATAGCCGCTCCACTGGCTGACATCCTAAATCTTTCTTTCGCCACAGCCATGGTACCTAAAATCTGGAAACAAGCCGTAATCCTACCACTATCTCCCTATCCTAGCCAAACTCCAGGAACACCTGATCCTGTCTCAACTCTCCACCTATCTCTCGGATTGCAACTTTTTCACCTCTCCAATCTGGATTTAGGAAACCACTCTACCACCACCTCCCTACCTAGGCTAACAGATTCCATCCTCTCAGGGATGGATAGTGGCCTAATCACATCGGCTGTTTTTGTTGACCTTGCAAAGGCTTTCGACACGGTCTCCCACTCCCTTCTCCTAAACAATCTCTCCTCAGCTTGTTTGTCTGACTCTGCCGCAAACTGGTTCAGAGCCTATATCTCACAGGTAGGACACAATCAGTCAGGATTGCTGACTCATTATCCCCCAACTGACATTGGTGTCCCTCAAGGATCAGTGCTTGGCCCTATATTCTTCTCAATATTCCTAAATGACCTCCTGTCAGTATGTACCACAACTTCCATCCATGTGCATGCTGACGACACAGTCCTGTTCATCCCGGCCGTACCCTCTCCAGTGCTAAAACCAGACTCTAATTGGACTTCGACAAGCTCCAATACTGGCTTAGCACTCACCAACCTTCCCTAAATGACAGAAAGACTGTCTCCATGACCTTTGGCATCAGGCAAAGCCTCTCTAGGCTCACCACCTTTCCCTCTTTCCACACTCTAGATGGAACTTCTCTGGAGGACACCTCCTCTTTCAGATACCTTAGGGTCTGGCTAGACCAGAACCTCAACTTCTCTGGACATGTGGACACGATTCTGAAAAAATGACACCCCAAGCTTGGAGCACTTTTCAGGAACCGTAACTGTCTACCTCTACTGGCAAGGCGTGAACTAGTCCAGAAGATGATTCTCCCTATGTCTGACTACTTTGATGTAGTTTACACTGCTGCCCCGAAGTCTGCCTTAACTAGATTGGACTCCCTCTTCAACTCCTTCTGCCGGTTCACTCTCAACTCACTGCCATGCTCTCACCACTGCGATCTTTGCCACTCACTCACGTTCCCTTCACTTACCATCCGTTGCCTTACCCATATTGCAAAATTCACCTCTAAACTCTGGTTCAACTCCCTCCCCTCCTATGTCTCATCTGCACTGGTTATCCCCCCAACCCCTGAGCATTCGCTCAGATACACTGATGCCAGGATGTTGTCTAGCCCCCGCAGACTCACCACTGCTGGCCAGTCTGCCTTCTCCCACTACTTTCCTAAACTCTGTACTCGTTACCACCTCAAAACAGACACTCATCATCTCCTCACTCTGTCTCTAACGCCCTCTTCAACTACTACTCCTCAAATTGTACATGCCCCTAGTTGTGCCCAGTTAATTCTCTGCACTGCTTAATATTGACCTTGGCTGCTACTGTGTCTCACATGGCAGCCGCTCTCTAGCACTTGCTTAACACAAATGCACTTAATAATCTGTCCTGGCCTTGTTTCAGGCCAACAACTGCACATTAATTGTATCATATGTAATATGCTAGCCTTGTAACTATGTATGTAATTTTCACTGTTCTATTGTTTGAACTATTCTAATTATTGTAAATGCAATGTTTATTCAGTTTGTATTGCTTGTTTTTCTCTTGAAACTGTACTCTGTATATATGTCTCCCCATACCCTTTCCCCCAGGATGCACCGTGAGACGAGCAACCTGTTGTTGCTCAGTGTGCCTTTTCTGGTGAAACTTTTCAGTAAATAAATAAATAAATAAAAGAGATGAGCTGGGCCCAGGTCCTGTTGACAGTATGTGGGCTGCAGCGTCGAAATCACCTCGCAAACCCCACCCCTACCAGCCTGAACTCACTCCAAACAATAGGAGTGCCTCTGGACATACATGACTCGCCATCGCAAGTTCCTCCGTTGGGGAGATCCCAGCCCTAATGAAGGACACCCTGTCAGAGAAAAACAAAGCTAACTCCTTGCACTGAGCGACCGAAGGTGCTTTTTTCAGCTGTAGACATGCAGGATGAAGAAGCCTGTCCACAGTTCAAAACAGCAGAGCTGGTCTGCTCCTCCCTGCAGCAATCCTCCTGGACAGGAACTCTGCCTTCTTATGGTTGACTGCCCTTTGATATTCACTACAGTGAAGTCGCAAAGCCAGTCTGTCCCTCTTAGACCGAGTCCTCCTCCAACAACGCTCCAGCCTCAGACCCATGGTCTTCATCTCCTTGAGAGCTCCATCAAACCACAGGGGTCTCAAGTGAGAAGACCTCGATCACACATTAGTGCTATTAGTGTGATTATTAAAAATTGATATATATATAATATATATATGTACAGTATATATTGTTTTTTAACTTGCATATTAGACTTTGAAAATCAGAAGACTAGAAAACAAGGGAGGGGAAGGAAAATGAGGGCTGATCTGATACGCCGGTGTCCATCAGCCCCCCCCCCCCAACAATATTCCTGGAACTCATAAGTCACTAACTTAGCTATAAAGCTTGCTTCAAGCTACCGACAACCCATTGGGGGAAGGGGCAGTGTTTGGGGAAAAAAGGAAATCTGGCTTTTGTTTGTGCTAAATCTCTTTCTTCAGATATTTTGGGGAGCTACTGTAACACAAGTTTGGAGTGGAGGGGGGATCTTTACATTTGAATGCCAGAAATGAGTGGGAC
The DNA here is from genome assembly GCA_016271365.2 of Neoceratodus forsteri. NCBI lineage: Eukaryota > Metazoa > Chordata > Ceratodontiformes > Ceratodontidae > Neoceratodus > Neoceratodus forsteri. The sequence continues at coordinate 212,974,188 of CM057458.1, read as the reverse complement.
AACAATAACAGATTGGCTATTAACTCCACATCAAAGATGTAAATCTAGTTAATGATAATCAGAAAAATACTGAAAACGTTATAAATAATGAGTACTGTCCCCATAGCAACATGTGGTGGGGAGAGAGGGAACAATGCCCCATTACTTCCCTGCAGTTCCTTCTGCACTACAAAGTGAGACTGCCGCAGCATGCTGTGCTGCCATGCAGGTGAACGTGTGGTGGGGGGGAACAATGCCCCATTACTTCCCTGCAGTTCCTTCTGCACTACAAAGTGAGACTGCCGCAGCATGCTGTGCTGCCATGCAGGTGAACGTGTGGTGGGGGGAGGGGGAACAATGCCCATTACTTCCTGCAGTTCCTTCTGCACTACAAAGTGAGACTGCCGCAGGCATGCTGTGCTGCCATGCAGGTGAACGTGTGGTGGGGAGGGGAACAATGCCCCATTACTTCCCTGCAGTTCCTTCTGCACTACAAAGTGAGACTGCCGCAGCATGCTGTGCTGCCATGCAGGTGAACGTGTGGTGGGGGGGGGAACAATGCCCCATTACTTCCCTGCAGTTCCTTCTGCACTACAAAGTGAGACTGCCGCGGCATGCTGTGCTGCCCGCGCAGGTGAGACGTGGTGGGGAGGGAGACAATGCCCCATTACTTCCCTGCAGTTCCTTCTGCACTACAAAGTGAGACTGCCGCAGCATGCTGTGGTGCCATGCAGGCGAACGTGTGGTGGGGGGAAGGGGAACAATGCCCCATCACTTCCCTGTAGTTCCTTCTGCACTACAAAGTGAGACTGCCGCAGCATGCTGTGCTGCCATGCAGGTGAGCCAGGTTCAAAAGAGAAGGGGTGGGTCACCACTGTCATGAGGCTCCAGGGTCGGGGCCTGGCCGTAGGAGGGAGGTGCTCTGCTTCCACTACTACTGCAACCCTTGTGTGATGGGCCCAGGAGGCAGTTTCATCCTGTCTTTACAGAGCAGCTGCAGACTGTCATTGCGTGGTTGCCACAAATGTGGAGGAAGAAACATAGGATACAGTTCCCCCATGACCATCAGAATGACAGGCATCGGTACTTCTGGCCCCACCCCACAAGCCTCGGCTGTGCGGTGGCTGACTGTCAGTGAAGGGAGGTCCCTGCCTGTAACCCGATGAGACAGATGGGTGAGTAGGGGTTAAAAACCTATAGGCTGGGCACCCCAATGGTCCAGGAGCAGCACACTGAGTAGCCCTACAGGCAACCGAGGTACAGCAGCGGAGTTGTGGCATTACGTCAGGGGATAGGCCTGGCTTAGGTAGCTGCTGCTCGGCAGTGCACCTCCATCAGGGAGGTGTCAAGTTCTGGTGCCACAGCGACCCCTGCAGCTAGGCCAGGGAGCCTGCCTCTCACTGTAGGGATGCTGTGGTGTCGAGGCTAACGCAGGCATCACTTTCACCACAGGGGTGGAGGAAGGGACATAGCAGGAGAGAAAAAAAAAATACAGGATGAAAAACTTTCTGCCGCCTAAACGACACTCATAGAGCCTGAACAGGGTATATGCCTGACTGCAGGGTATATTTCTGATCAGACTGAAAACAAAATTATAGGTAAGTGGCCCACTGGCACAGTGTACTTAGTGCTGCTCATGATGATAGTGGCCCAGGTTTGGAAAGCGAGCCTAGGGTCATGTAATTTTGTGTCCAGCAGGAGAGCAAAGGAGAAGCTGAAGTCACATGCCATCCAGTCATGGCAATGGGTTGGACGAGGGAGGATTTGAAAACAAGTGCTGTCAGTAACCATCACTGACCATCAAATTCACAGAGTCAGCATCTGGTACTGACACTACTCTGTGTATGCAGGAGGGGGAGGAGTGTCCCTCAGTAGAATCAATCGTTAGAGCACAGCCTGGCACTACAAACAACTTTAAAACTCACATGATTTAATTATAGTGTATAGTGAGTGTTCGTTATGCCTGGATTTCCATGCTAGCTGAAACGTTGTACTACAGTTCAAAGGTCATGGAAAGTGGTTGTACCCTTCTGTGGTACAACTATGTTTCCAGCTGATCACAAGTCCTCATGGCAGCTGGCGTTTTTATACAGTGCTGTCGCGTGCACAACAGTCAGTACAAGTTCTGAACTGAAACCACTGGGAAGTTCGCTGATGCTGCAGAGCACTGTGAAAACACTTTTGTTTAAAAAAAAAAAAAATGAAAGTAAAATAAAAAACTAAAACAAAAAATAACTATACACTATCAAACAAGTACTTCTTTTTTTTTTTTTGCAGTTAGTGCTCTTTATGCTCCTCCAGACAGGCCTCATCATTGGGGACTGACCCTTCCCCAGCCCCATTACTCCAACTCCGTACGGACTTACCATCCAACTCCAGTCTTTCCCATGGACTATCCCCGGTGGCGTGGGTGGCCCCCACAGATCCTCAAACCTGAGACGTGCATCATGCTGGCCATCCACGTTTCCACCTTATTGTAACAAGCCTCAGGAGGATGGACGTGCAATGCTGCCCAGACGTACATGCGTGAGCACCCGCACACGACGGCGGTAACTGCCATTCCTCCACCCCTGAAATGCTGTCCCTGGATGCCGAACCCCCAGCCACCTCCAGGGGTCAGGGCTACTCCAGGCTCAGCAGCCCACCCTCCCGGGAAAGCAGTCCTTTGGATGGCCAGTCCCCCTCCCAGCCAGTCCTCTAACAACTCGAGTTCACTCCCGAACTCGGGCAGTCAGCGCCACAAGCAGTAGCACCACCACACTATAGAAAATACTAACTGGGCAACCACATGCTCAACCAGCCTGTGCTGCTACCGCACACTTGTGATTACATCACACCTCTCGCGCTTCACTCTCGAGGTCTGACTGTGGAACCACAGAGTGCTTGTGCACGGCTACCCAACCAGTACTCTCTATCTTGACCAGTGCAAGTGACCTGACTGGTGCTTGGAACTCTGTGCCCACATGCACGAGGGTGCGAGTACTAAAAACAGCTCATTCCTATACCTGGCCCCAAAACCTATCCTTTGTAGCCCCCAATTTACATTGTTAGCCAAAATTATATTATCTGGGCGTGTTATTCACTGAGACAGTGTTTAAGCAGCCACAAGCCAAAGAGCGATTAGCTGAGCATTTCAGTATATGGCTACAAATGCCACTGTTCAGGAAGCCAAACTGCTATTGCAGTTCCACAGGCTACAGAAGTCACCAATTCAATTACTGCTAGGTGGCGGTTTTGTCTGTCTGAAGGAGGCACCAGCAGGGGCAGGCGTGTGCCTCCCACATGGGCGTACATCAAGGTGTGGGGCGTGATCAGGGAGAAAAATACAAATACCATAAATATCTATATAGAAAACAACATGCAATAGGGTTTTAGATTTCCAGCTTAAACATTGCTGGGCCGTCAAACCATGTGTATTTTTCACCTCTGTCTGTCTACCAATCTATATCTATCTATCTATCTATCTATCTATCTATCTATCTATCTATCTATCTATCTATCTGTCCAAGTTCATGGCTGTTGCTCACCTGTTTCCATCCATTAAATACAACCCTAATGAGGCAAGTGACAGACATCCAGTCAGTGAAGTGTGAGAATACTGGCCCGGGGATGCTAGCACACTGAGCAACTTGTTCTAGTCACAGAGGAGCTCACGAAGATTGTACTGCAGACAATTCTGTTCCACTTTTTATCAGCCCAGAAGTCAAACCAAGTGCTTTGAGAAAGGGAAAAACGTTTGAACTTTCACTGCTCTAGAGATTAAAATAATGGGACTGAACCAGACTAAACACAGAAACATAGAATTTGATGGCAGATAAGGCCCGCTTGGCCCACCTAGTCTGCCCATTTCCCTACCTAACAGATAAGCTGCAGATCCTAGTTAACCAACAGCCTACTTCCTCCTACCCCCACTAGAATTGCCTCATGTCTGTCCCATGCATTCTTGAATTCTCCCACTGTTTTTGACTCTACGACCTTCTCAGGAAGGCTGTTCCATGTATCCAATAACCCTCTCTGTGAAGAAATACTTCACATTAACGCTGAGCGCTTCATCTTCAAATTGTGCCCTTGTTTTTGCACATCTCTTTTCTGAAAGATGCTACCCTCTTGACTTTGTTGATTCCCTTTAGGTATTTGAAAGTTTCTATCATGTCCCCCCCTCTCCCTCCTTTCCTCGAGGCCATACATCTTTAGTTCCTTTAGTCTTTCTTCATATGTCTTCTGATGCAGACCCTGCATCATTTTGGTTGCCCTCCTCTGGACAGCCTCCACCCTGTCTATGTCTTTGCGGAGATGTGGTCTTACCAACTGTCTGTACAGAGGGCCAACAACTTCTTGTTTTCTACTGGTGATGCCTCTTCCTATGCATCCCAGTATCCCCCCCAGCCTTCCTTACTGCCTTCTCACATTGCTGGCCCACCTTTAGGTTGTCTGATATGACTACCCCAGGTCCCTTTCCATTTTTGTTATTGTCAGTATCTCACTCCCCATTGTGTACTCTTCCCCTGGGTTTTTGTTTCCCATGTGCATTACTTTGCACTTCTTTGCATTGAATCTAAGTTGCCATACATTTGGCCATTCCTCCAACCTTGCCAAGTCCCTTTTCATCCTTTCCACCCCACCTTGTGTATGAATCCTGTTGCAGATCTTTAGACTAGCCTAACAAGGGAGGGAGGAGGGGAAGTCCTAGCATTAATAAACTGCTAGCCTCAATTTTTTTCCTGCCAAACATTTACAGTATAATTAAAAGGGAACAAAGGGGAACTAAAACAACTATGATACAATTAAGCTTTTCCAAGTCATTTTAAAGACTTGAAGACACAATCAAGTTTCCTTTTTTTAAAACATACAAAAAAAAAAAAAAACTTAATAAGAGGCTACTGAGAAACTATTCCATGAATGAATAAGCAGAACCGTCAAAAAATCCCACCCTTTCCAGCAGAACAGGATCTATATTTTAGGCACAGCTATAAACAGCTTTCCACTGTGGTTACTGTTATGTCTCATACCAGCTACTAGACAGTCGGGACAGAAATTATTACCGCATGTTGTTTTAGAAGTGCTGCCCTAAGTGCTGGCCCACATACAGGACAGAAAAGTCTGTGGGTATTTTTTTATCTTTTCTTGTTTTTTTTCCTTGTCTCTCATTTTTTTATTTTCCTTTTTCACCCCACCAAACTGGCACCAGCTGAACCTGCCAGCTTGAATGGGCTACTACTGCCTTTGCACTTACCAGCCAAGTCACTGTTCTGTAGTGTTGTCTTGCCTTCTAACCCCATCCTCCCAAAACATCCGACAGTGCCCCACAGTTAACTGGCTGGGGGGAAGGGGGTCAGTGGGGCACAACCTGGGAAACCATTACCCACTTGTTTAGACAGCACGAGGGGAGCTGCAAGTGGAAACGTGTCCAATGCTGTGGGGTAGAGCACTATTAGTGGTCAGGCATGAACTTCTCCCCGATTTTTGTTCTGAAGGCTCCTTCCACCTCCCCATTATGGCGTATGTCCCCACTAAGCTCGCACTGGCCTGAGAGGGAACCCGTTGTGTGATCATTTATGATGTCACAACCTCCCCACAGTCTACAGGGAGCCCTGCAGAGCAACCAGATTCAACCCTGTTTCCCTGGGGCCTGTGTGTGCTGCCTGCACAATCTGCCCCCCCAGGATCCAACCAGCCCGGAGCGTGGAAGTCAGGATTTAGACTCGCTTCCCGGGCTCTCGAAATAGTCTTTTTTTGTGTTTGTTTGTTATCCCTGGTGGCCTGGCGTAAGCTGTGTTCCAGTCCTCCATATCCCACTTGGTACTTCTGAGTGGCCCCCACTCATAATTCAGATGCTTTCCCAATCAATACTAAAGCTTCACACCCACAGTAGACCTTAACCTGTAGCCAGTAACTAATGTAGGGGAAGGGAGTCTCCAGAAATGCTGTCAGGTCGCTAACTGTCACCAACAACAGGCAGTGTGTTTGCGCAAAGATAAAGGTATTTATTCATTTATTCAAAAACAGATGTATGAGGAGCACAAAAAAAGTCTACAAAAGTACAGGCCGACACCCCGATGTTTCAGCGACTAACTTCTGCTTCCACTGGGGGCTGAGTCTATGTTGGTAAAATAATGCCTTTATTTTTGCAGAAACACACAGCCAATTGTGTCGGTGTGCCCCTTATCTGTTGCCCTCTGAACTCTGCATTTTCTCTCCTTTCAGGTTCTGTCAGGCTGTGAATGTTATTACCACTCTTAAAGTATGCAGTACTATACTGGAACTTTTAAAATTCACAGCTCGGTGTGTATTTCCTAGTCAAAAACAACAAATAAAAAAATTAATAAATTATTCATAATGAACCTTATGGGAATTCTTCATGCAAGCCAGCCAGACACTGCTTGTGTGTGTGATATTGCTTGCCAGCTGCTTAAAGAACTGCGCTAAAACCTGAAAGCCATTATTCCAAGTAGACGCTGTTTTTTAATACTGGTTCAAATTCTGTTACTGCTCCATACATGTGAGCCAATTAGTAGCCTCAGTGGTTATTTCTAATTTACACTCTGGTGTTCAGTGCCCTTTTAGAATTGTGTGATGTAGTTTATGTCCCTCTCAAGTGCTGAGTTCTGTAACAGAGCATGGATGCATTGTACTAACAATGGAAGAGCTGAGTAAGGGATATACTAACATACTAACATACTATTTGCCAGCAGATTAGGCCTTACGGTCTATCGAGTCTGCTCGAACCTTAGATCCTTAGTTGGGTGCCGAGACCCTCCCATCCCTTGTGCTCCAGAAACCTGTATCATCCATCCCCACCCCCCTGGGACAGGCCATCATCTGATACATCCATGTTCTGTGTCTGTCCCACCCTCTCTTGAAGCCCTCCAATGTGGATCTCTGAACCAGCTCACCAGGCAGTGCATTCCAAGGGTCCACCACCCTCTCAGTGAAAAACCTCCTCCTCTTTTCCCCCCTCACCCTTCCACCTTCAAACTTCAAACCATGCCCTCTGGTGATACCTCCCTGCTTTAGTCTAAAGATCCCCTCCATGTTTACCCTATTTATTCCCTTGAGGTACTTGAAGACCTCAATCATGTCCCCTCTGTCTCTCTTCTCCTCCAATGAAAACAGGCAGAGCTCCTTAAGTCTGTCCTCATACGTCAAATCCCCTAGCCCTCGTATCATCTTTGTTGCCCTCCTCTGTACCCTCTCCAGGAGTTGTATGTCCCTCTTCAAGTGTGGTCTCCAGTACTGTACACAGTACTCAAGGTGTGGTCTAACCAGTCCATTGTACAGCGGCAGAATCACTTCCTTGCTCCTAGAGGTGATCCCCTTACGATGCATCCCAACACCCTGTTTGCCTTGCTAGCCGCTCTCCTGCACTGCTCAGAGTTATTCACACATGCATCCACTATGACCCCTAGGTCTTTTTCCCCTATTGGGGCCTCCAGTACCTCCCCTCCCAGGGTGTACCTGTGTTTAGGGTTTCCCTGACCAAGATGCAACACCTTGCACTTGGTGATACTGAAATTTAATTTCCATGTGTGAGCCCAGCTTTCCAGGATGTCCAGGTCCCCTTGCAGGGCCAACCTCCCCTCTTCTCCCTCAACTACTGCTCCCATCTTGGAGTCATCCGCAAAGAGACTCATTTCACACCCTATACCCTCCTGATGTCCGATATGTATGCATTAAACAGGATCGGACCCAGGACCGAGCCCCTGCAGTACCCACTAACAACCTCTCTGGGGGTTCGAGAGCTCCCCACAGACCACTACTCTCTGAGTGCGTCCAGCTAGCCAGTTTTCAATCCATCTGACCATCAAAGGCCTACTCCTAACCCCATCAGTTTCTCCACCAGACCATTGTGGGGACAGAGTCAAATGCCTTGCTGAAGTCCAAGAATAATACATCCACAGGCTTACCCTGTCCAGTTCTGATGTTACCCATTCATAGAACTCACAAGGTTGGTTTGACATGATCTACCTGTCACAAACCCATGTTGCCGACTATCCAGACCTCCCACCTCCTCCAAGTACACCCCAATCGTTCCTTTAGTATACTCTCCATTAATTTTCCCACCACCGAGGTCAAACTGATGGATCTATAGTTACCTGGTACTTCCTCGACCCCCTTTATGGATTGGTACCATTGCTCTCGCCAATCCCTAGGTACCCTCCCTGCTCAAGTGACCTGCTGAAAAGCTCCACCAGGGGTGCAGCCAGTATGTCCTCCAATTCCATAGTACTCGGATGAATGCCATCCGGCCCAGGAGATTTGTCTTTCTTTAGGGCCTTGAGGGCTAACCACACCCTTTTGGCAGAGATAGCATCATCCGTCCCCTCCACCTTACTGGCCTTTTTATCCTTACCCAGATGTGACACCCCTGGGGTACCTCTCCCTCCCTCTTGCTCCATTTCTGTTGCTCCCCTGATCCCACTTACTGATGTTTCTATCCCCTTCGTGCCTTGCTTTGTAGATATCCCATCCCCCTCCCTAGTGAACACAGAGGCAAAGTACTCGTTAAATACCTCTGCCTGGTCCCTCGCCTCTTCCAACCACCCTCCTTCTGATCTCAATCTGCTGAGCTGGCCTTAGTTTTTCTCCGCCTCCCAATGTACCGGAAGAACCCCTTTCCCTCCATGTGTCCCTGTGCCAGCCGCTGCTCTTATTGACTTTGCTCCCTCACCATACGGGTGACTTTTCTAGATGCAAGCTGGCAGTTTCTATCCCTATCCCCTTGTTGTTTTATTTTTTGTAGGCCACCTTTCTCTGACTGCTACCTGTACTTCACTGGACCACCAGCATGGTTTATGTGACCTTGCTTCCTTACATTTCAACTTAGCGCAGATCCTGACTGCCTCATGAAGTCCCCGTCTTATGACCTCCCATCTCCTTTCCACACTTGTCATTGAGGTAATCCCCTTCAAGTGATCCTTGAGAATATTTCCCATGCCCATAAAGTCTGCCCCCCTGAAGTCCACTGCCAGTGTCCTAGATCTCACCCTCCCTCCCCCATGCTTATTTGAAACCAGACAGTATTGTGGTCGCTCCCAGTCAGGGGGTCTTGTACAACCATGTCCCTTACCAGATCCCCATCTGCCAGAACCACATCCAGGACATGCCCCTCCTTGTGGGCTCTATCACATGCTGTGTTAGAGCACACATCCTGGAAGCCATCCAGCAGCCTCTGCTCCTTGGCCACCTTAGAGGACATGGTTCCCCAGTTTGTACCTGGCATATTAAGGTCCCCCATCAACACCACTCCTTCACCTTTTGGTCCACACTGGGCAACGATGTTGTCCAGCAAACCATCCTCTAGAACATCACTCATCCTGGGGGACCTATATGCTACACCCAGCTTGACCTTATCTCCTGCTGGGGATCGTAAGGTGACCCATAAGGCCTCCACGTTTCCCTCTGCCTCTTCTACCCTAGCAATTTCTATGTCATCTCTAATGTACATAGCCACTCCACCCCCTCTGCCCTCCTTTCTATCCTTCCTAAGCATAGTGTACCCCCGCACGTTTAGGTCCCAGTCATGGTTTTTGTTGGCCCACGTTTCCGTGACCGCCGCCACATCCACCCACCCCCGAACAGCATGGCCTGGAACTCTGGCAACTTGTTTCCCAAGCTCCTGGCATTTACTAACACCAACCCCCACCCCTTATCCCTGATCCTCTTTGTCGAACCCCACCCAGATTCCTTATACTTCCATCCTCCCTCTGCTCCTCCTGAAACCTCCACCCCCAATCTGTTTCCCCTCCCCTTGGGCTTGAAGGCTACTCCCCTCATCTGGAGGAGAGGGCTTCTGGTCAGCCCCTCCCTTATCCCTTCCCCTCACAAGTTTAAACCCACCTTTCTTGTATGTAGTCAGCCATCCCCTGTTTAAGGACTTCCTTCCCTAATGGGGCAAGATGAAACCTGTCCTTGGCATATAGTCCCTTATCCTCCCAAACTCCATTCCAGTTCCCTAACACCCCCAACCCACTCTCTTCACCCCACTTCCTGAGCCAGTCATTAATCTCTGTGAGCTTCATTTTTTTCTCCACTGAGGCCTTTGGTACTGGCAATATCTCCGAAAAGGAAATGTTGCATCCATTATCCCGACAGACTCTGGCAAGCTCTTGGAACCTTGCTTGGATTTCCAAAATGCTATTTCCCTCTAGATCATTAGTTCCCAAATGCACCAGGAAATCCGGTTTCCCTCCACAGTCCCTAACCATTTCATACACCATGTACTTTGCTCTGTGCACTGTCAGCCCAGAGATACTCACTACCTTCACCTGGCTATGGCATCCACCCCCCTGTCCCTCCCACTGGATAGCCCTAATCATCGAGTCTCCCAATAAAAGAACCTTAACACCGCCATCATCCTTATGGTTACCTCCACTATGCCCTCTCAGCCCCCCTTCCCCCCCCTTTATTCATGATCTCCATTTGTGGAGTCTTCCTGCCTTATTAGAGACCCCCTTGTCACCCTCCCCTTTCTGCCTCCTTGCTATTTTGCCCACTTAACTCAAACCCTCTCTGAATAGGTGTCCCTTTAACCTCTCTTATCCGAACCATTTATCCTGGCCCTGATGTTTTCCCTTCCCCCACAGCACCATCCTCCCCTTGTAATAGTACCTGCCTCCAGAGGCTCTCTGTGGGTCCCTTAGCTAGGGCCCCATCTCTTACTGACCCCTGCTGAAGGGGCTCCTCTCCACCTCCTTGTCTCCCAGTTTCTCTCCAATCATGCTCTCCTCCCTCATGTCTGGAATATGTTGCATCTCCCCATTTGCTTAACATATATGTTTCCTCTCCTCTAGGACTATTTCTATCCTTTCCATTGTCGGTCTTGATGCCTCTATGGTACCAACTCCTCCCCCAGCCTCTGTATAAGTTTCTCTCATTTCCACCAACCCTTCCTCCCCTCTAGGTTGCTTAGTAGCTCAAATTTATTGTGACACTCTATGTCAGCCTCCATCAAGTAATCTGAGTTTCCCCTGACTGCACCTCTAAACTGCCCCTCTTCTTCCCCTCTTGTTCTGTTCATCTTAGGAGCTCCCTTCCCACAGTCTGCTGCTTTAGGCTTCCACACAACAGCCCCTCCGGACTCTTCCCTCCACTCTCTTTGTATTCAGAATGTTCACCCAGACACTTTCCCCTTAGCATCAACTTCCCTATCTAAGGGTCCTCTGTCCCTAATATCCCTCCTGCTTGCTGTAACATAACGTCTCTGTAATTTCAGAGTTGCCCAGCCTCCCTCAGCCCCACCCTTCTGCTGCCCATATCCACACCCCTAATCCTTGGACACCCCCAGCCCCCAGCTTACTCCTTAACCAATATACCTCACTCCTGATACAGGATAGCTGTCTACAGAGTGGGCAGCCTCCCTCTCTCCAGGCCCAATTTAGAATTATTACCATCCCACAGCCTGTGCAGCCTACAACCCTTCTGAAGATGCCTGCCATGGTGGAATATGGCCACCCTGTTTATCCCCTCTGTTTATAATGGCACACCCCCTTTTCTCAGTCCCTTCCCCTGGAATACAGTTTCTCTCTATACTGACTGTAGTTATTTACAAACCCAATTTCAACCCCCAATAAAGTTCCCAAGTCTCACAAACACATACAGTCCAGTGTGTATGTTCGGTCCCACTAACAGTGTGTGTAAGCAGACCTCAGGTACCGTATGATGTCACAGGCCCACCAGCTCCTGTTGCTTCGAATTTCAGTCCCAAAACAGAAATACTCAGCTCTTCAATCCCCACCCACAGTGGCTTTTCAGTATTTAAGAAAGCCTACAAAACAGGGTGGGTGGGAGGCCTCTCACTAAACAACACATTTAAATTTCCCTCTAATTAACCCTGACAAACAACAGTCCCCAAACCTCCAAAGTTACAATATCACAGCCCAAGTAACAGTTCTAATTCAAGGTAATAATTTTTAACGCATAGAGCTAATTTCACTTACAAACTATTCAAATATTTCAGTTAAAACAGAATACAACCCCAGAGCTCTGTTCTCCCAGCCTGCTGCTAGAGTTCCCAAGTGAACAATCCACTATAATCTACATCATACAGTTCTAAAATAGTACTTACTACCTGTGTGTAAATCAGAGTGGCCCACTAGGATAGCTAAAAGGTGGATGCAAAAGCAGTAGGGGGCTTCAAGCATGTGTGGGGTAGACATAAGGGAATATTAATAAACAGGTAGGGCTGCTGGAGGCCAGTAAGGGTCTGCGGAAAGAAAACTAGACAGGGACCATCTGGGCAGACTGGGTGGGCCAAGCGGCACTTTACTGCCAATAAATTCTATGTTTCTATTTTTCCTTTTATGGTTCTCTGATCATTGTTTCCCTTAAATCTATAGGGTTGTGTAAGCCCACAGTCAATATGACAGTATCCATACTCTTTCTTTTTTTTTCTTTCTTTCTGTTTTTATTTCCATTTTACAAACTGAGAAGCCTAGCTTAGCAGTCAACTTTTTTTTTTTTTTTTTTTTTTTTAGTGGGGTCCTGCTTTTACCCAATTCTACATTTGGGTAGACTGTAGCACTGGGAGGTTAACCGACTTGCCCACGGTCACATAGGAGCCGACTCCATGGGTGCTTGGGTGCTCTAGCACCCACAAAGTTGAAATAAGCACCCTCAATATTTTGAGCACAGCCTGCAACAAAGGATCATTAGGGAAACTGGTCACAGGAAAAATACTACCTACTGGCAATGAGCACCCGCAAAGATTCCTAAAAGTTGGCATTCCTGCACGGTCACATAACACAGTTGTGTATTTTGGGTCTAGTGGGGTTGGAACCTTTGATCTGGATCTCAGGCCATTGCTCTAAACACCAGACCACACAGCCTCCTCTGCTTATTCCTGTCAACACTCGTAAGACAAAAATGAGTGGCATGTACCAGTAATGTCAGACAAAATGAGTTGGCTAGTGCCAACAAGGATGGATTGTATAATTATGAGTTTTATCCGGGGTGCACACAAAGGTTTCCCGGTCGAGAGGTATGAGGACTGCAAGTGGTGCTTTGGCCTTGTCGATGGCAGTGCATGTCCATTGGGGCTCCAAGCAGACATGCTTTGGCAGCAAGATCACTAGGGGCCTCGGAGGCAAGACCATCATGGTGGGCACCGAGTTGAGGGTGGTCTTTCTGTGTGAGGACCGGAAGACCCAGGGTCTGAGAGATCGATGATTCCTCGTCGACCTCCTCTGACAGCCAGTCAACGGACTTAAAAAAAAAAAATCTCAACTAGCTTATCAACCACAGTCTGGGACACATAGACTGCTAGGATTACTGCAGTAACCTTGACCTATCCCTCAACCAAAGTAAGCTTGACCGAGGCAGAGCAGTCAGAGGAGTCAAAAGAGTAGGAATAGCACGATCATTCCTGGTTACATGACTTTCAAAGCAGTGTCACTTGTGGAAAGGTGGATTCTCCCTGTAGACCTGGAGGGCCAAGTACGTATCCCCCAATTCATCTGAGAATGGCCCTCCACTGCTGGGCCCGGCACCGAGACCAAGGAAAAGCCTGCTCCTTCCACCTCCTCTTCAAGGGCTGCAAGTTGGCCAGCAGATATGGCTGCAGCTGAGGGGGTCAGCAGTCCTTGGGTCTACAGAAGAGCAGACAGGCCTTCCATTCTTCCAATGATGACAGAAGCCTAGACCTACAGCAAAAGCAGTTGGAAACATTGAGTTGATCTCCCAGACAGTAGATACATGTGCTGTGGGTATCTGTGACCAACATTTTTTGGTTACAGTGCAATCAGTGCTTAAAGCCATTTTACTTTTGTTCTATGTTATGAAGAACGATGATGGCCTGAAACAGAAAGACAAACTTGCTAAAATGCAGCTGGAAACTAAATTGAAAAGTCAACGATGCCTGAAAATATTGTTTAAAAATCGAATGTCTATAATGCATGCAGAGCTGGGAAGGAGACCTGTCCCTTTCTAATGGAAAGAAAGATCATATGACGTCACATGGCGCAGCCAGAGGATATACCACCCAGGTGAGTGGAGGGGCTTAGCCTGAAGATGTCCAGTGACTCAGCTGTGTCCAGCTAACTGCCAGAGTGTGGACAGTGAGCTGTATCCATGTTTTTAGAATGAGGGCTTTCATACCACAATATGCAAGTAGCCTATACTATTTCTAAGAGGCTATTCTCCAGTTGATGAATTCACTGGGCCACACTCAGGTTGTTGCTACTATGACCCACATATGTGGACACGCCTTGGACTTGGTATTCTCAAGACTGATCTAGCCATTTGATCGGATCACTGCACAGTAAGGTTCTCATTTGGGGCTCCCTTTAGCAGTCCTTCCCCAATGGAGATAGTTCGTTATCACCCTTTGAAGGGGCTGTCCTCAGCAGGACTTTTGTCAGTAATGGACCTCTCCAAAGTGAAGGTTGCTTTGGGGGGGGGGCACGGGCAGTTGAGGCAGTGGCAGCTTATAACAGAGCTGTTGTGATCCAGGTCTTCTCACCCGAGACCACTGTATTTTGATGGGGAGCTCAAAGAAATGAAGACCAGGGGTCAGACTTTAGAATGTAGTTGGAGGAACTCTGCCACTCAGGAAGACAGGCTGGCTTTGAGAACTCACTACAGTGAATATCAAAGAGCAGTCTTTCAAAGAAGGAAGTATTCCTGCCTGGAAAGATTGATTCAGGGAAGAATAGAACAGCTCTGCTCTTTCAAACTATGGACAGGCGCTGGCCTGGTGGCACTGAGGGCAGAGGTGCTGGTCACCGCACCTCACGCTACGCCGGCAACGCGGGTACGGGAGTGATCACAGGTCGCGGGGGCTGGCAGGGAGGAGTCCAATGGACTGCTCCTGGGGCAGATGGTCGGCGCCCACTGCCCCCTGGTGGAGGCTGAGTCAGGGACACGCCAGACACTGGGAAGTGAGTCAGGGCAGACGCCAGGACGGGCGCAGCGGGATGTGTGTGCTCCCCATCATTGCACACCCACTGGCTGGGGGGGGGACACGAACAGTGGAAAAGTGGCATCTCTCACACGGCTTGATGGCCATCCGCGAGTGTTCGTCAGGTGCTGGCACCCGAGCTGGATCCATGAAGGGTGGGGAGTTAGTGCAGCTGCGGGAGTGGGGGGAGTAAGCTGCAGGTATTTCAGGGTGCCGGTGGTCCCGGTGGATGGCGGACGGATCCTCAGCAGGATGCAAGGAATAAATGATGGGGGTGCAGAGAGGTGGCCAAGGAGGATAAATAATCAAAAAAAAAAAAAAAATGGACAGGTTACTTCATCCTACATATTTGCAGTCGAAAAGAGTGGTTTCAGCTGCCAATTGCGAAGAGTTCACTCTGTTCTTCTCGGACAGGATGTTCTCCACCAGATCTTCCCAGTTGGGCACTTACAACTCTCCAGTAGTGTGAGGGTCGGGACAGGAAGCTCCTCCTGACTCGAGCGAGTTTAGGCCAGTAGGAGTGGAAGAGTTTTGTGGGGTAATCTCGAAGCTGTAGCCCATTTATTGCAAACCGGACCTGGGCCCAATCAAGCTCATAGTGGAATATGTGGGAACCACAGGTCCGATGTTCTCTGAGATTGTCCAGTGTTCACTCTCAGAAGGGCTGTTCCCGTGTGCCTTGGAAGAGGCACTGGTGAAGCCCCTTCTGAAGAAACATCTCTCGACCTGGACTGCTTTGTGAATTACAGGCCAGTTTCAAACCTTCCCTTTTTGGGAAAGGTCATTGAGAAACTAGCGACTCTGCAGCTCGGGGCACATCACCTCACAGCCTTCAACATGTATGAGCCTATCCAGTTGGGATTTAGGTCTAGGCATAGTACTGACACTGCACAGGTCAGGGTGCAAAATGAGTTCCTCAGTGCCAGAGATAGAGGAGAGCGGTCCATTCTCATTCTCCTCAGCCTCTCATCAGTGTCTGACACAGTGTACCATGGCACGCTGTTGCATTGTTTGAAGGAACTCTGTGGACTCACTGGTATTGTCATCAGCTGGTTCAAGTTCTTTCTCACAGGTAGGACGCAGAGAGTTATGATGGGTAGTTTCTCTTCATCTCAAAGTCCTTGCCTTGTGGGGTCCCTCAGGGTTCAATCTTGTTGTCCATGTGGTTTGCTGTGTACATGCTTCCCTAGGGTAGATCATTACAGTGTGGGGTTTCACTGTCATGCAGATGACACCCAGCTGTATATGTCGTTTGCACCTGGTACACATGACGCAGTTGAGCTACTAAATGCATGTCTGGCTAAGATCCAGGACTGGATTTCCTCTAACTGGCTGAAGCTCAGTCTGGACAAGATGGATATGCTGGTGACTGAGCCTGGTCGTCAGCTGGGTGTGGTGGGGGCTGGGGGAGGGACAGGTGTAATGCTGAGCTCCTCCCCACTTATGGCCTCTACTAAGGTTAGAAATCTGGGGGTCATTCTGGATGATGAATTGATATTTGAGGCTTCGGTATCATCTACTGCCCGGAATGGCTTTTACCTGCTTTCGGACTACTGCCCAGATTAAAACCTTTATCCCGCCTGCTGATTTGCCCTCACTAGTACATGCTTTAATGACCTCCAGACTTGACTATTTGCAATGCCCTCCACCTTTGGAGTAAGTGAAGAGGTCCCGCATCATCTGCAGCTTGTGCCAAATACTGCAGCCAGGTTCCTGATGGGCCTTCTGAGGTCCTGTCATGTGATCCCAGTTCGGCGGGACCTGCACTGGCTGCCAGTGAAGTGCAAAATCACCTTCAGTGTCAGTCTTCTGCCCTACAAAACCCTGTATGAACAGGGCCCTAGCTATCTAAGCAACCTGCCATCTCCTTACCACACCCAATGCTGTCTCCGCTCCTCTGAGGTAGGCCTCCTAGCAGTTCCATGGGCTTGACTTGAATCTTCAGGAGATCCTGCATTTGAAGTGGCAGCACTGGTCCTGTGGAACACATTCCCAAGATCGTTGAGGGAGGTCCACTCACTGGAGGCTTTTAAAGGGGGGTTCAAAGCACATCTGTTCAGGAAGGCATTCCGCACCTAGCAAGCAAATCCCCTGTATCAGCCGAAATTGTTTGGTTAGTTGTTTTATATTGTTTATATTTTAGTATGTCTATGTCTGTTTATTTACGCATTTATAATATGTTTCATGCTGTACTGTCCTGATCTTGCTGGCTGGCAGTATAGCCTAGAGGTTACATTAACGAGCTGTGAATGAGCTTGTTACATCCTGCAGACCTGGGATTCCTGAGCCAGCCTGCCAGCGCAGAATCAGGGCATCCGTCTGCAATGACGACGACCTATGTTCAGGAATGGACTTGGGACGTTGGAGGGCCAGCTGGGGGGAGAAGGACTGAGCACCCTAGGGACTGCTCTCCTTCTCTGGCAGTTGGAGGTAGTGTGTGTCCAGCACATCATGGACCTCTGGCAGAAGCTGGGGGGTCCTTTGTGCCAGCACCATCACCTGAGGGGGGTTGGGTGGACACGGGACGTCACTGCATGTCCCTGACACCAGGGATCTACAATGAAAAAAAAAACAGCGGCCACCACATATGACACCTTGCCTCACCAGGCCCCGACCACCCTCCACAACCTCCGTGGCCGACCTATCCCATCTCCACCAATCCAGCTCAACCTTACACCCGCCTGGGGAGCAACCACGGAGGGGCAAGGCCACTGCGCGCCTCCCTGCCGGGTATCCTCTCCATCTCCATGCAGGCTGCACTGGGGAGGTGGCTCCCACTGGGGCAAGTCAGGGGTACTGACCCACAAGAAGTCCTGAGAGTGGTGAGGAGGGCAGATCGAGTGAGTGGGGGCTGATCAGCACAGGCAGTCATGCAGGGTATAAAGCATACTGAATAAAACAATTAAAAAAACACCTGGGATTCCCACAAAGTCCACTTTTATACTGTCTGACTCTGAGCAAGTCACTGAACGACCCAGTGCTCTTGGGTCGCCCCTGAAAACAGGCCTGTGTGCCTAGTGGGCCTTATCTGGTTACCAAAAGAATAAAACAAACAAACAAAAATCTTGTACAGCACCCTAAGCCTCAGGGAAACGGTGCTAAGCAAATAAAGTTTTCCTTCCTCCCTCCCTCCTTTCCTATTATGAAAATGATTTGAGGTGTCACATGATGACCCTTCTATTTTTTATATATAAGATCTCTATGGTACTTTGAAAGTGATATTATTTCCTGTGTTGGCTGCCAATCACTTCCATTGCAATGATCTGATTGGCTGGACTTCTTTAGGCTAAGATCTTCCCACCTCCTGGGTGGTATATCCCCTGACTCTGCTCTATGAAATCAGATCTTATAGGCTAGAAGCAGTAATCCATGTCCCACTTGCCAGGGGAGGCCAGGTGGGTTATGTGGGTGTGATCCATATACCATTCCTAGAACTACAATTACAAATGAGTAACCTATTTTTCTAGGAATGTGGATATGGTTCACTATCCACACTCTGGAAGACTCCTAGCAGTTTACCAGGAGTAGGGGGCAAAGCATACACCCCTACTTGGTGAAAAGAAACTGGAGAACCAAGGTCCCAAAAACAGCATCCTGGCATGACTCAAGGTTGATGCAGTAGTGGGAAATGAAGGTGTGTGCTGACTTCCATGCAGCAGTCTTTCAGATTTCCTGGATAGGGACATCCCTGGAAGTAGCCACTGAGGCAGTGGTATGTGTGGGGAAATGAGTCCTAAGCCCTATGGGAGGCTCTCTCCTGGCCAACCTATAGCAGAGGTCAATGCAGGATGTGATCCATCTGCTTTGCTGCCAATCTACTAAGTGCAGCTTCAGCAGAAGTGACAAATAGCTAGTGAGCCTGTCCTTGAACTCCATTCATGCACGCTACGTAGTAAGATAGAGCACTCTGTAGGTCCAGGGTATGGAGCCTGCAGTCAGCCTTCGAAAACGGGCTGGTGAAATACACTGGCTAGTTAATTACCTGGTTAAGGTGACACGCCGATACCACCTTCAAGAGGAACTTCAGACTGGAGCGAAGGATGACACTGTCCCTGTGGACAACCATGTAAGGAGACTCCACCAAGAGTAGCTGGAGCTCCCCAATCCTTCTGGCTGATGCAATGGCCACCAGGAAGGCCATCTTCCATGACAGGTGTGACATCCCACGCATGTGCACTGGCTTGAAAGGCTGCCCAAGAGCACTGCCAATACCAGAAGTAAGTCTCATGGTGGAGGTGGTTCAAGCACCAGAGGAGACAGGTGGTCCAGGCCCTTGAAAAGCACCTGACCACCTTCTCCTGGGCCACTGTCTGCATACCAGCACACACCCAGTAACCAGAGAGCTGCCAGGTGCACCATAAGGATTGTCACCCCATAGTCCCAGCTAGGAAAGGGACCAGATAATTCAGGATGCTAGCCACAGGACAGGCAAGGGGATCTAGTCCCTTGCCCTGACACCAAATGGAAAATCTGTTCTATTTAAAGGCATAGCATTTGCAAATTAACTCTTTCCTGGAAGCCTCCACAACATGAAACACACTCTCTGAGAGACCCAAAGCCTGGAAATCTAGCAGCTCAGAAATCAGGCCATGAGTTGCAGGGATAGAAAGTCCAGGTGCAGGACTTTCCCCTGCTGTCTGGTCAGCAGATCCAGATGGAGAGGCAGTCACCACAGAGGTCTAGTACTGAGGCTGAGGAGACCCGGTTACCAGAACTGCCATGGCCAGTCTGGAGTTATCAACATCATCCACACCTTGTCCATCTGGACCTTGACCACTGCCCTGTGGATCAGGGGAAGGCGTATACAATGTCTCAGGTCCAGTGCCTCGCAGAGGCATCCCCCAGCAGTGTCCTGGACTGTGGAGGGCAGGCACTAAACAGCCTCAGTCTGGCATTCCCCGAGGAGGCAAATAGGTACACCAAGGGTGTGCCCATCAGCAGAACAGGTGCATTACCCCCTCCTGATGCAGGGACCACTTGTACGACATCTCTCCTACCCAGCTGAAAGCATCCACCAGCTAACTGTTCTCTCCTGCAACATGGATCGCCAGGAAATCTACACCCAAGCTTCACACGAGTGTCCAAGTGTGGATAGCCTCCCAACACAAGGGAAGGGAGTGAGTTTGCCCTGCCTGTTCAGGTAGAACATAGTTGTGGTGTTGTCCATCCAAACTTGCAGACCAGACTCCTGACTAGCAAAGCAAATGCCATTAGAGCCACATGCACTGCATGGAGCTCCAGCAGGTTTATGTGGCAACAGAATTCCTGGGGGTGATCTGAACTCATGGGCTCTGTGGTCTCTCACATGCGCTCCACACCCCACCAGAGATGTGTCTGTTGTAAGCCTGATGGTTGGTTCTTGGCAGACAAATTGGATTCCTCATTCCAGGTGCTCTGGAATCAGCCACTGGATGGCATCCTACATCAGCTGGGTCACTGTCACTGGCTGGTCCAAGAGGTCTGGGCACTAGGATCACCGATGGCCCAGCTCTCACTGGAGGTGGTGCATCCACCAGCAGGCCCAACGGACCACAGAGCTGCAAGACACCTTAAACCCCAGCAGCCTAGGAACTCCCAAGCAGGGAGTGAAAGCCCAACCTGAAATGATTCAGCAAAGGAGGTAAGATCCGGTGCCCAGCACACAGGGAGGCAGACCTTGGCCCTCAGGGAGTATAGTTGTGCCCTGATGAACTTGATCACCTGCTTCAGTACCAATTCAGACTTGTCTGGGGTTGACCAGCAGGCCCAAGTCTCGGCAAGTCGGTACCACCAGATCTCTGGACTGCTCCATAGCCTCTCTGGATGGAGCAGCTAACAGCCAGTCATCCAGGTAGAGATAAACTCAGACCCTAAGGCACCACAGGTGGGCCACTACCACTGCCATGCATTGACCCTGGGCACTGAGAAGAGGCTGAATAGCATGACTTGGAACTAGTACAAGACCCCTTCTGCTTGGAACCGGAGGTACCAGTGGTGGGCTGGATGGATGGATGGGAATGTGGCAAAATGCATCATGTAGGCCTAGGGAGCAGAACCACATGTTCTGCTCCAGCAATGGGATAACTTGAGTCAATGTGACCATTTAGAACTTGCGTATCCACATGAACTAGTTCAGATTGTGCAGATCCAGTATGAGGCAACAGCCCCCCCCCCAGTCTATTTCAGGACCAGGAAGTACCTGGACATACAACCGTGACTGGCCAGAGCATCTGGGACATGGACTACTGCCCCTTTTGCAAGAAGCTGAGCAATGTCCTCCCACAGGCCAGACAGTATGTCTTGCAACACCCTGGATTCCCGAGGCACATGGGGGCGGTAAGGAAGGAGAGCATCGAAGTCCAGAGGCAATCCTCTGCCTACTATGTCCAACATCCATTTGCCTGCTGTGATAGCAGATCAATATGGCAAGAAGTGACATAGCCAATCTCCAACAGGGAGAGCAGGCAGGGAAAGGACGGGTGGGGGGATGACACCCCCAACTTGTCACTGGGAAGCTTTAGTGGGGGCATTGGTGGCTGTGGCCGGAGGGGCACCACCACCCCTTTCCCTTCTTAAGACCCTGACCCCTGGACTTGGGGTGCCAGGCCTGGTACTGACCCTGCTGGGGCTGCTGCCAAGTAGGCTGTGACTAAAAGGACCAGTACTTGAAAGCCATTTTATTAGATTTCTTTTCTCTGGTCCTTCAGGGATGATGTCACAGAATCCAGGGTGATGCTGGACTTCTCAAAGGGAGTGAGATGTCCCTCCACCCCAGGGTCGAACAGGTCAGTGCCCAAAAAAGGGACATTGGCCAGCCTGTACTGGGTGTCCGCTGTGAAGGTGGACAGATGCAGCCAGGCCCTGCAATGAATAGAGATGGCCGCTGCCATGGCATGGGCAAATAAGTCACCCATATCCAAGGCTGTCTGGAGCTGGTGTTTAGTCAGCAATTGACCCTGGTTTCTGACGACCGTCATCGCCAACTGTTGGTCCACAGGGAAGTGCGGGAGGACTGCATCAAAGACCACATCAAAGAGTGACTGAAATTAGCCATCATCATGGTATTAGCCTGACGGAGACCTAGAGATGCCACAGCATACACCTTTTTAGTGACATGGTCTGTCTTGTGGGACTCCTTGCCTGAAGGCTTGTTCATGTCCCCCTGGTTTCTGGACATGCGGAACACCAAATCCATGACTCAGCCCTCCTAGAAGGGGTGGTCTGAGAATCCTAAAAGGTAACCTGTAGGGACTGCTTACTTGCAGACCATGCGGGCAGAGGGTGCCTGGCAGGATGCTGGATGGTACCAAAGCTACTGAGCCATTTCCAAGATGACCTCAGCCAGAGGGAAGGCAGCCCCTGTAAATTTGTCCCAGTCCAAAATGTCCGGGAGGTGGGGCTTAGCCCTCTTTTGCACTGGCTCAAGCGGGAGTGCTATGGACTCTGAGACGAGGAGAAGCGCCCCCCCCCCAACCCCCACCAAAGGATACTGGGCCATGATTGGTGGAGAGCTTCTTGACTGAGCAGCAGTCAAGTAGGGGAATCCCAGAAGACGCCATGGACTCATGATACGAATCATCTGAGGACTCCTCAAAAACAGCTCTCGACCATTTTTCACCCTGCACCTCCCAAGTATCCACCTCCCATGTATACTCACCTGAGGTGATCCTCACTGAAAACCGGCCTGGCAAGTCAGAGTGTCCACCTTTGTCTGCAGTGGTGGTGGCTTCACCCTAAGAGGTGGATAAGCAGGTGTGGGGGGGGGCACCTGTATGGTGTGGACAGTCGGGAGTACCACTGACCAAAGATCCACAGGTTAGAGACCTACCCTGCCCTGCAATGACCCACTGTTGTCAGAGGAGCTGTTCGTACCACTAGCACATCTTGCGATGGTGCTTCTCTTCACCCAAAGATGAAGAAGATGAGCATCGACGGTGATGCCTCCCAGTCGAGTGGGATTGAGAGCAAGAATGCCTCAACCACAACAGTTGACCAGGCGATCAATGGCAAAGAGAGCCTTCCAGCAGGTTGGAATACATCCTGTGCCTGACCACATTAAGTAACACGGGTGTAGAATACCCGACCACTGGTGGAGGCTGCTCCCATCAAGGGCCATACTGGGACATGGACTGGACTGTGTCCTCTTGGGTAAGGACTGGGACCACCAGGGTCTGCGAGACCAAGTCTTCAACTTCGTCCAACAATGGGTCGACAGGCTCGAGAAGATCTTGGCGGCCTGCTTGACTGGAGTCGATGCTGACTGGCTTGACAGGGGAACTGAGGAACCCTCGACCAGCTCGACCTGCTCCTCGACTTAGGGGCCCTCGACAGCTGTCAAGCAGTCAGGTGAGTTGAGGGACAGGGAGGACCTCGATCACTCCTGGTCCCATGACCAACACTGGTGGCACTTGTGTTTAGCACCATGGTGGTCAGGGCTCTCTCCTCCAAGGTCTGGAGGGCCAGGCACATTTCCCAGAACTCTCTGGTAAATGACCCTCTGACACTGACCCCAGGGAGGTGCCCACCGTGGACGCTGCCGCTTCTGCCTCAAGGACCGCAAGCTGCTGAGCTGAACTGGCTGCAGCTGTGTCCTTCTTTCTACCCTTCAGTCAGTCCTTCAGATCTCGTTCTGCAGACTGACCCAGCGAGAGCCAGAGCCACCTGTACTTGAGAGATTCAGGAAACATGCTTAAGCAGAGGCTGCACTCACCCATGTCATGTTGCCCTGCCCAGACAGTACATGCATATGTTGTGCAGGTCGGTGACCGACATTCTCTGCTGGGACTGTACGCATAACTTGAATCTTGGCTTCTGTTGCTCCATCGTCATTCAGCAAGGGGAGTCAAAGGAACCTGGAGAAATAAGTAGCAACTCAGAAAAAACTTTGAAACAAAGTTAGTCAATGGCGCACTAGAAACATAAGTAGAAGCCATGAAGGAGGAGACTTGTTCTTCCATAAAATCTTGCTGAAGAAATTTTACGACAATATTAACTCCTGTTCAGGTAATGTTCACTGATTTTTAGTCTCATATGTTGTTTACTATATTGTGTAGTATTGTTATTTACTGTCAGGCATGACTGAAAAAGGGCTGTGCCCAGTTCACTTCCTGGTTAAAAAAATAAATATATCCAGCAGAAAGAGCTGAGGTCATAGGGCAGAATCAGGGGATATGCTACACAGATGATGGGAGGATCTTGCCTGAAAGACATCCGGCAAATCAGATCATTACAATGGAACTGCCAGAGTGTGGATAGTGAACCACATCCACACCCACAGAATACACTGCCCCCCAGAAAAGTGACAAGTCACACTTTTCCCCTGCTTCACAGATTTTTGTTGGAGCCATTATTAATGTACATTGATCTACCAGCACCCAAGTGCTGCAAAGTGCTAAACCTTGCTGCAGATTTGGGTCAGAAAGGGGATTAGACACTTCCAGTTCCTAAACTGTAACCCGTGCTCTTTGAAGCAGCAGCAGTATACTAGCAGTATACTAGTTTGTCACCATGTAGTTTTTTCAGTAATAATGCTTTTTTCTGACATAAACATCACTACATGAATTTTTATTTAAATTTTTCATTCCTGAAATGAGATACAGGATTTTGATATCTTTTTTATTTGATATTTTTAAACATTTCCATTCCTTTACCACAACATCATGGCGTGGTTCTATTGTATTTAATCAGAAACATGCGGTAGCACCATTCTAATACATTCACACTACATACATCTAGTATATGCATTCAAAAATTATCCTCAGTAGAAGATATATATATATATATATATATATATATATATAATTTTTTTATGGGTTTTTCTTTGTAGGTCCCACTTTTCCTGCCCAAGGCCCTGGCATACGGCTGTACGTGCGTGTGGAGGCATGCACGCACACCGAGGTGCCAGCTCAGCCCCTTCCACCCTCCAATCCTTGCCGCCCCCTCCACCAACACTATCCCACCGGACCTCCACCCGGTGGGAGTGGAACTACGGGAGGGCGACAACCCATCCCACTAACCCCAGGAGAAGAGATCAGCCTGCCGGCTCCGCTAAATCCTGCTCCTCCCTCCCCACCCCACGTCGACGACCTGAGGTCGTTCCTGAACCCGGGTCACCAGTGTAGTGCGAGGTAAGGTGTCCAACGTCTCAACCCTCAGCACCACTGCGCCAGCACAGTGGAAGAGATTTTTTTAAAACTATGAGCAGCGGCCATCTTTATTGACTTGCGTTATTACACATTTAGTTACAACAGTTACTATCAGAATATCTGAGAAAATTAAAAATACACCGGGGATGACTCTAAGGAGGTCACAAATACATTTTTGTTAAACACCTATATGATGAAAATGTTTTACTAACAAATACTGTTGCTTTAAGGTGCTATATTTGTTCTGCATAAGCTGCACAGCAGTTGTCTGTTAGTTCACAGTTTCTACATTTACACCCTATGTCACCAGCATAACCATGCGCAAAAAGTGTGATGTTGCTTTATTTACAGGGGGTGTTGAGTTCTGTTTGTGGTAGCGTACCTTGAATCTTACAGAAGACAGTTTGACAGAAACGTTATGAATCCATTAAGAGACATGACTTTAAAATGAGAATGTGCTATCATGGCAAACCTTCGGATAATTGACTGGGTCTACCATAAAAAAGTACCATTAACCTACATTCAAGAGCGCCTCAGCCCTGACAAGGCACTGACTACATCGACATAGCAATGATCTAGAGTTACCTCATTGTTTAGCATCAGACAGTTATCTTACAGCCACCAAGAGACTTGAGTTTCTCGGTTTATATTTCTCCCTTTCTCATTTCGTCAGCATAAGAAAATGTTTTTGAGCAAGCACAGACTTCTTCGCAGTTCATTAAAAATGATCACATTCTACAGAGACAGTAGGAAAATCTATACTTACTCAAAGCAACTCACTGGTGTTATGAACTGTGCAGGCACTGCTGACAAACGATGCTACCTAAAGTCAAGGTGACATGCCAAATTTCCAAATGACCCTTCAGTAATCATGAAAGAACAGCTGTGTTTCTCACCACTTACAAAAACAAACATCCTATTGACATCTTCATGGAACTTTATATTTATTTTATTTTCAAAAGTTTCACCAGGAAAGACATACTGAGCTGAACTAACAGCTCGTTTCCAGATGCATCCTGGGGGGAAGGGGCAAAGGGAGACAAATAACAGAGCATTACAGGTCAGTATGTACAATAAACAGTACATAAGGAGACAATAACAGAGCATTACAGGTCGGTATGTACAGTAAACAATGCATAAGGAGACAATAACAGAGCATTACAGGTCAGTATGTACAATAAACAGTGCATAAGGAGATAATAACAGAGCATTACAGGTCGGTATGTACAGTAAACAGTGCATAAGGAGACAATAACAGAGCATTACAGGTCAGTATGTACAATAAACAGTGCATAAGGAGACAATAACAGAGCATTACAGGTCAGTATGTACAATAAACAGTGGATAAAGAGACAATAACAGAGCATTACAGGTCAGTATGTACAATGACAAACAAATATTTCAGGGAGGCACTCTCCAAATCCTGGGGTCATAGAAAAAAATTGTTGAGTAACTTGAAAGACCTTACAGGCAAGGATCCTAAGACACCACCCACCATGCTTAACATAAATGGAGCACCAACGCTAGACCTTGACACAATCACCAATACCTTCAATAATACGTTCTCCAACCTGGATAGTGTCCTCCCACCTGATTTCTTCGACGCCCCCTCTGCCAGTAACCACCCTGACACTGCTTCACTTCTACACGCTGCCCCACAATTCTACTTCAAAGAGATCCCAGCGCACTTAGCTAGAACCCATATCCAGAAGGCCATCCGCAACACAGGTTATAGCGGAGACTCCCTCGACCTGAAGCTGTTACCGTTGGTCCTTGAAGAAATCCTTGTACCCCTGACAAAGATCTTCAACCTATCACTCAAGATGTCCCAGTTCCCATCCCATTGGGAGCAGGTGACCATCACACCTGTACACAAAAGTGGAGATAGATCACTACACACCAACTACAGACCTATCTCCATCCTCCCTCCATTATCAAAAGCCCTGGAGCGCACCGCATCAGACCAGCTAGTCGAGTACCTGGAAAATATGACATCCAATGCCCTGAACAACATGGCTTTAGAAAAGGGCACAGCATGACCACTGCACTATTAGAATTCATGGGCTTCATCCACACCACTCTTAATCAAGGAAACTGTGGGGGCAGTATTCAACGACCTTACAAAAGCCTCTGATACTGTCAATCACCCACTCCTACTCTAGCAGCTATCAAATATTGGGCTCTCCAAAGACGCACTGCTCTGGTTTGCAAGTTACCTTGTGGGGAGGGTCCAGTGGGTTAGGCTCTCCAGTGTCACCTCAGATGAAAAACCGGTCCTCTCAGGGGTCCCACAGGGGTCCATCCTGGGACCACTACTTTTTAGTCTTTTCCTGAATGGCCTCCCTAGTGTCTGCCACCAGAAAATACTACTTTACGCCGACAATGCAGTCTTGTTCACCAGTCACCAAGACTCCGAACTCCTTCAGAAACAAATGCAGCATGACTTCATGCGCGTTGAAGAATGGTTCAGGTCACACAAACTGGTCCTGAACTATAGCAAAACAAAGGTGATGTCATTCTGCAACGCTAGGAGCAAGTATAAATCTTTGTCCCTCACCATCAAAAACTGCGTGGGGACCATACTTGATCATGTTCTTGAATTCAAATACCTAGGCATCACTCTGGACAGTTCCCCCTCCTACCATCGGCACAATAAATATGTTGCAGAAGCCACCAATATCAGGATATGCCTGCTCTACAGGCATAAACACTGTATGACTACTGATACACTCAAGCTGGCAATCTACAGCTCTGGCACCTCCATCATAGACTACGGGCTAGCAATCTACGGCTCTGCCTCTGCTACTGCCCTCCACAGAATAATGGTGACACTCAACAAAGCATGCAGACTTCTAACGGGGGCTGCCCAATTTATGCACACATGTGACCTGTACGTTCTGGCCGGATGGCTTCCTCTCCTCAGCCGAATCCAGTATCAGACCTGCCTCCTAGCCAAAAAGGTTCACCTCAGGATTATGCCCCCAGGTGTTGAAAAGCTCCTTACTGGCCACCGTAACACCCAACATAGTCGAAGTACATAACAACAAACCTTCATGGTCCCTAGATGCCGGACCACAATGGGTCAGAAGGCATTTGCCCACAGAGCTCCACAGTGGTATAATACTCTCAACAAAGAAACACTTACAGCTGCTGCCCTTGGTTCTTTCAAAAGACAAATTTGACTACACCTCACTTCAACTATTCATTGTGACTGCATCACCTAACAGCTCCCATCGTCCCTGAACTTTACTCGATTCAGGACAGTAGCCTTTCTTTGTCAACATCCCTCCTTCTCCTGCCTCCCTTAACTCCACCCCCTCTGCCCTACCTCCCCCCTCCCCCCATGGCACTTATGGAAATTCATCCCTTCGACTCCCTCCTCCTATGCACTCCAACCACCCCACCCCTTATCCCTCTACAACGGCCTTCTAGCCTGCCTACCCCCACCTTTCCCTACCCTCCTTAGCCAGCAGCTCATTTATAAGGGTTGTCGCAAAATGTTATATCAAATCTCGGTAACACTGGCTCACTTGAGCGACTGTAATAACTAAGCCTCAGCCATTTGTTGTGTCTTTTATTTAGAGTGTATAACTATGTCGACATTTGTATGTATGTATGTATACCCTCTTCCTTTTGATGTGAAACCTTTTGTAAACAAGCAGTTCTTGCTCAAAGGTATTTATAATCCTAGAGTCTAATAAATAAAAATTAAGTAGATAAAATTATATTTATAGTCATACTTATATAGGCTACAGAAGAGCATGTGATGTCGTCATGGGTGGTCCCAGATCGACTGCTAGTGAAATTTTCCGTCTAGATGTCATGCCAGCGGCTGGATGTTCCTATATCTGTGACCTGCTGCAAGAGATATCCTTGCAGAAGATCAGTATTTACAGAATAGTTACAGTATAAGCAAAAAGAAGTAGGGCCAGCCAACACAGCAATATATGCAGTAAGAGGAAGTCAGCAATAGTCAGCTTGTGAGAGTTGAGGCAGAAGATGCTGGAAGAGTATTCCAGGAATAAACCAGGAGGAGTAAAGCAGTAGTAGAGTTTATGGAGGAGAAGAAAGGGGAGATAGAATGGTGGGGGAGTAAAAGTGTAGTGAAGCCGGGATGGAGACTCAGGTGCAACTGCAAGAGGAAGCAGTGAAGTCACGAAGAAGAGAGGAGAGGGAGTGAAGAGAAGCAGCAGAGTGGATGGAAGGGGGGAAGGAATTCCAGAGCTTAGGGAGGTGAAAGGAGAAAGCAGCCTGGTGGGATGAAGGCAACTTAGGTAGGAGTGCAAGGGAGCAATAGCCAAAGCTGCGGAGGGAGTAAGAGGAAGGAGGAGGGGGAGAGAGTAGAGAGGAGTGGTAAGAGGGGAGAGAACTAAGCCAGCACATGGCAATAAAGGAGGAGAAATGTACATGATGTCTGGGTTCAAGGGAGGGGAGAGAGAGTGAGGAGTATAGGGAGCAGTGGTGAAACTGAGGAGGATGATAATGACGGGAATAATGCAAGACTTCAGGATATCATTCCTCGAATCATAAACTCAGATCAGACGGGTTTTGTCCTGGGTCATCAGGCACAGGATAGTATCTGTCGAGCTGTAAATATCCTAGAACATGTAAGGGAAACAGGAGAAGCGTCATTAGTCATGAGCCTAGATGCAGAAAAAGCATTTGATAAAGTGCAGTGGTCATTTTTACAGGCACCCCTGGAGGGCTTTGGCTTCCCAGAAGTCTTCTGTAAATTAATATCCAGGCTCTATGATTCCCCTAAGGGATGTGTATGGGTGAATGGCCATGTAAGGACAGCATTTGAATTGGAGAGGGGGAATGAGGCAGGGTTGCCCTCTGTCTCCTCTCCTCTCCTCTTCGCCATTTTTGTGGAATCATTGGCACAAGCGATCCGCTTGAACCCGTCCATCCGGGGTATAGAGATAGGGGGCTATGAACATAAATTGGGCCTTTACGTGGATGACATTTTATTGTTTCTGGGTGACCTGGCCCTGTCACTTCCAGAAGTTTCTGAACAGATACAACAATTTACTGAAATATCAGGCTGTTCCCTAAATACGGCGAAGACCGAGGTTCTGGTCTGCTCCCATCAGGTCCCCAGAGAAATTCAGAGGAGATACCCAATGAGATGGGGGTTAAATAAATTAAAATATTTAGGAGTATACTTAGGGACGAATCCATTATCCCTTTTTAAGATAATTACCCCAATCTAATACATGAGATAACACAAGATTACAAGAGGTGGTCCCTACTTCCTCTACCAATGCATTCCAGAATTCAAACCACCAAAATGAACATTTTACCCTGTATGTTGTACTTGTTTCAGAGTGACCTCTGTATGGTTCCACAACAGACCATTTTAGGTTGGCAGAGGCAACTAATGAGATTCAGTTGGGGTAACATCAAACCTAGGGTGTCTAGGAATATATTATATTTACCAAGAAAAGCAGGAGGTTTAGTGGTCCCTTTCCTTCCAGGATACTGGATAGCCTCACAGATGAAAATTGCATTGCTGTGGCAGTACCCCCATTATGCCTAACATTGGAAAAAGATGGAACTACAACAAATTAAGGGTCCTCCACTGCAGGCCATACTTTATAACAGACGCTTACAACGTCAAGTTACTAGGCAATTTCCTACGGGAATCAATACAGCCCTGGAGGGTTGGAGAAGGGGAACCAGCAAGGGAGGAACAGCATAACATATATGGAAATATATGTGGTGGGCTTGGGAAGAACACTTTATCCAGCTACCCTACACCACTGGGTTAAGGATCAAGCATTCAAAGGCTTCCATTCCCCATGGCAGGTTATAAGGGGAGGTGCTCCCATCTCTTTTGAGGCAGCTATGCCCCTGTTTGATTTAAAGCCAAAGGATAGATTTAAATACTACCAGATCAGTAACTGGGTTCATAATAATCTTAATAACCCAAAAGTAATACAGGGACAACACCTGCATTCACCACCATTTAAAAAAATGTGGTCATCTCCTTCTGGGAGAGGAGCGATAACGGAATTATATACTAGCTTTATACTAGATCAGGGTTACAACTCACTTAGTATTAAAATAAAGTGGGGGGAAGAGATGGGAGAAATAATAGAAGAAGACAAATGGGAGAAAAGTTGGGGCTTAATATGGAACACTACCTCCTCACCCTCTTGGAAGGAATTTGTTTGGAAAGCTAGAAGTCGATACTTCCTAGTCCCTAAAAGTAAGACCAAATTTAAAGAAGGGGGAGATTTGAAATGTTGGAGGGGTTGTGGAGAGAATGTAGCAGGACACCTACACATATTCTGGCAGTGCCCTAAAATAAAAACTTACTGGAAAAAGATTCAAGAACACCTGAGAGCCATCTTTGGTGAGGGAGAAGAACTGAGTCCCACACACTTGGTACTAGATGTTGAGCCAGCTCACTTAAGGGGTAAAGACGGCAAATAGCTTTGGCGTATTTTACGAGCAGCAGCATTAAAAACACTTACAAAGTGTTGGTTACACAGAGATAGCCCTACAGTAAAAGTCTGGGTTAAAATAATCACTGCAATACAGGAGATGGAGAGACTAACATTTTCAACCCAACAAAGACAAGAGCAATTTGTCAACAGATGGAACAGATGGGAACTGTATGTTACTAGTATGGAAGTAGATTGAAAACATTGGATTTCATTCTATCAGGGATAAATTAATTAATTAATGTCATTCAAAAAGGGACCCAGAAATAGACAAATAAATCAGAAGGTTACATGAAGGAATAGAAAATTAGGCAGAGATGTGGGCATAAAATTATATATCAACATAATAAAGGTAAATAATTAAAGGAGAGGTGAAAAGCAAAGAGGGGTAGCTATATTTTTTTGGTTGGTTTTTTAAGATTATATATTATTTTATAATTTTCAAGTTTTGTTTTTAAAATAAGTTATTTTAAATAATAATGTATAAAGTGCTTTTTAAACAGAATGGAACATCTTTACGAATGTAATAACATGTCATAATTGAAGTTCATATGTCTGGATGTTGAAATAATGAAGTGTAACAACTCAAAGTGAAAATAAAATAAGGAGTTTAAAAAAAAGAAACTGGGGAGGACGGTCAAGAGCAAACCGACAGAAGGAGTGATACAGTAGAATTGCTCTGTGAGCTGACAAGAGCAGGCATCCACAGTTACGATACAAAACCCCTAGTTTCAGGAGCAGTTTTTTGTGGATAGTGTCCACGTGTACAGAGAAGTCATGGTGCTGGTCAAACCACACCACGAGGTACTTGAAGGAGGGGACGTCTTCAAGGGGGGACCCATCCAGGGTGTGGAAGGAGGGAAGGGCTGTAAGTCTGGAGAGCTTTTGCCTGGTTCCAAAGGTCATGGAGACTGTCTTCTTTGCATTAAGGGACAGCTGATTTGAGCAGAACCAGAGCTGGACGTTGTCAAAGTCCAGCTGGAGTCTGGTCATCAGATCAGCTGGGGAGGAGCCAGAGGCAAATAAGACAGTATTGTCTGCATACAAATAGATGGACGCAGAGATACAGGCAAAAGGGAGGCTATTTAGGAAAATCAATAATAGGGCCAAGCCCGAATCCCTGAGGGATGCCAGTGCTGACAGGGAGAGGGAGGGGACAGGGAGTTGCCAATTTGAACTGATTTTATGCCCATAAGGTAAGAATGGAACCAATCAGTAGCTTGACTGGAAAGCCCCACTGCAGAGAACTTAGCAAGGAGACAGGTTGGGCCATAGTGTCAAAGGCCTCTCTATCCACCCCCTCTCCACCCTTCTCTCTTCCTCTCCTCACCTCCCTATAAACCCCCTCCTTCCTACCTTACCCCCACCCCTTCCAAATTTGCCCCTTTCCCTGCTGTCCACTGCCCGCCCCTTCCCCCTGCCCCTACCCTCTGAACCAGATCCCTATATGGATGTTTCTGTGCTCCACTCCCAAGTCACCCACCAGACACTCATGCACTGGACTCTTTCCTTTGCTACATCTCTTCTCTCTCTTCCTCTCTTCTTCTTGTCCTCTTTACTCCCATGACTCTCTAGTATGAATGTCTCTTCCCCCTTTTTTTTTTCTTTGTCCCCCCTACCTCTGGCTTAACCTGATGCTTTCCCTTCCTCCACACTCTCCTTCCCCTCTGAATCAGCTACCCCTTCAACCCTATGCCTATTGTACGTACTTCCCCCAACTCTTTGCTCTCCCTACCTCTGGCTTATCCTGATGCTTACCCCTCCTTCTCACTCCCCTTCCCCTCTGCTTGCAGGCAGCTCAAGTGGGTTCTAGCATCCACCCCTCTGGCAGTTGCTTAGGTCTTAATTGTTTGCACTGCATTTTCCCGTTCCACTCTGTATTTAGTTAACATATTACCATGCACTTTACTTCTGAATTGTATGATTATGATATACCTCCTGTTTTTCTGTGCATCATACTTCATTGTATTTTTTATTGCTGCCATGCAATTGTTCCATATCTTGTGTAACCTGTAATACTCTGTAATTATGCTCTTATGTATTGCACCTACCCTTGTTGTCTTTATGTATATGCTAGTTATATGTAATCAAGACCTCCTTGTGAATGAGCCTGCTCAATGGAGCTTTTCCTGCAATAAACTTGAATTGAATTACTTGAATTGAAAGGCTTTGGCCAGGTCAATGGAAATAGCAGAGGTGGTCAGGCCCTGATCCATTCCAGAGAGAATGGAGTCAGTCAGCCTGAGAAGGGAGGAGGTGAAGTGGAATTTGTGAAAGCCAAACTGGAAAGGGGTGAAGAATGAGGATGAGTCCAGAAAAGGTGAAAGATGAGAAACCATAAGGTGTTCTTGGAGTTTAGCAAGGACAGGAAGCAACTAGATAGGGCAGTAGTTACCTGGAGCGGAGGAGTCTCCACTTTAGGGAGGGGAATGACTGTGGAATGCTTCCAAGAAACAGGGACAGAGGCAAGAGAGAAGAAGAGGTTAAGAAGGGAGGCGATTGGAAGACAGATGGCAGGGGTGGAGAGGTGAAGGAGTTTAGGGTCCAGTTCATCAGGACTCTTACCCTTAAGGGGTTTAGAGCCAGGAGTGCCTTTAGGATGGCAGCCTGTGTGACAGGGGAGAAGGAAAAAGGGAGAGATGGGGAGGGCTGAAGGGGGTAAGTGGGAGAGGGGAGGGCTGGGGTAAAAAGGAGAGAAGGAAGCAGGTGCAGGAGGTGAAGAAGTTGTTGAATTCAGCGGCAACAGAAGAGGGGTCAGAGATGGTGGTGTCCCTCACCTTGAGGACCAGGACAGAGCACCGGGTAGGGGGTGAGAAGAGAGAGTGGATGACCTTCCAAAACGTTGAAGGGTGGTTAATTAAGCAGTATACCATAACAGGGTGTGGGTGATGCCAGGATTTACCCACGCCTGGTGTGGTTCGGTCACGAGGCTGTAGGCTAAGTGAGTAAACCCCACCAGAAGTGGGTAAATCCTGGCATCACCCACACCCTGGAGTGGCATACTGCGATTATACAATGTCCCCCTTTTTTTGGTGAGAAAAAAATTAAGAAAAATAGTTTTTTGGGGGTATTTTACATTATTTTAATTGATTATATTGCTCCATCACAAAAAATAAATGTTTGTTGGTAGGGTGACCCTTCATAGCTTTCTCATTTCTATGGGCCTGTCGGTCGTTATAATAGAACAAGGGTCATGTTTGATATTCAGAAAATGCACAACATACAGTACCAGAGGAGATTAACAGTCTGAATTGTGAAGAGTTGCTCTGGTTGGAATGGTTCATCGTGGCTCCCTTTCTGAGTGGAGAGCGAAAGAGGAAGTAGTTCAAATCTCGATAGTTGTTGAAATGAAAGTAAAATAACAGGCTAGGTAAAATGGATATCTTTTTTGAAAGTTGAAAAGGCAGATGAAAAAAGGCATTAATTAAAATTTAGCGTGAGACTTTTTGAACTGTATAGTAGAGCGCGGTGAGACTGCTCAAGCTGCCTATGTGTTTCCGGTGGCTTTAGCGGACGCAGCTTTAGTGTGGCTTTTGAGGTCCACTAGAACTGGAAGCTTACTTGCGAAGGTACAACATTTCTTTTTAGTGAATTTCACTGAGAAGGGATTTTTTTTTTATTGTGGACATTGGGCATGTATTTGTTGTCAATGATTATGGAAGTGCAATGGTTTCAGGCTCTGAGCTGCAAATCTGGTGGTATCCGGAAGACCAGACCTGGGTTTGAATCCCACAGCTTCCACTTGCATACTGTGTGACCCTGAGCAAGTCACTTAACTTCCCTGTGCTCCCAGGTCATTCCTGTAAAAAAGCTTTCAGCTTAGTGTGTTACTCCTGGTTAAACAACTAAATAAAAAAAAAAAAAGTGCAGTATTGATTTGGCACCAGTGATGTTCTGACGAATATGGCAACAGACTGGTATGGACAATGAACTTTAGAGGTGAGTCAGGTAGAAGTGGTTATGGGAGAGAGAGAGTGTGCCCCTCTGCAGCAGTCCTTGCACCAGAGGGTGAAGAAAAAGACACTGTCATGCAGGGGAGCAGGGGGTAGAGGTCCACTTTTTTAATTGATGCAGAAGTAACAGTTTATTTTTTATCAGGTACTTTCGGGGGAACTCGGGAGTCGCATGGAAGCAGGTACGAGAAACATTTTAAAAATACTGTTTCGGCTCATATACTGCTTGTACGAGTGTGTCCGAAAGCTACTGTGGCTCATTATGAATGTTTTAATCATTTTCAGTCTCGGTGAACTTTATTTTTGTATGTTGTACCGGGAGTTGTGGGACACCATGGTTTTAGCAGGGATTTCATGTGGTGTCTTTTTGTTTTGCTGTTCGGAGTTCAGATGGACTTGGGACATGATGGGGCTGGCTGGCACTTTTTACCATTGGATGATAACATGATTTACAACGTGTAAATCATGTCAGTCAGCCAATCAGGAGCCAGTATTTTTTATGCTGTTGTATAATATTGTTTTGAAAGGTAGCAGAAAAGTACTCTGCCTTGGCACGTTTGTTAGCTTTAGTGCAGGCATTACATAAGGCTTGATATTTGTGATAGTCAGAAGGGAAGCCTGAGGTCTTGTGAGCCTTCCATGCCAGATCCTGTGCACGCAGGCAGGCCAGAAGTTCAGCAGAGTCCCAGGGGAGATGAGAACCTCATACCCTGGTCTTCCTGGGGGGGCATGACAAGCCCATATAGCCAGAAAACAGGACCTGAAGAGATTTGGTGCTAAGTCAATGGAGCCAGCAGCAGAGATGGGTGACCAGTCAGTTGCTGCTAAATCCTCATGGAGGGAGGAGAGGTCCAAAGACCAGAAGGATCAAATCAGGAGGAGCTTCGGCAAGGCTTTGGGTCTGTGAACTTTGCTTACACAGTAGACCATGTGGTAGTCACTGAGGGCTTCCAGAAGGATGCCTGACGCAATAACACAGTATGGGTGGAAGGCAAGGGCCCAGTCCAAAAGGGTGTGATTTTAGGATCTATGATTGAGGTGGGTAGGATAATAGACTAGTTGGGTTAGGTTGCGGGACTTGATGTTATTGCATAATTTGGATATCGGGGGAGAGATGAGAGACAGGAGCTTACCTAGCATCATCAATGCAAGATATGAATTGTATTGCAGGCTTCCACTGCCATGTGTTGGAAACAAGTACTGATAATTATGCTGGCAATTACTGTGGTTAGGAGCTGACAAGGACACTGCTGAAAGTTTTCTTTTACTTTCTTTTTAATACAGGTGTTTGTCCTCTGATTCTGCCCAGCAGCCCCACTCTTACTGACCTTCCAGTCCCATCACCCGACTTCTCCAGGACTTACTTCCCTCGTTGTCCTCACCACAGGACCTGCGAGAGGTCAGTCGACATTCTTCCATCGTTTTTTTTCCTGCTGATTTTCACCCTGGGGCCCATGGACATGCAATGTGCACACTGTACAAGCTCTGCCTCCATGAAGACGTCCCCAGCGCCCACAACGTGAGGTCTCTTCCCTCTCTGTGTGGGTGCATGTGCTACCACCTGGATACCTCCAGAGGGTAGCCAAACAGCAAGTCACAGCGGCCCCCCCAAGGGAGAACAGTCCTACGAACACTCAACCCCCCCTTCCCCGGCCAGTTTCTAAGTGACCTGTGTCCATTTCTGAACCTGGGTTGCTGGCGTGGCAGGAGGTGAGGCACTGAGAGTGCCTCAGCCCTCTATGCAATTGGGTCATCTTTTTTCTTTCACTTTTTAACAGTTGTTTTTTTTTTTTTTTTTTTAATACAGCTGTTTAGCAGAGAATTTTAATGGCAATCATTGGGGGGGGGGAACAAAAGCATTTTTGTTGGTAAGAAAAAAAAAAACTTTTCTAGCCAAACATTTCAACAAGGTAAGCATTTTTCTTTATTCTTCTATTGTGCTTTTACATCTTCCAGTAATGATTTCTCCGACATTCAAATGTCACAATTACAATGATTTAAAAGGGAACATAATTTAAAGCACGAGTTACTGAGCAGTTTTTATGCTTTCATCTATCAAACCTTCAGTCTGGCAATGTGAACAGAAGTCTTATTTCTAATCTCGACTCTTGCTGGTGCAGACTTGGGGAGATGTCAATCAAACTTAACAAACCATGAACAAAGACAGGCCCCAGGCAGGTGGCACAGTCAAGGGAAAAGGTCACGGCAAGGATCACAAGTCTGATATACTCTGAAATAAGCCAGATATCAGAAAACAATCCTAATGGCTTTGAGAAAAAGTTTTCTTCTCTAATATCACTGTGTCTAGCTTTACTTCAGTTAATCTGCGGCGTGGTTTATGTTAAAAATGTCTTGAACAGAACTCCCAATGCTTCTTGACTTGATCGATGTGCAGCTGATGTGCTGCAGTGCTTTCAGAAGAAGGGCTTCTGGTCATTCTTGCTTCCTACTGTAAGTCTGCTAGTCTGCAAAGAAAAGAGTCTCCGCAGATTCTTCCAAGCTATACCAAAACCATCACCCTACAGAACCAGTATGAGTTAACCTATGCATCAGCTTTCCGAACCATAAAACGTCACGGTAACATAGTAATTAAGTTTGGAAGACACTCTAGGTCCATTATGTCCATTTCCCCTGATTAATATGCAGGGATGGAAAAAAAAAAAGAATGTCCTTCTTGAAACAACAAAAACTTGGAAACACGTCTGTAGATTGTCATGCTCAGTCATGGCCTGAAAATATGTTACTGTAAATGTTGCTACAGAATGTGACTTTTGGGCTGCTGAAACCTTATCTGCCTGCCAACCACATGAGTATTTGCATACCCATGAGGCTTTGTTCTGTATTTGGGGCTGTAAAGTGTACGTGTATAGTTTGGAGGGAGATTCATAAGTCAAACGATTTGGAAATGTGTTCCCTCCTTGTGTCCTTTATGGATCCCTCATACGGCTCTTCTTCCAAGCTGCATCTCTGGTTGTTGCCTCAAGAGTGTACCAGATGCCTGAAATGCTCCTGTAGTATTTTTTTTTTGTTAAGATGATTCTAAATAGTATTTTTTGTAATTTATATTTAATCTGTTTACCCCCACCCCCATGGTGGGGCCTGACCACAGCCAGGCAACATCCCCCAACGCTCCAGACACCCACCACAGAGTCAGAGTGACTGGTAGTGGAGAGCAGAGCCTGGAAAGATCGGCTATTACAAACATCGGCTATTACGCTGCTTTGTACCAAGGATTTTTCTTTTTTTTTTCCTTTGCTTCTTTTTCTGCCGCGTGGCCGGAGCACTACCCAGTCACGAACCCTCGTGCCTCCGCTTCCATATCGACCTTGGCACCCCTGACACCCCCCCAGCTTACCCCACCAGGGTGGGGTTGCGGCATTGGGCCTATGCCACAATCATGGCACTGGACTGGGGAGCCAGCCTGAAAGCTAATCGAAGCCAAGGGCAGGCTTCATTCATGGTGGCCGCAAGCATGATTTTTAGATTACCCCAGGGGTGGGGACGTGCAACGACGTCCTGCATCCACCCTGCCCCTCTCTTAGATTGGCACCAGCACTTGCGATCCCCCCGACCTCTGCCAGGAGTCATACGTGCGCCAGACACTCACCTGACCCTCCCCCCGGAGAAGGAGAGTAGCCCTGAGGGCGCTCGATCCTTCTCCCCCAGCTGGCCCTTCGACTCCTCGGGTCCGTTCTCAAACCTGGGTCGCTTGTCGTCAAGTGGAAATTGCCACTGCGCCAGCGGGCTGGCTTGTGCCAAGGATTTTTGAAGTTAAGCCCACCCTCCTCCCTGGTATATTTATTTATTTCAAAAGTTTTCACCAGGAAAGACATACTGAGCTGATAACAGCTCATGTCCTGATGCATCCAAGAATGGGGGAAGGAGTATGGAACACATAGGGGAATATTAAGAAATAGGCAAGGAGGAGGAAGGGCTGCCAAAGACCAGTTAGAGTTTGCGGAGACAGACTAGGCAGGGACCATCTTGGCAGACTTGGTGGGCCAAGCGCTACTTCTCTGCCGACAAATTCTATATGTCTATAATATAAAAGGAAAAAAAATAGTACATTAACTAAATATTAAAAAACAATTGCCCTTACAAATAATACAGTGCATCAAAAAGGAGCATTATAATAAAGACTGCATGGTAAAACAGTACAAGTTGCATGTGGTTGATAAAAACTGAGCTTGTATAGGCATAGAAAAACGTCCCCAACAGGGTGCAACGGTGGTTGTGGGGAGGGGGGGGCGCAAACATGGCCATAGGTTTAGGAGAGTGGGGGTCATCTACAGCAAAGGGTTAAAGATAGTTACAGGATGGAATAAGTCATGAAGGAGAAACTTAAGGGAGATGAGGCAGAGTGGACAGGCAGGGGAAAAGAGGACCAGAGTTTAGGAAAACGATTAAAGAAGGCAGCTTGACCAGCAGTAGGTTTCCTGGGGGGAATAGAAAGGGAAGTGGAAACATTGCTGTGGAGAGGGTAGGAGGTAAGGGGGAAGAACATAGGAGGGAGTGAAGCTAGGAAGGAATACTGGCACACAGCCAAAGAACGCCCATTGCACCAACCCAGATGAGATGCTGCCTAGAAAGGAGATTGTAGGGGGTTAAAATGTTGGTTCATGGTGCAGTCAAGAGCAGTTACAAGAGTAGTAGAGAAATCACGAAGGAGGGATTTGAGGGAGAAGAGGGAGTAGGCAGAGTAGATAGCAGGAGGAAGGAAGAACTTAGCTTAGGGAACCAAAAAGAGGAAGCAGTTTAGCCTGCAGAAGATTTCATATAAGGAACTGTGAGAGATCTAGGGTCAAAGTTACAGAGGGAGTAATTGGGGAGCAGAGGTGGATGAAAAGAGGGAGGTAAACTTGGGGGGAGAAATTATAAAATAAACAATGTAATATCTTTATGTTCTTGGCAGAGTGATCTATTCTTCCTTTGTAATATATGGATCTTGAAAATAATACTACTAAAAACGATGTAAATAAATTGTTGTAATACATAGCACAGAACACGGCACTCTCAATAATACTACACTTCACTGCCAATAATACTATCGTTCCAACGAACGATAGTATTATCACTGCAGCGCTACAGCGCAAGCGCACCCTTCAACCTCATGCCCACCATGAGCCACTTTCTTCACCACACAGCGCCAGCCTGGCTGCCACACAAACACTATTGCCATGGTGCCACATTCATCCAGTTCACCCATTGGAGCAGTTTCTCAGGAGGGGCAAATCAACTTCAAAAACATGGCAGACGCTACCTCGCTTAGTGAGAGGAATGAGGTTATGCCAGTTCATTTTGTCGGTTTTATTTCTTCATAAAACATACAGTGAATTACCTGGCAAACGAAGAAAAAATGTAAAGGTAGGCTCAAGCAAATTAAAAATAAAACTATCAACATATACTCTGGGGTCGGGCAGTATCAATACTGCAGGCGGGCGGCTGAGAGCGAGTGCATCTTCAATGCAACAGACGGCCAGCCCATTTCACAAAATGTAAAAAAAGCAGCACATTTTCTGAATCGGATCCATATATTACAAAAAATTAAAAATAGGTTACAGTAAATTACTCTGCTGAAATTCCATCTCGAGGTTCTGGGGACATAGAAACCTCTCGAGCGTTATATATGTCCCCAGAACCTCTCGATGGAATTACAGCCTTGTAATTCACTGTAACCTATCTATTATTCTATTTATCTTCTATTGCTTCTTCTTTCATTTCCTACATCAAAAGATCCACCCTTATGTTTGGAGCCCAGATGAATACCATGTTGTTGTTTTTTTTCCATAGAGATTTTGGAACAAGTGCAGTTTTGCAGTAAGAACATGGTTCCCAAGATTAAAGCAGAAATGTTAGTGTCGGTTGCAGGAGTACAAGGTAACAATGATACATAATCAGAGGGTTCCCCCTTCACCACCCTTTATTTTATTTTTAGACAATAAGATACTTGTTACGCCATAGTTATCAATAAAAAAAAAAGAGTAAATGTCCATGTGACAACTAAATCACAGTGAAATCTTGACCGCCATCTTATACAGCAAAAAGTACAGCTGGATGGATTTTTACATCAGCCAGCTGCACATCTTCAAGTTCAAGCTTATTGCAGGAAGACTCCATTGAGCAAGCTCATTCACAAGGAGGTCCTGGTGGTTATACACATACAATGACACATTATATAGTACCACGCCTTGGTAATCAAATATACAAAGTGCACACAAGGCTCAAGTCAGGTATTACATGGCAAGGTACAACGCTGAAGATAAATGTACAATTAAAGGGACGTTTTACAAAAAAATGTACAGTCAGTACAAGGTGAAGTTTAACACTTCATCACTGTATGATGCAATAGATAAACATAATGTGGTGAACACATGAGAAAAAGGATAAGATGAGTAGGGTGCACAGGGTTTGGGGGGGAAGGCCCGGTTGCGAGCTGAAGCGCTGGGGCTACTGGACGTTGGAACAGAAATTACTTTGAACAGTGATTTGTATTTCACTTGCATTTAAAATGCATGAAGAGGCTAGCATGTACAATTGTTGGGAAGTTTGGATAAAATAAATCATTAGCCTTGGTAAATGAAGTCCTGTCATTACTGTGGGTGTGCAGCAACACTCTGAACTAGTAAACGCTCCTTTAAATGGGCCTTGTGCCCAGTGGGCTTTACCCAGTCAACAAAGACTAAAAATAAAATAAATTTAAAAAGTTCAGGAAGCCCAAAAAGCATGGGTTACCCGAGTCCCCCTCATCATCACTCTGCCATACAAGCAGTTTTAACTCAAATGTCGTCCTACTGGGCTCCAAATGTCAGTGGTGAACATTCAGGTACAAAAGGAAGGGGCCTGGCACTGTGAAATGCCCAGATGAATAGACAGGGAGCCTGTGGGCTGCCTAGACCCCCAGAAACATTTTTTACACGCTCTGAGATGCAGTCTGAGCAAGTTGCTACCCATCCTAATTGTTGGTGAACTCAGTGCCCGTATCAATGTGTGACAAATGTGAATTAACTTAAATTTCTCACGCCCTTGAAGTTGTCCATCACACACAAAAAAATTATGTTTTCCATGCTCTGGGAAAGGCCGTCAGCAGGATTTTTCTGGGGGGAGGGGGGTTCTTATACTGGGATGAGGAGGAGGTATGTTATGTGCAACAAGTCCACGGAATTTTTCCATAAAAGCCAGGGATCTGGGGGTCACTAGGCCTCCAGAAGCTCTGGAGTTTTAGATGCTCTGTAGTGCATTTTGAGGCTTATTCTGAAGATAAAGCACAGTTCTATTAGGTCTCCCCTACCCCGACTCCAGGAAAAAAAATATTAATCTCTGGGTGGCCTCAAGTGCCTAAAGTCTGTGTCTGGCACTGACTGGTAATAGGACCATTGCCATGAATTTCCAGGGGGAATCTGATTTTTAGCGAGGAATCTGGGGGTCCTTCCCTATAAAAATTTTAAATTGTAGGTGTTCAAATTTGTAGTCTGCTGCATTTTGAAAGGGAAGGCTAAAATCCGTTTGTTTCTACTGTACATGCAACCAATATAAAAATCAATGCCAGACAGTGTTTACCTCACTGTTTTATGTAATCTTAATTCCTTTTGACTGGTCACTTGTCTACTAGGGTTACCAGTAACCAATCCTCATTTCTTTAGGCTAGATAAAACAATGAGGTAACCACTGCCTGGGACATGCTACCAGGGTAGCCACATAGCAGACAATAATTTAAAATATGGCAAAAGCATTCAAAATAAAGATATCCTCAAGATCCTAGCACAAGAAGACTCTTATTACTGGCCAGAGAAACAACTGCAAGACAGAGAAAGCAGAAAATCAACCTTGTAAATACAGTATATCAAAATAGATGGTACATCCATTCACAAGCATATTCAACACTCCAGCCAGCACTAATGTCAGGTACCTACTGTCTAGGTTTTCCAAAGAGCTGCAGCTGCTATACCCGCAGTAAGCAGTCCCCAACTGAGACAACAGTCCCTGGGTACCCACTCCCTCCCTCCCCCCTCAGTGCCTGCTGCTCTGTATTTTGTCTCCTTTACCCGATACTGATGTGCCACTACCAACCCCACTTAGAAGACATGAGCCTGATCTCCATGAACTTCATGCTGCCGCTGCTTTGCCTCCTCCACACTCCCGGCTGCTGGCGCGTTGCCCATGCCTGACTGTGGCACGCATCTAGTTGGGTCATGGCATCGTGGGTTCACACTGATATCG
Source organism: Neoceratodus forsteri (assembly GCA_016271365.2). Classification (NCBI taxonomy): domain Eukaryota; kingdom Metazoa; phylum Chordata; order Ceratodontiformes; family Ceratodontidae; genus Neoceratodus; species Neoceratodus forsteri. The sequence goes on along the minus strand of CM057458.1, from coordinate 212,930,573 downwards.
AGACTCATGCTGATTAACTGATCGTGATGGGGGGGGGTGCGTGGAAGACGGAAAGGTGCTTTTCAAGTGTGTGTGCCACAGTGCTCTGCTGGTTGTGATTTTAAAGGGCCAGTAATAAACTGGCAATGGGCAGGTAGGGATGGGGGGACAGAATCGGACTACATCGTAAAGTCGGGAAGAATTGCGCTTGTCATACCAGGAAAGCAGCAGCAGCCGGTGCACACTCTGCTGTAATAATTAAATTTACAACACCTGTGCTGCTGCTGCTGCAAAACCCAACTAATGTCAGTGTCAGCATTTTCAGATGGGGGCTTCAGCCCCTTAGCCCCCATGTCTGCATATCTCTGATGTCATGTCACATGGGACCCTGCCCCAACGTCTCCATTCTCCCCTCTTTTTTGTTATGCTCAAGAGTCATGTCTACTCCTTGGGCTACCAAAGGACAATCGTATGTGTAATTAAGTGAATCACTCTCCCTAGAGGTTGACCGCAACATTTCCATACTCTCCAGCAGTATGTTTACGACCCTCAGATTCCACTGTCATGTCATTAACTGAAGTAATCACAGAGTTAATTCAAAAACTAGAAAGAACGTTAGATATGAGCGTCCTTTTATTCCTGACGATGCGGTGTGGTTGCAAAATTATGCTGGAACGATTATCTTCCAAATTAATTAAATACAAGAACTACTTCCCATCAAACCTAATCAGCAACCAGCAAGAAATATCTTTTTTGTTAGCAATAATTAATTACTGACATCCTTAGATTCATAATCAGAGTATTTTTAAGTCCCTTAGATACTTTTTAAACAGCTTTCATTACAAGTATTGTAATTAATGGCTCCAGTTAATAATGACTGTTTTATTTATTTGTTTTTGTTTACTGGGTAGGGTACACTAGGCAAGTAAATGCCTGTTTACAGGTACAAGCCAGGAGAGCGCAGAGGCAATAAACAATCAAAAACATAGGACTACTGGCAGCCAGCAGACCTGACGAGCAATGCAATGGGACAACATGAGAAACAGACCATGTTACAGTTATGTGGGGCACCATGATCAGGCTCCCACTGAAGCACAATACAGATAACATACCTAAAGCGAGGCCAACCCAGTGGTGCGAAGGGCTGAGGGGCTTCCACCTCACCTGCCGCCACACCAGTGACCCGGGTTCAGGAACAATCTCAGGTCACTGGTGGTCAGCCGAGGGCAGAGAGAGGACAGGGCATCCCAGGGATTACACTCCTCTACCTGGGAGGGGTGACTAAGCCAACCTGACCATTGACTGCCACCAGGTGGAGGCCTGGGGGCAGGACAGACTCTAACCAACTTCAGTGGAAGAGGCTCCGGTTCTGCAATGCATGTGCCCCTCCACATGCACACACTTGCATGCCACCGCAGCCAGGGAATAGGAAGAAAATTAAAATGGAGTCAGGCGGAGTTTAATGAGCCCTGCCCACTCTCCCTCAGTCTACAGAGTCATTCGGTCGCCAGGGCACTTCTGAATTTGTGCACAGGGAAGGGAATGGTCCTTTCTCCTCTGGTTCTGCCACTGACAGACAGGTACTGGCTGCACCTCTGACAGTCCTTTTTAACGGATCACTGGAAACCGGAGTGGTTCCAGAGGACTGGAGGAGGGCAGCTGTTGTTCCACTTCACAAAAGTGGTAGCAGGGAAGAGGCTGACAATTATAGGCCAGTCAACCTGACACCAGTGAAACATAGAAACATAATAGTTGATGGCAGAAAAGGACTGCAAGGCCCATCTAGTCTGCCCATTTGCCCATTTTACCAATTTGCTCCCGCTGCCTCTACTAGGTCAGCAGTCTCAGCTATGCCCCCCTCATATGTATGATTCCCTTGTGCCTATCCCATGCCCTCCTGAATTCCTCCACTGTATGTGCTCCCACCGCCTCCTGAGGCAGGGCATTCCATGCATCCACCACCCTCTCTGTAAAAAATAACTTTCTCACATTACCACTTATGCGACCCCACCCTCCAATTTCATGTCATGCCCTCTAGTTCTGTTGTACTTTTTATACTGGAAGATGCTATCCCCTTCCACCTTGTTTATGCCTTAAGATATCTGAAAGTCTCAATCATGTCCCCCCTCTCCCGTCTCTGTTCCAGTGTGTACATACTGAGGTCCCTAAGTCTATCCCCATACGCCTTGCCATGCAGACCCTGCACCATCTTAGTTGCCCTCTTCTGCACTGTTTTCACCCTGTCAATATCCTTATGCAGGTGCGGCCCCCAGAACTGCACACAGTACGCTAAGTGAGGCCTAACCAGTGTCTTGTAAAGTGGGATCACCACCTCCCTCCTATGGCTTGTAATACCCCTCCCTATAAATCCTAACATCCTACTAGCCCTCCCAACTGCTTTTGCTGTCTTTTTGGTGGATTTCAGGTCATCTGATATAATGACCCCCAAATCTCTCTCCTCCCTGGTGGCTGTCAACAACTCACCCTTCCAACATGTAGCTCCCCCAGGATTTCTATTCCCTAGGTGCATGGTCTTGCACTTCTTTGCATTAAGCCTTAACTGCCATACGTCAGACCATTTCTCCAGCTTTTCCAGGTCTCTTTTTTTTTTTTTTTTTTATACTTTCCTTTTATCCTGCCTTACTGCCTTCTCACCCTACTCCTTCGGACTTGATCATTCCCTACGGATCCCACCCACGGAGTCTGCCCCTAAAGTGCCCGGCTAACTACTGTATCTCTCCCAACTTGTTCCTTCTTTCAGAGTGCCTGCACATTGGGGTCTTCCCCGTGGGTAGGTGGTCTGGGGGTCAGATCAGTCATCATCCAGGGTTGAGAGGGTGTTTTTCCATTTTTCTCCCTTTGTTGTCCCCTGCCATCTGAGGATGTCGGCACGCAGGACTGACGTCTAGACAGACGGCGTGCAGACACACGCCACTGTCAAGTGCCCTCAACGTTCTCCCCTCACTGACTCCGTAGAGCTGCCTGCGCACCAGTGCCCGTGCTTCCACGGGCACCGGAGCATCGGGTGCGCGAAACACCCCAGGATCCCACCCCTTGAGGAAGAAAGCATCCGTTGGAATGCTCAAATCCTGCTCCTCCTCTCTGACCGCCAGCAACCTGAGTCCGTTCCCGAACCCAGGTCACTGGCAAGTTGTGAGGAGTGGCGTCCAGCACCTCAACCATCAGCGCCACTGGGCCGGCTCCAGGTCTTTTTTTATTCTCTCTACGTCCCCCTTGAGTAACTGCTCTGTTGCAGATGTTGGTGTCATCTGCAAACAGGCATACTTTTCCCTCTAACCCTTCTACTATGTCCGCTATGAAGACATTGAAGATGACTGGTCCCAGGACTGACCCCTGTGCCACACCACTGGTGACTCCCATTTCTTCTGACTGTGTGCCATTTACCACCACCCTCTGCCTTCTGTCCACTAACCAATTTCTGACCCAGTTCACCAGCCTGTGTCCCACTCCAGGCTCCTCAGCTTGTTTACCAGCATTCTATGCAGGACTGTGTCGAACGCCTTGCTGAAATCAAGGTAGGCAATATCCACCGCCCCTCCCCGGTCCTCCGCCTTGGTCGCCCAGTCAAAGAAATCTATCAGATTTGTTTGACAGGACCTTCCCGTCGTGAACCCATGCTGCCTTGGATCCTGCATTCCAATGGATATCAGGTGATCCACAATACGTTCCTTTCGCAGTGTCTCCATGATCTTCCCCACTACTGAGATGAGACTCACTGGCCTGAAGTTCCCTGCGTCCTTCTTGCTACCACTCTTGTTAAGAGCAACCAAATTTGCCCTTCTCCAGTCCTGTGGGACCACCCCCATGTTCAGCGACTTGCTTAACAGGGCTGCCAAAGGTGCTGCTAGCTCCATCCTCAGTTCCTTTAGGATCCTTGGATGTACTCAGATCTACAGATGAGCACGTTAGGCTCAGGGGGAAGTACACAAGGGCCAAAGCGCCCAGCTGGTTCAGTTCTGGGGTTGCCCAGGCAGTAAGGGAAAAGAGGTTGGCCTCTAGACAATTCAGGAAGACCAAGAGAGAGGTGGATAGGGAAAATTACCTAAGGTTGGCTAGTGAGGCAAGTAGGGAAGTCCAGCGAGCAAAGACACAGAAGGAGCTACAGATAGCTGAAGGAATTAAGACAGGGAAGAAGGCTTTCTTTCACTATATAAATGACAAAAGGGACAAGAACAAAGGGATTGTTAGGCTTAAGAAAGGGATGGAGTGGGTGGAGGATAATGGGGGAAAAGCAGAGATACTAAATGAATACTTCTGTTCAGTCTTCACCAGGGAGAAGGACTGACCAGTGCCCTCAGGAGGGAAAAGAGGAGCAGAGGGAGAGAGGAACACAGATGTAGTGATAGAGGAGGACAGAGTGAGGGAGGCGCTGCTGGCATTGAAGGTGGACAAATCACCAGGCCCGGACAGCGTACATCCAAGGGTACTAAAGGAACTGGCTGAGGAGCTGGCAGGGTCACTGGCAGACCTATGTAATAGTTCACTAGAGTCAGGCGTGGTTCCGCAGGACTGGAGGACAGCACATGTAGTGCCCCTCCACAAAAGCAGTCCCAAGGATGACCCAGGGAATTACAGATCAGTCAGTCTGATCTTCACTGTGGGCAAGCTCATGGAGACCATACTAAAGGAAAGGTTGGTGGAATATCTAGAGGAGCATGGTCCCCAGTATGCGAGGTAGTATGGGTTCATGGGGAGGGGGATTGTGTCAAACAAATCTGATTGACTTCTTTAACTGTGTCACTAAGACAGTAGACAAGGGCCATCCTCTATCTTGATTGCAGCAAGGCCTTTAACTCTGTGCCCACAAAAGGTTGATCAGGAAGTTGGTGGATCGCGGAGTTGGGGAAAAGATGGCCAGATGGGTGGAAAACTGACTGAGGGACAGAACTCAGAGGGTGGTTGTGGTGGAAGAGTTATCTGGTACCAGAGAAGTAACCAGTGGGGTCCCGCAGGGCTCGGTGCTGAGGCCGGTGCTGTTCAATGTCTTCATCAGTGACACTGGGGATGGCATTAAGGGCAAAATGTGCCTATTCGCAGATGACTCCAATCTCTGCGACAGAGTGGACACAGCTGAAGGGATACAGGACGTACAGGAAATCTGGAAAAGCTGGGGAGGTGGTCCAGGAACAGGCAGCTTGGCTTCAATGCCAAGAAATGCAAAGTTATGCATATTTGAGCCAAGAATCCCAAGACAGAGTACTACCTGGGTGGAGTCCGAGTATCTGCATCAGAGGAGGAGAAGGACCTGGGAGTGACGATCACTAGTAACCTGAAGCACTCCACACAGTGCAAGAAAGCATCAGCAAAGGCAAACAAGATGCTGGGATGCATATCTAGGGGGATCAGTAGTAGGAGAGAGGAGGTTATATTGCCCTTGTACAGGTCACTGGTAAGGCCGCATCTAGGAATTCAGTACTGGTGCCCACGCCTCAAAAAGCACATTAACCTGCCGGAGACGGTCCAGAGGAGGGCTACAAAGATGATAGAGGGTCAGCAGGGTAAGGCATATGAAGAGAGGTTGAGGGCACTGAACATGTACTCCCTGGAAGACAGGAGAGAGAGAGAGAGAGAGGGGACATGATTGGGACTTTCAAGTACTTGAAAGGGATAAATAACGTTGATAAGGAGGATCTCTTTAAGCTGAGTGGCAACCGTAACATGAGGGGAAACAATCTTAAGCTGGAGGGTGGAAGGCTTAGGAGGGAGGTCAGGAAGCACTTCTTCACAGAGAAGGTGGTGGACACTTGGAATGCGCTACCGGAAGAGGTAATTTCGTTGAAGACAATGGGCAGCTTTAAGAGAGGCTGGGCTAGACAAAGGGAGAAGGTAAGGATCATGGGTAGGGAGGATGGGAGGAGTGGGGAGGGAGGGCAGGGACATTAGCTTAATCTGTGGACCATGCAATATGAGCAAACTTGATAGACCAAATGGCCTTCTTCTGCTGGCTTCTTCATATGTTTGTATGTATGTACTCCATCTGGCCCCATTGCCAGATGGAGGGAAACTTAATGGAAACACTGCTGAAGGAAAGGATTGTGGAGTATCTTGAATCCAGTGAGTTATAAGACCAACGGCAACATGTACTCACAGGGGGTAGGTCATGTCAAACAAATCTAGTAGATTTATTTGACTGAGTGACCAAGGAAATTCGATCAGGGAGGAACAGTAGATGTGGTCTACCTAGATTTCAGTAAGGCTTTCAACACTATTTCACATAGGAGACTAGTAAGTAAGCTGAGTAGCTTAGGGGTGGGTTAAAAGATAGTAAACCGGGTAAGAAACTGGTAAAGGGATAGGTGACAAAGGGTGGTGGTAAACAGAGTTCACTGCAGAGAAGGAAGGGTGACCAGTGGGTGCCTCTGGAATCAGTCCGCTTTAATGTCTTTATAAGTGATATTGCAAAGAGCCGTAAAGGAAGGTCTGCCTCTCTGTGGGTGACACCAATATCTTCAACAGTATGGACACTCCAGGTGAGGTGGAAAGGATGAGCAGAGACCTGAGAAAACCAGAGGAGTGTTTAAGGGTAATGAAGCTGGGTTTCAATGTGAAAAAGTGCAAATTATGCACTTAGAGTACAGAAACACCGGTACGGACTACAAAATGGGTGGAGTGGTATTGACAACTACCAGCAGGAAAGAGACCTGGGGGTTATCATATTGGATGACTTAGAGGTGGCCAGGCAGTGCAACAAGGCAGTTGGGGATAGTGGGATGCTGGGGTGCATAGGAAGGAGCATCACCAGCAGAAAGAGGGAGGTAGTATTGCCCCTCTATAGATCACTGGTAAAACACCTCACCTTGAGTACAGTGTCCTGTTCTGGAGACCACATCTCAGGAAGGGCATAGAGTGGAGGCTGTCCAGAGGAGGGCAACTAAAATAGTACAGGGTCTGCGTCACAAGACCTACAAGGCAAGACTTAATGGGAAACGTCCACCTAAAACTGGGCCCCACCTCAGTGTGAGACTTCAATGATTAGCTTTCACAAAAATTGTTTTTGATACTTACCGCATGCTGTTTTATTTAGAATTTATTTGGTTGATCTTGAATTCCTTCCTTCTGGCATTTTAAATCCAAGTGCCCCTAATGGCATGCCCACAACGTCTGTCCCGAGAATGACATATGATGCGGCGAGCAGCCGCAGGAGCATCCATAGATTTACTGTACAGCTAGAGCTTTTAATAGTTCTGGTTTGAAATGTAGGTGTCTTGGTGCAGTATATTGCTGGAGTTTTTAATAGCTCTGGTTTGAAATGTACGTGTCTTGGTGCGGTATATAGCTGGAGCTTTTAATAGCTCTGGTTTGAAATGTACATGTCTTGGTGCGGTATATAGCTGGAGCTTTTAATAGCCCTGGTTTGAAATGTACATGTCTCGGTGATATACCGAGACCAGGTATAGCAGGTATCAATCAATCAATCAATCAATCAAATCTTTATTTATTCAGGCGATCATCATTGAGCAAGGCTCATTTACAAGACGGACCTGATAGGTATGACCAGGTGTTTTTTACCAGTGATCTATAGAGGGGCAACACTACCTCCTTCTTTCTGCTGGTGATATCCCTGTGAGCCTCTCAACCTTTAAGACATTATATGCCTGCTCTGTTAAGGAACTTTGCAACTGTTTCCCTCATTCCTAGTCAGCCTCTGGGTCTGCTGTGTATCTTGATTCTATTTTGCTCTTATTCCATGTCATGGTCTCCTGGTTTTTTATCCCTATTCTTCCTTTCACCTTTTTTCTGTTCTATGTTTTCCTTACTTCCTTACCTGACTTTCATCTGTGCCATCCCTTACTACCGTCTCCCATTATGTGGTAGTTCTGTATCCTCTTAGTTGAGACCTGTCCCCCTTGCCCCAATGTCCTTGTATTCTCTGTGTCATTGTGGCCCTTCACCTTACCCCCTGAACCTCTCATTCCCCCTCCACCGCCCTCATTCCCCCTTTCTCCCCTTCTCTATAGTTTACCCATGGTATCCCCCTTCCAGTTCTGAATGCCCTGGTTGTCATGGCTTGTACTAGGTGATGTACAGTATGTTAGGATACTGTCTGCTATCTCCTGTTATTTATTAACCATGTACCCTTGTCATTTTCACCAGATATTGTGGTGTACTTGTTGTCTACATCATGTGAATGCTTCGAACTGCTGCAAGTCCATTTGGGTCACTATCCTAATTACCTTGTAAATTGGATTATAATCTCTTGTTTTGATTGTATATGCTTTGACTGTATATAAATGTATTGTACCTTGACCTTGTTCTACCCAGGTCCATCTGGCAAATGAGCATTGCTCAATGGCATTCGCCTGGATAAATTAAGATTTTGATTGATTGGTGATATACCGAGATGAGGCAGAGGCTGGCAGTCGAGTGCCTGTCTGTACTTGGTCTCGGTATAGCACCAAGACATGTACATTTCAAACCAGAGCTATTAAAAGCTCCAGCTATACAGTAAACCGATGGACGCTCCCATGGCTGCTCCCCTTATAATATGTAATTTTCAGGACAGCCACAGGAGGTTGTGGGCATGCCATTAGGGGCACTTGGATTTAAAATGCCGTCAGGGAGGAATGCAAGATCAACCAAATAAATTCTAAATAAAACAGGCACAGTAAGTAACAAAAAAACAAGTTGTTTGAGAAAACACTAATCATGCCCTGTCTCACACTGAGGTGGGGCCCGATTTTAGGTGGACATTTCCTTTTAAGGATCTCAATATGTACACCCTGGAAGACAGGAGGGGGGATATGATAGAGCCCTTTAAATACCTTATGGAGGGCCACGGCCTTGTGGCGCTAAGGGTTGAGATGCTGGATGCCACACCTCACGCCACTTTGATGACCTGTGTTCGGGAGCGAGCTTGGGACGCAGGGGCTGGCTGGTGGTGGGAGAGCTGGATGAGCAGCTGACAGGCAGCTCTCCTCTCCCGGGGAGGAAGACAACTTCTCTTCGGGTCTTAGCTGCTACCACGTGGAGGATTGGTAGCAGCGCCAAGCCATACAGGAGGAGTGGCACTAGGCTGGATGGGGGAAGGCGTCATCACCAGGTTCTCGGCGTGTGCGTGCACACCTCCACACACATACAAGCTCGCAGTTTACCAGGGGCACCGGACAGAAACGGAGAAAAACAGGAAGAGGGGGGATGCTGCAGGCTAGATGATGCCATGAGGGGCTGAGTTGAGCTCTCTACAAAGAGCCGAAGCCGCCTGCAGAAACCCCAGGGAGCATAAACACCTAATAAATAAATACCTTACGGAGTTGAATAAGGTACAGGAGGGAAGTATTTTTAGAAAAAAAGGTGCTCAAGAACAAGGGGACATGCTATGAAGCTGGAGGGGGGTAGACTCAGGAGAGATGTGAGGAAGTACTTCTTCACAAAAAGAGTGGTGAATTCCTGGAACAACCTTCCAGTGGAGGTGGTTGGGGGTAAAAACAGTGGTGGGATTCAATAATGTATGGGACAAGCACAAGGGAATAGTAATGGAAAGGAAAGGGAGAGGGAGGGAGAGAGAGAGAGAGAGAGAGAGAGAGAGCGCGCTGTAGATCAAGTAGGGTCTGTGGTGAGAATGTCGGTAGGGAAAATAGGGGAAGATTGGCTGGGCCAAGAGGCCCTTATCTGCCGTCAGTTTCTATGTTTCTGTATCTGTGTTGGGAAGAATCCACAGGGGCTTTAAGGCCGGGTGTTAAGGGAGGTGGTAACTGGTGGGTGTGCCAACGTAAGTCGATACACAGCGACAGATTTCACCCTGTTCATGTTTGGAGTCGCTGTGCTGGTGCAAGGAAGACATTGGCGCATTTCCTAGTGTTTATGCCCCCCCCCAGTCCAACTCGAGTCAGATATTTAGAGAGACTGGGGGTGGTGGGGGTTTAAGCTCCCCCACGTGGGGGTTTAGGGATGCAGCCCCCGATAGAACTTGACCGACATTCCGACGTACAATGCCGACACTCGGCATTGTGTCTGTCACTGTGGAATGTTGAGTAGTGCTGTCGCAGTGTAATAGTAAAACTGGTGGTGGGGAGCAGGGAAGGGGCTGAGATGCTGCCCACCTGACTCCTGGAGAAAAAGCTATATGAAAAAAAAATAAAACCCCTAAAGAAAACTAGCTGGAAGGGACAATGTGCTCAGGTGAACACTCAATTAACATACATAGGTGTTTACCCGCTGGACACAGAAGTGAGGTAAATACACAACTCAGGTTAACAACCATTACATGAGGCAAAATACTGAGACAAATCTGAGTGCAAAGTGTAAGAGGGATGTCAGGATGCTAACTGGAACAGGAACAAGTGGATGGCCCCTTTCAGTGTCTCTGGAGTGCTCCTTCGAAGAGCCCATGTGAGGGAATGCTGTGGTCATCCACTGGAAAAGTTCCAGAACTTCAGGGCGAAGATGGAGCGGGCCTGTTCACTGCTCATGGTGAAGCATTTGGAACATGGAGGAGTGCTGCCTCAGAAGAGCTGAGTGAGTAGGATTCGTGAGATGCTTAGGGGAAGGTTATGGAAGGGGCAAGTGATAAGTATGTGTTTTTCTATACAGCTTTTTCTCCCTAGTGTACAGGCAGGGCTCTTCAGCCCCTGTCACTCCCAAGCAGTTGCCACTTCCCCCTGAGACTTACCTGCCACTCTGTCTTCCCCGTAGCTTGCCCTCCCCCCACGACAGGGCCAGGAACAGGGCCACTCCCCTGGACCGGATCCAGTTTCTCAGTGGCAGGGGTAATACAGCAATGGTGCGAGTCAGAGCAGTGGGCGGGGCTTCATGCGCCAGTCCACGATTTTCTAGTTTCCTCCCACTGACTGGCAGCATAGTGACGCAATTGTGCATACACATGGAGGTGTATATTTACTACTCGCCGACTGCCAGTCAGTCACCAAGTGTGTGTGGTGCTCCCACTGGCCTACCACCACCCTCTCCATGTGGTGGCAGTGTCTGAGCAGTGCAGCAGATCCCCCTTGCTGGGAGAGGAGAGCGTGCTGAACAGGCTCAATCCTCTCCTACCCTAGCTGACCCCCAGACAGCCAGAGTCCGTCACTGAATCTGATTTGCTTGCGTGAGCCTCAGCCCTCCACACCACTGGGCTGGCTCTAAGGGAATGAGGATCTTAACAACCTGTCAATAAATCACCCTGGAGAATACGATCGGGAAGCAGAGGGAGAAAGCGAATCCAAAGAGGCATACACTCCCCATACAGGGAGAAGTGGTGAGTTGAGCAATTGACAGTGAAAAGCGACAGATGTTATTATAGGTGGCTGCCACTAGCAATTTTTTAAAATCTTTTTCATTCAGCTTACTTTTTAATTGTACCTACTAGATTCATACTGTGGATGTATTAGTGGTGCTCGCACACATTTCCGCATAGTTAACAGCACAGCACCACACTAAGACATTTTTTTAATGGTGGGTGTGGCAAGGGAGCATACACTTTTAAAAAAAACTCATATCAGTTCAGGAATTAAATGAAATTGAGTACATTGATGTTTTTGCCAAATACTCATGATCACTGAAAAACTTCTAAGATGAAATATTGCTGCCAACTAACAAATACCGCTTCGTCAACTTAGTCCTCTCTTTTCAGATCTTTTCCTTGGAGGCAGTGCAGTTTCAATTAGCTTCCTCTCAGCATATATAATCGTGGGAGGAGCTGGAATATGACAATAATCAAATATGTTTTTGATTCTTTCTTAATTGTTTGATCAAACAAAAATGTCATTGTTTGCTGCTAGAGAACTTTTCCTGAATGACTACATAACTTGCCAATAAAAGTGGCACTTTTCTGCTGGCCCGGTGGCGCTGAGGGCTGAGGCACTGGACGCCTCACCTCGCGCAATGCCGGTGACCCGTGTTCGGGAACGAGCAAGGGTCACCAGGGGTCAGCAGGGGCAGAGAAGGATTGAGCATCTGATGGGCTGGTCTTCTTCTCCGGTGGGGGTTCTCAGTAGTCGGTGCCTGTCTGCTCCCTAGCGGAGGCTGGGGGACAGGGCACCACGCTGCAGTAAGGGGAGGAGTCGAGGCAGACGCTTGGAGAGAGTGCATGCGGACGAGTGCGCGCTCCTCTCCGCAGCGTCACTGCATGTCACGACACCTGGGGAGAAAATACAGAAACTAGTTGCTGCAGCAGAATGGTGGAGGGCACCTTGCAGGATCCGCTCCCGGCCAGCCATGGTGGTGGCCCCTTGAATCTGGTCTCCGGTGGGAGTTGGGGAACCCCACCAGGGGGGTAAGCCCTGGGACCGGGCCAGTGTCGGATGGTGAACGCCGTGGGACAGGGCTGGGGGCTCCCTCCGGAGACAAGCTGGCAACACCAAAAAAGATATAGCCAAAAAAAAAAAAAAAGAGGCACTTTTATATATTGTTTGCCTGCTAGCAATTTCCCCTCCCTCCTCCTGCCCTCCCTCCCTCCTGCCTCCTCCATTCACATACCCTCACCCCTCCTTCTTCCTACTGCCCCCTTTCCCTTATAATTAATTAGTTTCTGTCTACCACCCTTGCTCTCCTCCCCCTACCCCCACATAACACCTACTACCCTACTTCTTCTCCTCTATGACCAACAAAGTCGTCCCTGACTGCTTCCTCCCCTTCCCTCCTCTCTCCTCCTGTCCGCCCTGGACTCCAACTTGATACAGGTATTATTCAGTCATTTTTGAATTAAGATATTGTATTTGTAAATGTTCTGCTTGCATACTTTGGAAACTGCCAATTTGTTGGCTATTTTTGTGTTTCATTTCTGTAATTCATGCTAATTTATTTTCCTCACTGTTTGTTATGTACTGCATCCTGTTATTATTATTCACCTACAGTTTAATGTATTCCAACGCAGAATCTTTGTAAAAGAACCATTGGTTTAAAGGTACTGTAATCCAAGGCTACAATAAAATAAACTTAATTGTTTCCCATCCCACTGGACCTGAAAAATAAAACGAAGGTGCTTGCTGGATGCTTTAAAATTTTAAATAGTCTAAATATGTTGGGCATGATTTTCAAAAGGGAGACTGGAAATGCGTATTGTCCCTGTGGCTGACCAAAATCTGTGCATGCAGCACTGCTGCTATTTTCTAAAGATGTGCCCATTCGTGACAAAAAGTCACAGTTTGAGTCAGCCAGCTAGTATAATGGTAGCACTACTGCTTGCCATCCAGATGACCCAGGTTCATGGACAGGTCCTCTGGCAAGTTGAGGTTCAGGTGTTCGTCTGCGAACCCTCCTGCCCCAGGGAGGGAGAGCACCTCCTTCCTCTGCAGAACTGCCACCTGGTTGGTCAGGGGAGGGCATGATGTGTGGAAAAGGTATAAGTGGTTCCTCTGAAGCAGTCTTACTTTGGCACGCACCTACACACATGGCGAATGACGCAGAGGCATCACACTCCCACAGTGGGGCCATCAGGGGAGTTCTGAAGGTACGGCAGGGCTTACCCAGCTGTCCGACAGCCCTAGCAGGCTACTGGGAGGAACAAATAATTTTCAGCGCAGACTGCAACCCCTTTTTACACCAAATCGGCAAGTGAGTACGCTTTATAAATGATGTGCTGTGCATTTGGTCAGGTACCAAAGAAGAAGCATTGTTTGTGCATTGGCTAAACCAAAATGATAAAAATTTACGATTTACTTTTAACTGTAATCCAACAGAAATAGAATTCTTAGACACGGTACTATCAGTAGATGCACACGACGAAATTTTGTTCATGGGCTACAAAAAAACGACTGCTACAAACAAACAGTCTGCTGCTTGCCTCAAGTTCTCATCCCAAAAATTAAAGGACGCGATCCCTTACTCCCAGTTTCTCCGGTTAAGATGTAATTGTTGTAAATATAGTACCTTCCTCTCACAAGCCTCAGAACTTAAGAGATAAATTTCTGTCTCGAGTCTATGATCCAGACTTGCTTGACCATCTTTGGAATGAGCTAAGGAGTTAAATAGCGATTAGCTACTATGACCATGTGGTCCAGTAAGGGATTCTGAAAACAGAATTAATTTTGTCACTGAGTTTAATTATTTTTCTGGCTCTTTAGGGAATGTGGTTAATAAATATTGGCCAATTTTATGCAGTGACGATTTACTTGCCCCACACATAGGTAGCAGACTGAGAATCTCCTTTCGCAGAGGCAAGAATTTAAGAGATGTGCTGGTCAAAAGCCAGTCTGTGAGGGGCAAGTGAGCCATGCAACTTGGCTACCAGTTAAACCACCTGGTAAGTACAAATGTGGAAATTACAATGTTTGTACATGCTGTGTTCAGAGAAAGAATTTCACTGCACCAACTAACCACAGAACAGTTAACATAAGGCAGTTTATTTTATTTTTTGTATACTTTATTTTTATTAGTTTATCAATGCAGCAACATTGAGATATACATGTAGTGGACTATCCAATTACATAGCACAATATAGGACAACAGTCATTCACCATATAGAGATACCACATCAGGGGTAACCATGTTACAATCTTGAAAAGAAAAATCCCACAAATATGCTGTGTTTAAATGAATCCAAGAGCAGCATGGTTTTTCCCTTAAATTAATGAATGTCCAGCAATAATCCTTCAAAGGCAATGTGGTCTCATTTGAGACCTTTGACTCCATGTATTATATCTAAAGGAACATCACAAAAACTGAGAGCAGGTTATTGTACATATCTATTATATATTGTCCCCATACCTCCAGCCCATCACTTTCCATCTAAATAACAAATGAGCTTTTAACATGGCTCAAATCACCGATCAAAAGGACCACTGCCCAAAAATACAACAGGAACAATTTTTTTTTAATTTAGTCACTGAGTCCAAACAGCAGGAAACTATCAAAATTAGACAGTAAATCTGTCATAACGAGTTCCAGAAGGCCTTACTCAGATCCCGAAAGGCTCTCTCAAGTTTCAACCTCTTCTCCAGCGAGGCGCTCTTCAGCCACTGATAATTTCCTGGAGATAGCCACAAATTTGGTTGCCCATTTGCAAGCATCAATGGGATCTGAAAATAGGTAAATTTTCCCCTCCCAGATAATTCGAAGGCATGCAGGGTAAATCATCATATGGGGTATTTCAGCTTCCTTCAGCAAACGCCTCACCCCATCAAATTTTTTGTGGCCTTGTCTTGTCGCACAGCTATGTCCATGAACAAGTAAATCTGGTGATTATCCATCATAATATGGCCTGCACAGCACGCCAACTGTAGAATCTGATCTCTCTCTCTCTCCCCCACACCCGACAATACTGCCATCAAGGTTCGAGGGTCTGTAGGATCTTGCTGCTGGCCATGAGGGGGTGACACAATATACTTTCTGAATGTTCAAAATCGGTTGTGCACCAGCAGGCAAAAGTTTCTCCGTTAGGAAATCCCAAACAGACATCCGTGGGTGATCTCCCTCACTGCTCTCCGGAACACCCAGGAGCCTAATGTTAATGCTGTGGCCTGGTTCTCCATTGATTCCATTCTGGCACGTAAAAGTTGCAGTTCCTTGGCCATAAGGGAGGTAGCCCCCGAGGCAGAATTGGCCTGTTTGCCCACCTTGTGGATCTCCGTTTTCAGTCCTTCTACAGTGGTTTCCAAGATGTTGACTCTGGAATTAAACCCCTCTACTTTCTGTGACAGTCCAGCGACTGATTGAATTAAGGTCTGAATTTTCAGACCCAAAGTAGAGAGGGTTTCCTCTGTAGTGTTATCTGTCATCTGGGCCTCAGATCCCGATCGTGAGGGCTGCACGGTTCCCGCGCCTTTCCCTCTATCGAAGCCACCTGCTGCCCTGTCTCGCTTCGGATTCCCCATCCAGATGTACTTCTGGGTCAGGAATCCAATAAAGCTGTCCAAAATCGTCTAAATCCACTAGAAATTGTTAATTTTTTTAATTTAGATGTACAAGGCAACAGAGCTGTAAAATCCTGCGTCTACACAGTTCGGGCTCCACAGTGCCCCCTCTCAGGCAGTTTATTTCCTGCGTTACTACCTCTATAGTCTATGCTCTGTGGTGTGACTGTGGCAAATTATATATTGGCAAAACAATTCGCCCACTCAAACAAAGACTACAGGAACATGTCAGAGACATTAAGAACTCAGACACAGAGAGTCCTGTAGCTACACATTTCCTTGAAAGCTATCAGTGTCCCAATTCCCTCAAATTTATGGGTCTGGAACAGGTCAGGGTAGGCAGGAGGGGAAGGGACCATCTCAACAGACTCTCCCAGCGTGAGAGTTTCTGGATTTTTACTTTTAAATGCTCTCATACCAGATGGACTCAATCATGATTGGGATTTGAAACCCTATCTCTAAATCCTCTGACAAGAATAAAATTGTTTCCCCCTATGCTATTAAAACTTCTTTAAAGGTTTTCCTGACTCCCAACCCCCAACCCCATCTTTGATGACTGAACTGAAAGATTTATTTATTAGCTTTTGGTAACCGGGTAAGCATACAAGACAAAATTGCCTATCTTCAGACACGACCCGGGAGAGTATAGTCAAACAATACATTGCAGTACATGCAGAGATAACAGTATCCTTACATAGATACAAATTCATACAGAGATAGCAGCAGGTTTACATAGGTACAGAGTTATTTAACGTATAGTGTCAGTTGTGAGGAATAGTTTGCTGTGCACAAGCGATCCAACAGTATAACAGAGTACGAGGTCAGTCAGCACCTTGTTGGCAGTAGTGCAACATTCTATATTCAAGGCACAAGCAAGGATGGACCAAGACAGGAAGTGAAGGCAAGGGTGGAACAATAAGGTATATAAAGACAATCAAGAAAGGTGACATTAGTAGGGCACCAAGGAGGTGGAGACACAACCGGGGAAGGGCAACATAAGTACATACCCGCAGCTCAGGAAGAGACAGGGAAGTTGGGGAGACGGATCAGGCCTGGATAAAAGTGCAAGGCAGGATCAAATAGGACAGAACACGAAGCTAAGTACAGTTACATGTATCGAGGGATGCAAGGTAAGTAAAAAGAGCTTTTCTGAATGCAAGGTGGGTTTTGGTATATCTTAGTTCAGATGGAAGGGAGTTCCAAAATTTTGGGGCATAGTAGGGGAAGGAAAGGTCACCTGCAGCCATGAAATATTTTTCTGACTGCACCTGGGATGCAATTTATTTCATGAACTGTATTGATATTGTTGTTTGAATGCAGACCTATCTACTGGATTAGTTTTTGACAGTTTAACATTTATGATGTGATGAAGACTAATTCTATTTTC
The DNA here is from genome assembly GCA_016271365.2 of Neoceratodus forsteri. Classification (NCBI taxonomy): domain Eukaryota; kingdom Metazoa; phylum Chordata; order Ceratodontiformes; family Ceratodontidae; genus Neoceratodus; species Neoceratodus forsteri. The sequence continues at coordinate 212,913,401 of CM057458.1, read as the reverse complement.
TTTCTTTTTTTTTCACAGTTGGCGATGACTGGTGAGCACTGTCTCAACCCCACTCAGCAGGTCAGGCCCTCTGCTCCCACAGTGCCAACCTCCGAGTGCAGTATTGTGAACAGTTAACAGAACAGGGTAACCCTCCTGTCTGTTTTGTGGGTCCAGATCAAACTTTGGTCTCAAGTTCTGGAGGGAGTCAAACTGTGAACCTCTTGCTAGCATACCCAATGTACAGGCTCAGATAATTCTGCTCTTTGGGGGGGCCAGATATCTTTCGCCTATGGGCACCTAACCAGGCGTACAAAATGAACCCTTAAAAATTCTATTAAAGACCTCAGAATAAACTCTTACCTTTTGCCAGTTTGGTAAAACCAGTAAGCTTTGTACAGTGTCAGCTTTAACCATATATGCTTCACTTGTCAAAGAATAGAATTTCAAAGGCACACCAACTACTCTCTAAAAATAGAGGTTTACTTAAATCAGATAAAAACGTGAAATATAAAACACAGAACCAGATATCAGAAAACATACAATCTTTTAAAACAATAAGGCTTAAAAAGTGCATATTCCTACCAATAATACACTTAGACCTGTCTACCTAACGTATTCTTATCCTCTTATAATGCTGTAGATGTTTCTTTTTTCAGAGTCCAAACATTTGTGTCTGTAAAGGTCTGTTACAGCATAATTTATTTATTTGTATTTCGGATGACACCTTTGAGCTGAGGGCTCTTTTACAAAGGTTCCACGTCAAGGCAATAAGGTATAAAACATAACATGATCATTACAGTGGAACTCACAAAAAAAAAGACAAATAAGGTTACAATAATAGCAGCCAAAGGCATTGTCAAGGAATTGTGTTGCGAGTTAATTATACAGTACAAGTCATAGCTGGCTCAGTGAAGCTTTGGTAGGAGTGGGTTAGTGGGAAAAGAGAAAGAAGAGTGGTGGTGAGGGGGTGGTATGGGAGACAGAGAGAGGGGGGAGGGGAGAAATGGCGAGGCCATTGCGTTGGGTATGTGGTAGATGGGAAACAGCAAGGGAGGAGGAAAGGGGGAGACGAAAAAGAAAAGGAGACAGATTCATCCTATATCCAGTAATGGGGGGTAGGAGAGGAGGAGGAGCTGAGGCAGTGAGGAGGGATGCTTGAGGGTAGTATGCCTGGAGAGGATTATAAGAAGCAATCACAGAAGGCACTAGCCACGAGCTGTTAACGCAGTTTACATATAAAAGCACCAATCGTGACAATGTTGGAGATTTCTGTAGGTAGCAAGTTGAACCAGGTGGAGGCTCTGACAAGGTAAGAACGCTGAGCTTGAGAGGTCCGACAGCAAGGTACTGTAAAGGTTAGACTGTCCGATCTTCTAGTTAGGCGGCGGACACGCTAATGCTAATCTGTCATTTCAACTGCTGGCATCAGTGCTGGTTTAGGCAACTGTGAGGTTATCAGCACTGTGAAAGCTACTTTCTCACTGGTGTAATAGTTCACAGATAATATCAAACTTCAACATGTTAATTATGACGACACTTACAGCTACATATTGTTTTTTTACTGGAACTTCTCCTCCCTGAGACACTCTCTTTCAGGGATATACCCTGTTCAGGCCTAGTGTCATCCTGTCCCTGAGTCCAGCAGCCCTCAACAGTTCCCACTGCTCCCCTTTCCATGGGTAGGGGTTCTGGGGGAGGGTCTTCCCAGCCCCCCCCCGCCCCTGGAAGCAGTCCTGTGCCGGGCTCTAGGATCCAGGAGAGTCAGAGATGTCAGCCGTCATATAAACAGTAATGATGTTTTATGCTTGTTTTCTTCCTAGTCCTCACTCCACCCCCCTGGCAAAGGCAGGGACTCTTGATAGCCGTGTATGCATGCAGCACTGCCTGCGGAAGAAGCAAACTCTCCATCCCATCACAGGAGCCACTGTGGCACCAGGTGGCCAAAGCTTTTCTTCCAAAATGCAGCACGTTGATCGGCAGCTGCTGAGGTTCAGCCTCCCTTCCATTACACTGACTCGAGTTCACTCCCAGACCCCAGTTGCAGCCTGCTGCCACTAGACCACTGGGGAGGCCCACAGCAACATACTTTAGATACCTGGCTGTTAGCGCTGTCATCAACCATGATATCCAGATGAGGAAGCTGGTCCGAGACAAACTGACCAGGATGGACTGCATCGGTGATGTACAAGAAAGACGGGGTGGCACGCAAGGGGACCATTCTTGAGGAAACAAAGTCATACACAAGAACTGTCACAAAACAAAACAGGTACAAGAATATGGCTCTCAGAATGGGTCAGAGAAGCAGTGAGGACCAAGAAAAAGGCTTTCACCAGGTACAATGAAAAGCAGGGAGGGGAGCATTGGTAAAGTGCTAAATAAAAACTAGGGAAGCAAAGAGGATGGGTCAAGGAGGCAAAGGTAGACACAGAGCTGCATACTGCACAGGAGGTCAAGGCTGGGGAAAAACTATTCTTCAGATATATTAAGGAAAAAAGGAAGCAGGGAAGGGGTATTGTTAGACTACAAGAAGGGGAAAGGTACTAGATAAAGATGATAAAAAAAAAGCCATCCTTAATGATTACTTCTGCTCTGTCTTCACAAATGAAACAGTGAGTCCCTGCCTGAAAGTGGCATCAATGCAGCTTTCAGGGGCATTCCTGAAATAAGGCAGCCAGTATTTACCACAGAAAAGGTCCAGAATGGGCTTGAAGCCGTAAAGGTAGATAAAGCCCCAAGGCTGGATGGGGGTGCACCCAAGGTTACTGAAACTAGTTGTGGATAAACTGACTAGGCCAATTACCTATTTATTTAATTTTTCTCTATGCACATAGTATCAGAACAGTGGAAGACAGCGATTATAACACCAATCTTCAAAAATGGTGATAAGCAGTTGGTCACCAATTACAAACCAATATCTGTGTTGCCAGTATTGGCAAAAAATGTTGGAAAAAATCATATTTGGGCAACTATCAGGATACTTGGAGAAAAGTCAACTACTAAGTGAAGAGCAATATGAATTTTGGTGGGGGGGGGGAAGATACTGCATGTTGACAGCCTTGGTCAGGTTAACAAGTGATATATATGATGGTATGGATAAAGGATTACTTACTGGAGGGAATTTGGTGACCTGACCAAGGCCTTTAGCTTAGTCGACCACCCCATTCTGATCCATAAACTTAAAATGATGGTGGTGGGTAACTATGCGTTAGGTTAGTTTGAACACTATTTCATAAATAGAAAACAACAGGTTAAAATTGGATCTGCAAAATCTGACAGGAAAAATAGTCACACCGGGGTACCACAAGGTTAAGTTCTGGGTCCGCTCCTGTTTTCCGTATTTATAAATGATCTGCCAAACATCTGTAAAAATTCATCTGTAATAACGTAGGAAGATGATACGGTGCTTTACTACACAGATAAAAAATGGTTTGCAGAAAACAACATCTTATTAAATGAAAAGAAGACGATTGCTATGGAGTTTGTACTAAGGCGTACATTACAAGGAACTAGTATGAGAACAGTAGGAAGAAATGGTGGGAGTTTGGAAAATGTAGAAGCGTTTAATTATTTGGGTGTATTGTTAGATAACACGCTATCTTTTAATGAACACATTATCAAAGTAACAAAAAAGTAAATAAATTGGGTTACTCATACAAAAACAAAAACAGTTTGATTGCATGAGCTAAAAAGACAATAGCAAGTCGAGTATTTACTGCCAGCCTTGGAATACAATTCAATTCTTTTAAACAATGCATCAAATAGATTGTTACAAAGGTATACAGTAACATTTAATAACATTATGAGATTTGCAACTGATTATACTAATAAAAACGACCATTGTCGTAAACTATATAAAAATTTTGGGACTCTGCCACCGTAACAAAGAATCATGAGTACAGTATTTATCTTTATACATAAAACACTAGACAGACACATGGACTCCAATAACACTGTATGAAAGATTTAGGTGGTCTAATAAAACAAGAGCATTACATGCAACATCAACAAAACATTAAAACATTGTCTTGACCCTGCCTTCTCCATGATGTCACCCAGCTCCTCCTCTGTTTATTAAAAATTATACAATCAGGATGTCTTGTGTCAGGAGATAAATTAATAGGTCACATCAGCAGAAAAAACTTGTTTCCCCATATGACTCTCCAATTAAGTCTGTAATTTTCCAAGTCCTTTCTTTCATCCATGAGCAGCATCCTCTCTCAAGGACATCAAAGGACTTTTATGAAGTAGCACCTAAGTGCCATAACCTGTATTCTTCCTCTAAACGCCATAAAGGTTTATGATTTCTAGCCTAGCAGCTGGCAGCTACAATTAAGCTAGATAAACAAGAGATCCTTGATTTAGGTCTCTTCTAGCCTGTAATTATCTCCTGGCTTTTATCTTTTAGCTGAAACAGCATGCCTCATGAGAGACACCCAATAACACATTTTTATATTACAAAAAGCATAGATTAATTAGAACCAGCTGTCCAAGTGTCACAAGCACATGCAATCTTGCACCACACTATTTGGGCTATTTTGATGTCCCTCATGAGTGGATTTGCTCCCAACTCGAACACTGTCTTGCACCCTCACGTTATTGTATCTGCTACAACTTAATGCTTTATCAGACCATATCATTAATTGATTTAAAAGGGAAAAAAAACCCAACAATTTTTGACTTCTTGTGAAATGTGCAGATTGAAATTTGCAAATTCATTATTGCATTATATAATTATGTGACAATACATTAAGTGAGGTAACTTTGTAGTATATTATCATACTGCTGTAATTTTCTGGAAATGTATGAATTTCGTTCAATTTATTCTAAATGTTGAAAGATAATTATTACTTAGTCAATGCTTACAATAACAGCACTAATGATCTCCTTTTTCAGTTTTTTATTTTTTTTTATTTACTGTACTTTTTGGGCCCCTGCCAACCGTCAGGATCCACTCCGGTCATGGACCCCCTACCCTCTGCCTCTGGACATGCCTGCACTCACCCTGTCATCCCTGGCTTGCCCCCCAAGACAGCAGGGTTGCTGCACTGACCCCCATATCGGGCCGGCTATAATTATCTGGTCGGGGAGCCGGCTCCTTGAGGCTGATCGAGGCATCAGGGGCTGAGCTTCATTTAGACAGCAGGCACAGCCTGTTTTTCTCCCTTGTTTTTGTGAACGGGGGCGGGGACATGCAATGATGACCGGCGTCCACCCCGCCCCCTAATTCAATTTGGCATTAATGTTCGCGATGCACCCAGCCTCCGCTAAGTCTCACCGTGGCATCAAATACTCGACCCCCCCCCCGGAGAAGGACAGCAGTCCTATGGATGCTCTATCCTTCTCCCCCGGCCCGCCCTCCGACAACCCGGGTTCATTCCAAAACCCAGGTCGCTGGCGCCGCAAGCAGAAATCCAACCGCTGCACCGGAGGGCCTGCCTGCCTTTTTCATATTTTTCTTGTTTATTAATTATTCGATTTGTGTTTAAAATTTATTTTATCATAATTAAGTTGATGATGTCAGGGCGCTGTGGAGCACACCTACCGACCAGACGTTCTTTGGTAGAGCTCTGTTATAAAAGAGGCTGTTTTATAAAAAGAAACTTATTTTTTTGCAGATTTCTGAGATCTACAGCTATCCAACAGATTCTCCTCATTGTGCTGAGTGTTAAGCTATAATTTTTATCATGGGTCGCACGAATAAAGCGGCAGGAGGAAGCTCGAAAACTCAGCAGTCAACCGAGACGCCTACGCCGATTGAATTACAACTACCATCACGGACGGAACCTCCATGGAAGGTTCTGCAGAAATCAGTGCAGGCAACAGATACAAAATTGAATCCATCCTTATGAGGTTTGCAGATCAGGCCGCGAAGATTGAAGTGGCTGCTAAATCTGCTGTTTCGGCCAAAAAATTGGCCACTAAGGCTATGGCTAGTGTAAGCAGGATGATGCAGGAGAATGCACAGCTTCGCTATCGACTTGAGTTTGTGGAGAACCAGCAGCGGGCCACCAACGTAAGAATAGTGGGCCTCTCAGAGAGTTGTGAAGGGGAGGAGGGCCTGCTGGAATTTCTCAGTGACTGGCTACCTCGCCATCTACATCTCGAAGATAAAATATTTTCGGAACATTTTTTAAAGGCTTACTGCATCTCTCCCAGGGCTGCAGTCAACCGGAATGATTCACCCCAAACAGTTCTGTTGGTCATATCGGGAACTACTACCAGGGATTTGATATTACAGGCAGCAAGAGGATCAGGTCAGTTGAACTATAAAGGGACAACCATCCATTTATTCCGACTTGTCTTTTGCCACTCGGGCAAGGAGAAAAAAATTTGATGGGGTGAGGGCTAAGTTACGAGGCCTTGGCATTGCGCACTCTCTATTGATGCCCGTGAGGTTGCGCATTTCAATATGGAGGACATTCATTTCAATTTACGGATCCTGAAGAAGCCGGGAAAAAAGTGGCACCAATTAGTAAGGGAATTCGAACACGCACAAGCTGGTGATTCCTCTGGCTCTGATGAGGCCACATGAAACTGTCCTTTGAAATATTGGGACTTAATAAATGTTAATTATATACACAGTTTACAAGTTTTGGAAAGTTAATTAACAATCTGCTTAAGCAGTAATTGAGCGCCAGGGTTTGGTAGCTTTGCGTGGCGTTAGATGCCAGACAGTTTAATCACCCACTACGAGGTTAGTCACTTTTTAGAAGTTGTTGGTGAGGTCATGGATCTCAAAGTTGGTAATAGGGGAACTATATTATAGTTTAATTAATTCTTTATGGGGAAAAGCTAGGTTACTAAAATAAAATAACATCATTTTTTTCCCCTTCCTGTACAATTAACAGTGCTTTCTTCCAAGGAATTTAACATGTTGTGGATATATTATTTTCAGAGGGGGTCATATCAACACTTGTTGTTGATTTACTAATATTTGAAGGTGTTTACATATTTAGGATTGACCACCCATAGTCTAGTAGGGTGCAGCATATCCTGGATATTTCAGTTGGATTTCTAATTTGGATATACCCCAAATGTGTACACAAGACTGCAGAGACTGATATTATACTGTTAGACTGAATATATTGACTGAAAACTGATGATCTCGTGCATGAGATGGCTGATTGCTATTGTTTTTTACACTTAAAAGCAATAAAATATAATTATAAAAAAAAAGTTGATGATGTCATAGAAAATTATAAGTATAAAAGGTAGACACCTGGTCCAGGTACCAGTCCCCTGTCGAAGCCTTACGTGGCGAAGCACCAGGGCACCTGGTCTTTCAGAGATCCCTGCTTGCGTTATTGAACTCCAGTTACTAGCTATTTGTAGCTATTAAATCCTTTATTTGCTTCAACAGCTGTGTTTTTGTGAACTTCACTGGAGCTATTCAGCTCCTGGCTCTGGAGTGTGAGTGCTGCTTGTTTGTTTCCTGAGTTCCAAAGGTATGGCAGGGCTTACCCAGCTGTTCAACATGCCCTAACAGACATTAAGATGCGTCGTTCCTCAGAACCACACCTCTGGGAGGGATAAGGAGGGCCTAGTGGAGAAAAAAAAAATACCCCAACAGCTCCAAGCTACTGAAGCCGCCCTGCCCCCGACACCACAGTAGGACCCTATCGGCTTCTCCTGTGCCTCGCCAGCTCCTCCTTCCCGACCTCAACCATCAAGCAAACAACCCTCCTCCCAGCTTGGGGGAATGGGGAGGGCACACACTGGGGACAAGATGGGGGTTACAGTTGGGATTCTGGAGAAGATGTCAAGCAGAGGCTGGTGGCAGGCAGGACCATTGGAGGACTCCTACAGCGGGCAGAAGGGCATGGGTAGGTGAAAGGATGACTGGGCAGCAGACAAGGAGAAATGGGAGAAAACATAGTAAAAAAAAAAAATAAATATTAAAAAGCTATGATTTGTGGCAAAACCAAATGCAGCAAAGGTCGTTTGCATCATCTGTGTGTGTGTGTGTGTGCAAAATCCGGATGTTCGCAGACCATTTAACAGATGGCCTAACAATTTGGAAGCATTTTCGTTTCGAAAACATCAACGAATGCATCCTGTGCGGGTCCTTGCTAAAATCCTGCCAATAGCCTTACATGCTGTGTCAAAACAGAAGTACAGCACATGAGGAAACATCCAACAGCTCCTCACATGAATGCGAGAGCAGCCTTCTTTTTAATATACTAGGTCTAATTCGGCGTTGTAACATAACCCTCATATACCACACCCTATTTCATGTTGTGCAGCCCGCCTACCTGCTGTGCTTGTATCTTGAGTTTTTAATACAATAAGCAAAGGGGCCAGGGACCCAGGCTTACTCCAAATCCTTTATCACAAGACGACACACGCTGTAGCTCATCCTAAGCTACTGGACAGCAAGCTACCAAGATAAACTAAAATAAGTATAATAAAGGGATTTGTACTTCTGATATTTCAAGAAAGTTGTATCCTGGTCCAACAGACATCAGACCTTTGCCACTGAAGTGCTACCAATGAAATTGCAAGGAATCAACAGTACTGCAACAGATTTATGGTTCAATATCTACCTTTTAGTGTTGACTATATAGCTTTTTGCTTATCACCATGAACCAGCAGGTGCTAAACATGCCTTCAGTCAACAGGCAGAAATCCATTTCAGTAACTTTGTTTAACTTGCATTACAGTACCGTGAATGTTGACGGCGAAAATGCCCCATCTCTAAGCAACACTTACTGTATGTTATTAGTTAAAGAATAATGAATGATGTCTCACAGGGGTTGAGCAACAATCACTACTGGAAATTTATTTAAATCATTTTCACACAAACAATTTAACCTGAGTAAGTATTTTCTTTGTTGTTCTTCCTGGCCTATTTTCTGGTTTATTAAAAAAAAAAAAAAAAAAAAACAGAAACCTCTTACCAGAGCTAGAAGGGTTGAAAAAATCAGTATTCTGTGGTGCAAAACATGCTACTTGCTGTTCCAAAGCAGTAAAACTGCAGGTTGTATTATCAAAGGTTTTCCTAACTAAATGTGACCATAACTGTCTCTTACACGTATACTGGCAACCCATTACAAGTTACTTACTGCAAAAAACAGGAGGACTAATTGTGCTTTAAACCCGGATTTGGCCTCTACTAGTAAAAATGTTGAAATACTCATTTGGGCAGAAATAATGCCTGACAGAATTTTATGGGGCCTCGTGTGAATTTATTACGGTTGTAAATTCTGATGATGTCCTTGGAACATCTGGACAGGCACTGCTTTACTAGAGTTTTTTTTTCACATTGGAATGAAGAACCAAATGCTCGTGCGTGTGTTTTCAATATTAGGCTCATAATGTATATCTTTAGTTTTCAAAAACTAACATTTCCTCCAGCCGGCCTGTTCGTGAAACGTCAGGACTGCAGGTCACGATGACAGCGACCCATGCTCGGGAGAGAGGCTGGGACACCCAGATGGGCAGCCGACAGCAGAACAGGATCACAAATTTAAAGGTGTCTGTTTGCTGGCCTAATGAGGTAGCCAGTGCTACTTTGCTGCACTTCTGGATCTGCTGGTGGCTGACGGTGGTCTATTAGAGTGGAACGGCCAAGGCTATTCTGCGTTTAAACATTTGCTTAAGTTACACTTGCCCACCTTGGTTAAATATGACTGTAACAAAATATAAAAGTTATGAACATACAAATGTTGCCAGCAGAATAAGACCTAGCGGTCAATTGAGTCTGCTCGCATTGGGGAGACCTAAGTGGTAGCTAAAGACTCCGCCCCCCCCTCCAAACTGATACCCCCCTCCTTTGCGGACACTGCCCTGTTGGCCTGACCTTACCTTTTACTCTGTCCCATCCCCTTTTGAAGTGTTTCACTGTTTTTAGAGATACTTCATCAGGGACAGGGATTTATTTAACTCTAAAAATTGATTAGCGTTTTGCTCATAAAAGTGCTAAACCTTTGTGAAAATGCATAGCTGTTGCCTCACTGTGTTAACAAACGCAGCACTTCTAGAAAATCTATATACACACTTTCTGTACAGTTAGTATAGTGCCAAGAAAAAAACTGCTAATCAACTCCCCGAGGGAGCATATTCCACCCTGCCATCACCCTTTCCGTGAAGAAATGCCTCCTGGACTCCCTCCTGACCACTCTCTCCAAGCTTAAGTCAACGTCCCCTCTTGTTTTTATTTCCATTGAGACTGAAGAGTTTCTCATTGTCCATCTTGTTAATGCCCTTCAAATATTTAAAGGTCTCAAATCACCCCTTTGGTAACCGGGTAGGCCCACTGGAACCTTGCGGTCCCTTTTTTAGCGGCGACTCGGGTTTAGTTACATGTACCTACAGGAAGGGAAAAACCAATGCAAACGATATATACAGTACAACAAGGCTTTACGTAGAGTGTGTCAACAAACATTACAGTACAGAAACTGATGCTCGGGAGCTCCTATGTATGTCCTGCCCTGCTGACATTTAACCATTTTTGTCACCCTCTGCCTCCAGCAGGCAAATGTCCTTCAGTTAGGGACACCAATACTGCAAAACATGTCCTTTTTTGTTAACATTGTCCCTATATTGTCCTTCTATACGCATGGGTGTCAAAACCACAGGGTTGGGGGGTGAGGCCCTCCACCGTCTTACACTTGCATCCTGTAAGCCTTTCAAACATTAACTGCCCTTTCAAAATTCTGACCACCATTGCCCCCATTATATGCCCTAGCTGCCTACTGAAACTTCAGTCCACCCTCCGTACTTTTTGCAGTGTTCAACTCACTTGTCTATCCAGGTCACCCATTGAAGGGGAACAGTCCGATACAGTCTACTATACTGCAGTAAGCAGTAAGTACAAACAAAAAAATGTTTTTGCACACAAAGTGTAAATTGGGACCTCTTAGTGCTGACTGTTCCCCTTTAAAATGTGCACTGGAGGACCACGGGGTCTACCAGGTTATCAAATAAATGAAGAAAAAAAGCTACCTCTCCCACTACCACCACCACTGGATGCCTAAATTCTACTTCACTTCTACAGGTACAGGTGATGTCCACAACATATAACCCTAGCTATATGCAGTGATCACTCATGCAGGTGCAACAGCCTATCACAGATGGTGAACCAGCAAAATGAGATTTAAAAATGTATGTAAGGAGCGCCTAACACCTTTAGTGCAGACAACTCATGTCTAGTAGTTGCTTCCTCCAGGACCTAAAAATAGTCTTATTTTGCAATTTGTTTTTTATATCCGATTTAAAAGGTTTTAACTTACAATGATGTTGATCGTACTTCCTATTACAATCCAAAGCCACTGAGCGCCCCGCGAAGCCCTGGCCACAAATCTTTTTTTTTTTTTTTATCATATCATTATTTATGCTACTGCAGCCCGACCTGCCTACCTCCAGCGGCTGCCTTCATCCCCGATCAGCCCACAGGCTCACTCACATACTGACCGGCACAGCGTTGTACCTGCAGGGAGGGACCCCCATGCTGAGCAAGGAACCACTACCGCAGTGTGATTCCACAACAGGCCCCATGGTTGCTGAAGTGCGGCCATCAAGCTGCCTCGGTCGTCTGCCATTTTCCTCCTTGTATCCCCCCCCCCCCCCGAGAAGTGCGGATGTGCAATGACGTCTAGGCACAATATGCCGATGTTCGCCGCGCTTCTCCCCACGTATATCCCCACTTCCTGCAGTGCCCCCGATCTCCATCATGGGCCACTGCAGTGCGATGGATGCCCCAGTCCCTCTCCAGGGAAAGGAGAAGAGTCCTACGGATGCTCAATCCTTTCCCTCCTGGCCAACCTCTGACAGTCCGACGAGTTCCCTAACCTGGGTCGCCAGCGTGGAATGAGGTGTGGCATCCAGCGCCACAGACACATCGACAACGAGTCATGTTTTTGATGATGCAAATGGGAAGGGCTGTAGGGATATGGATAGAATTGTAATGCTATCGGGGGCAGTGGTGGCTTTTGTGTGCTCCCAGAACATTTAACAGGCACTTGTATATGTTGGGGAGGGAGATATTACATGTACTAATCCCCTTAACATGAACAAGTGCCTGTTGGAAGTTCCAGGAGCATGCAAAGGCTGCCGCTGCCCTCAACAGCATTACAATGTCATCTATAGCCCTGCAGCCCCTTCCCAACTTTGCATCATCAAAACACGGATTTGTGGGAGGGGCTATAGCGTGTGCTCAGCGGCTTCAGACATAAAAGAAAGTGTATTCGACATCACTGTAAGTTAAAAACCTTTTTGATCAGATGTCAAAAATTCCAAAACAGGGCTGCTTTGGTCCTGGGAAAGGTAGCTACTGGACAAGAGTTGTCTGCCCCAAACATTAGATTGTTGTTAACTGCTCTTTAACCAAAATCAGAGACAAAATATATACCCCCTCCCCCCTCCCAAGAAAAATCCCTAGTGCTCAGTGAGGCAGTGTCAGGCTAGGCTAAAGAAGCATTCTGATATAATATCACAGATAACTGAAAGGTATGTCGATCACACACTTACAGTGTGCTAGTAGACTGTTACCAGGAGCTAGGGTTGTACTTACAGAATAGGTTTGTCAATTCAGCTATTTACCAGGAGCTAGTGTTGAACTTACAGAATGGGTTTGTCAATTCAGTTCAATGTGCTTATGCAACTAGATATGATATGATAATGCTTGTGTAACTTGAATTTTATGTGGCTTTCCGCCTCTCTATCCGTGGGATATACCTCCTGTAGGGGTACGATGCAAGGAACCCTAGTGAGGGTTCCCCCCCACAGGTGCCACAAATGAATGAGTCGGCTAAAGGTAGGTTAGGAAGAAGCCCATGAGTAAGAGAGGCTAGCTGCTGGAGGAGGAGGAGGGGTGGATGGTGGACAATGAAAACTAATCCTGAGGTTGTCGAGTTTGGGTGATGTATTTATGCACAATGGGGGAGTGACATTGCTGCTCCGCCCATTGAACCTCGGGCTTAAAGTCCTCCCATTCAATGTGCTTACGCAACTAGATATGATATGAAAAAACTTGTGTAACTTGAATTTTATGTGGCTTTCCGCCTTTCTATCCGTGGATATACCTCCTGTAGGGGTACGATGCAAGGAACCCTAGTGAGGGTTCCCCCCCACAGGTGCCACAAATGAATGTGTCGGCTAAAGGTAGGTTAGGAAGAAGCCCATGAGTAAGAGAGGCTAGCTGCTGGAGGAGGAGGAGGGGTGGATGGTGGACAATGAAAACTAATCCTGAGGTTGTCGAGTTTGGGTGATGTATTTATGCACAATGGGGGAGTGACATTGTTGCTCCGCCCATTGAACCTCGGGCTTAAAGTCCTCCCATTCAATGTGCTTACGCAACTAGATATGATATGAAAAAACTTGTGTAACTTGAATTTTATGTGGCTTTCCGCCTTTCTATCCGTGGATATACCTCCTGTAGGGGTACGACGCAAGGAACCCTAGTGAGGCCCCCCCACCAGGTGCCGGAAATGAATGAGTCGGCTAAAGGTAGGTTAGGAAGAAGCCCAAAAAGAATACCTAGATTGTCAAGCATTGAAGAGAGAAGTGAGTAATGAATTCTGTGAGAAAGGCTAACTTCCTGAGGAGAGAGGGGAAAGCTGGACCACCATCTGCCTCCTCCAACAACGGAACATAACTAGCCAAGAAGAAAATCACTAATTCTAACTAATATTATGACCACTGGCATGGAGGAGAGGAAAAACCCCCTTTGAGGAGGAAACCTCTGGGGATCTAAGGCCTAGGTCGCTTTCCCTCCAGGCTGATGACATTTGAATTGAGGATGTATATTTTTAGAAAGAAAGGGTTCCATAACTAGAGGGATACGAGTAGCAAGGATGATGATGGACTATGGAAGATTCCTAGAAGAAAGCACAGATCGAAGATGGAACATGAGGCTGCACGCAGGTCAAATGCGAATATGAGGCAAAATTAATGATGATGATGATGGTCACTGCAGGAAGTCGGCGGGTCGATAGCAAGAGATCGAAGATCACGTTCCATTCTGGTCCTTCTTGATCTCTCTGCAGCATTTGATACTGTAGACCATGGTGTGCTACTGGAACGCCTGCGGTCTATCTGTGGACTGTCTGGTACAGTCCTCAGTTGGTTTCGATCTTACCTCGAGGGTAGGACGCAGAGAGTGGTGTCTGGGATTTTTTCCTCAGCATCAGTCTCCCTATCCTGTGGGGTACCGCAGGGTTCCATTTTGGCACCCATGTTGTTTGCAGTATATATGTTGCCTTTAGGAGCGATTATTAGGCAGTATGGTCTGAGTTTTCACTGCTATGCAGATGATACTCAGCTGTACATGTCCTTTGCGCCCGGTCATGATACTGCCTTGTCGGTTTGTAATAACTGTCTGGCTGAAATCCAGGACTGGATGAATGTGAGTTGGCTGAGGTTGAATCCTGTTAAGACTGAGGTGTTGGTTGTGGGCCAGGATCGCCGGGAGGCGGGTTTATTGGTTGACCCTCAGGTTTATGGCTCGGGATACTCCGCTAAATACCTCAGACCGGTGCGGAATCTGGCTTGTATTTGACGACCGCTGACATTTAAATTCCAGGTGTCAGCGGTTGTCAAAACCTCTTTTTACCATCTGAGGAACATCGCCTGGTGAAACACCTGGTTCCCCCGGCGATCTGCCAACTTTGGTTCACGCTGCTACCTCCCCGCCTGACTATTGCAACTCGCCTACCTAGGGCTTCTGGGGTTGAGATTCATTGCCTGCAGCTAGTGCAGAATGCGGCAGCCAGGCTGTTGACTGGCTCTTCCAGGGCCAGTCATATAACGCCCTGTGCTCGTGGTCTGCACTGGTTGCCAGTTTACCAGCTAATCATCTTTAAGGTCGGTTTGTTGACCTATAAGGCCCTACATGATCAGGGACCGTTTACCTTAAAGATCTCCTTCATCCCTATTGTCCCCCCGTCGTCTCGATCCACTGACTTAGGGATTGCTAGAGATTCCCAGGGTTCATTTAAAAACCTCAGGAGCTAGATCTTTTAGTTTTATGACTCCAACCCTGTGGAATTCTCTACCTCGTCAGGTGCAGGAAAGCCCTACTGTCCATAGTTTTAAAGAATCTTTGAAGACTCACCTTTTTAAGAAAGCATACAATGATTTTTAAATTGGTGTTTGTTGTACTTGTAATTGTTTGTTTAGTATTGTATTTTATTGAAATTGTTTTATCTAGTATTGTACAGGCGCCTTGGTTTTAGAAAGGCGCCTTAAACAAATAAATAAAGATTGAGATTGAGATTGAGGAAGCATAAGATCGATAATAGGTATGCCTGATTGAGTGAAGCAAGGAAGTAGAAATTGAGGTTGATAAGGCATGATTATACGATGTGAACGATTAGATCCTGTTTTGGTCAATGAGTAGCATCGGAGTCAAAGATGGAATGCTCGAGGGAATAATGGAACTAGATAAACCTTGCTGGAATTAAGGAGGGTATGTTCGAGTAGTCAATGTGAGATAGTAGATCTGGAAGCAAGGATAGGAGAGAGTAAATCCATTTATGAGTCAGAGCAGCAAGGGATATCCAGATGAGTGGATGAGGAGACCAATGAAACAGCAGACTGGCTTGATGGAGAGAAGCGTTTGACAGAGCAATGCAAGAGAGCAGATGCCGAATTTATAAGAGGCATTCTTGATTATACAATGTAACCGATTAGACTTTGAACAATTAGATCCTGAGGTTGTAGTCGATGGGGTAGTACAGTATTGGATAATAGGAATGTTAGCGTAGGTGATGTAGATAGATGAGATTTGAAGTGATGCTGAGTGAAAGATGACTGGAGTCATGAGTTCGATATTACTGGAGTTATGAATTCGATGCATTCGGCAGGATAGCCGCAGCTGCTAGGTGGCATAGGAATTATGATAGGTATGCCCAAAAAGAATGTCGAGAGCAGGCTGAGGGCAGAGGGAAGCCTGGATAGCTGGACGTGAACTGGAAGAGGAGGAGACGGGAAAGAACCGAAATGAAATGGCACGAAGGAAGTATACCAAGGAGACGCCAGGGAAAGAGGCAGAGTCCGAGGCCAATAAGGGAGATCTGGGACCAGAGGCAATTCAGGTGAAGCAATCGAGGATTGAAACTGGACAAGGTATGATGGGGAGTGAGCAAGATTGGATGAAATATGATAATGAGTGAGGAGAAGAGCGGAGGGAAGCTTATGATAGCGGAATTCTGAAGAGAAGGTACGAAACCGGAAGAGGAGGAGACTGGAATGAACGGGAACAGAACGTGAATGAAAGTATCAGGTACCAAGGGGTGAGACGAACGATAAAGCTACTCGAAAGGATACGGACATCGAGGTCAGGAAAGCACATTGAGAACCAGAGGATCTGTGAACCAGAGGACAAGTGCAGGACTGCGACTGAAGGGAGTGAGATCAGACGATGTATGATCCGGAGGGAAACCACGAATGGAATTAACCACGATGGTCAGGACGAGAATAAGTGCTAGGCTGAGGAAGAGAACAGGAATGGACAACGTGGAAGAGAGATTGATGCCATGAAGGTGGGTACTGGACAGCGAGTCTGAAAGACCGAATTAAGGCATGGAAGTTGATAGGGTAGCACAGGACCCAACCGATGCAAGAGGAGAACTGCACAGGGGTGAATCGGATAGCAGTACATGATCCAGTATAGACAGAGCCAGATGGAACAAGAGAACGGCAGGGACCTGGCAGCGAATCATACCAACGCAGGCAGAGAGATGGATTGAATGATATGAGCAGGTCGAGGCCGGATATTGCGGAGCTGAGGAGCCAAGGAGACGAAGGAGCACCGATGAAGGAATCGATGACAGGCAACAAGGATCAGGTAGACTCCATGAAGGATGAAGGTTCCTCAAGGAGGCGGAAGGATGAGCTGGATGAGGTGACACGTAGGCTGGGGTCGATGGAAGGGCAGATGGAGGCAGCCATGGAAGGCTCGAGGATATGGATGGCAGAGCAAAGAATAGAGGAATCATGGCACTATGAGAGAGAAGCCAAGACCGGACTGAATCCAGGACAGCAGAGTTCAACGAAATAGCAGAGGAGAGGGAGCAGAACGAGGGCACCTCGAAGCAGGAGTGGGAGATGGGGAAAGAGAGGTAGGAAAGAGCGAAGCCCAGAGACAGAGAATTAAATGAGCACAGGATGATCAAGCTGATGGGCTGCAGAGGGAACAAGCACCGAGGAATACTGAGGAACATCGCAGGAGGGCGGTGGGTCGATAAGGTAGCATGAGATATAATGAGAGGTGTGCCTGATGGAGCGAGGTGAGGAAGGAGACACTGAGGCCACTAAGGCAGGATTACGTGATGTGAACGATCTGACCCTGAAGTTGTAGACTATGAGGTAGATAGGATTCAATGAAAGGAATGCTCAAGCAAGCGATAGAAACGGATAAACGTTGAGGCAAGGATGAGTGGATGATGACCGGAGAAATGGATTCAATACATGTTGGAAGATAGCATGGGTCAATGATAACGGAGGGATTCCACGATCAGAGTGAATCCACGATGGCTGGAATGGGAAATTCCAATGGGAGGAACAGTCAAGGAAGCGAGGAAGGAGGCTCTCCGAAGGGAGGTAGGCTCGGAGACCAAAAAGGCACGTCTGGACCCAGAAGGTATGCGAACCCGATGCAAACTGAAGATGATGATGATGATGATGATCGCCGCAGGAGGGCAGCAGTGAAATTTGAGAAGACTGAGGGAGGAGAAAACGAGGATGAATCGAAATGTGAACCTCAGCGATGGTGGTGGGCAGCCAGCCAAGCAGCGATCGGATGAGGCACCAGCCCATAGCGAAGGGTGATGCACGAGAAGGCATGGCCGTGAATGTAGAGAGAGTTGAAATGAGGTGACTGACATTGCAGGACGGAGGGAGGAAGCCAAGGTAAACTTACAGAGCGATTGAGAGATGTGAGCAGGTCGAGGCGAGGTACCGTGGGATGCTAGCAAATCTGACGATGAAGGGCGAAACTACGAGGGGAGAAAATCCTTGACGACCGATGATGGAATGCAACTGGGAAAGGAGGCACGATGAGATGAGAAAGGGCAATGAAAACCAGAGTCAGGAATGAGGACCAGAGTTAGGAACCCAATGCATGCAGCAGAGGGGGGCCACGAATCAATGAACTGGCACATGAGATGTGATCGGCACGCCCAAGGAAACATCCACTGCTGGGCAGACTGAGCTGGTAGGGGCGAGAAAAGGAGCTAGGACGAGGAAGGGAAATGGGAAGGTACAAAGATTGAATGAAGCCATGGAGGCTGGAACTGAAAAGCGAGGCATGAAAGGATGAATGGCGGTAGGGAGGACAACGGGTAGCAGCGGACCCAGCCATTGCATTGTTATCGAGTTGAGAGGAGGTAGCAGAGACAGGAGTGGGGGTATGAGAGGCATACTCACGGAAGAAAAGGTATGCTGTGTATACGGGAGAGCTGAACTGGAAGGCCACAGGTCGACGAGTGATGGCAACGATTGATGAGGCAGCATAGGCCATGATGGGCATACCTGAAAGAAACGTCGAATGCAAGTCAGAAGTGGAGCGAATCCTATTTCGAGTAGCAAGGAGGAGATTCCTGTTGGACAATCGGTGTAAAATCCATGTTGGGGATTCTGAAGAACCACGATGGCAATCCAGTAGCCCAACTCCGGGACACAACGGATGTACCAGACAAGGGTAAGGGCACGGAATGGGAAGGGACGTATCTCCGGATGGGTAGCTAGGTAGAAGCCCAGGACGGCCGAAAACAGGCATGCAAGGATGGCAGCAGGTTCTGGACCACAACCCAAGTAGGGACGTCCTCCCCATGCCACGTCTGATAGAGGCCTCAGATACGAACAGCAGAACTAGGTATAATGTGATGAGATAGTGAGTGAGGTAAATGACAGAGTTGACCGAGAGATTGGTTAGTGGAGGAGAATCCTGGTTGCACATGGAGCCAAAGGTCCAAGTTCAGGAGCAGCCCAGAGCTGCGAGCGGCAGAAGCATCAGGAAACGCCAGGACGAACAGCAGCAGGTTAGAGAGATCAGCTGCGCTAGGGGCGAGGAGGGTGCAAGCGAGGGGGGGGGCAAACTGATGCAGCAGACAGAATGAGCGATGGCGTATGGGCACACGCGGTCTGCCATAGAGACACAATATTAGTTTTTAGGTTTTTTTTGCGGCCCAAAGATGCAAGAGGAGAATCGGGGTCGATCCAGGCTTACTACGCCGGCTACCAGCCCGCTCCCACCACGCTCCAGGGACCAAAGCCAGGCCTGCTCTCAGCGGGTCGCAAGGTCCAGGAAAATGAGAGTCACGGAGAGAGGAAGAAGAAAGCAGAAGATGTGCTCGCACACTGCACGTCAGAAACAGCCCAGTCAGAAAAATATGTCACCAGGAGGAGTGAAACTGACCCCTAGACCCAAACACTCACCAGGTTCAATGGCAACACACAGCATAACTTGGCAAAATGAGTTAGATACCAGAAGCAAGCGGTGGTGCTCCAACTGCAGAGGACCCGACCTCCCTATTTACAGGAATGAACTCATATTCATGTACTAGAGTTGCAACCTCTAGCTCGGCCAGAACGCATCACTGCAGACTGCACAGTCTCCCATGGATGTCCCACGAATCTAGCCGTTAGGCGAAGCAAGGAGAAAAGGTTCCAGGTCATCGGTCGGCTTGTAATTTTTTTTTTTGGTCCAAAAAGGCTAGAAATTCAAAAATGGTGAGCAGCAGGGGGAACGACAGAAGGTAGGCAGACGCAAGCTGCGAGGAACACAGCAAGGGAGCAGGAGCGAGAGCCCTGAGCGGCGAAATCGGAAAACAGCCACCGATGAGGACATGGTGGTCGCAAGGATGTGACGGCGGAAAGAGCAGCAAAAGAAGGTATGAAGGCATCCAGGGATGGGGGAGAGAGAAGACAGCGACGGGACCCTAGGGAGGAGCGGACGGAACTGAAAGGAAGCAGGAGGGCAGGCCAGACAAGCGAGTGAGGAGGGAAGAGGTCGAGGGGGCAAGGGAGGGGAGGCAGAAATGAACCAGCAGCCTGAGGCAGCCTCTGAAACAAGGGGAAACATCGAAGGAAACAGAATCAAGAGAGAGAGAGAGGGGGCAGGAGAGCAGCGCCTTCAGCTGCAACAACGAAAACGAATCCTGAGGTTGTCGAGTTTGGTTGACGTATTTATGCACAATGGGGGAGTGACATTGTTGCTCTGCCCGTTGAACCTCGGGCTTAAAGAGCCCCTGACACCACTAGAAAAACTTGGAAAAAATGTGAGATTTAGACAGTTCAGTTTATATTTCATGTATTTTCTATAATTATTTACCTATTTTCTTTATTACCAAGGACAGCTATATGAAAGAGGCTTACTTTCTCTGAGACTTTATCTGCTCTTTCTACTGTCCTACATATGACATCATAATACAGGTTGCACCTGGAAACGAGCTTCTGGTCATGGTGCTTTTCCAGGTTACTGACTTTTAAATAAGTAAATAAATAAAATAAATAATCCCACGTTTATGGCATCATAATTATCCCCACAGCAACAGACTGTGATGTCATAAACAGAGCTGTGATGTCATATGTAGGCAAGCCTCCAGAAAAGATAGGGCGGTGATCCTGTTTACATGCAAATGTCCTTAGTGATAAAGAAGAATGAGAAATACAGAAACAATATTTAAATATAAGCTCACTTGTGCTAAACATTACATTTTCTCAAAGCTGTCACAATGGTGTCAGGGGCTCTTTAAAGCCCTCCCATTATTGACGAGTGAGGATTTTCTTCTATGGAGCAATTAGACAGCTGTACTTCATAACTTCCACTGAAATACTGAAGGAATCAATATAGGCGTGAATACAGTACCTCAGTATCTCAGTTGTCTGGTTTCTATGTACCTCTCCATCTATGGAGAGATGTACAGAAAGCAAACAATGTGGAGATTTCATCTCTCCTAGTATCCTGTTAAGGCTCCTACACACAGCTCTTCTTGCAAGCTGCCTCTCCTGTATGTTCACTCCGAGTGTACTAAATACCGTGGTGCTCAGCATCATGTTCCTTCCTGTCTAGTAATGTCAATCAGGATCTTCTGTGAAGAACTGGCAAGAACAGATGGAGTCATCACCTGCTAACTGCTTAATTATCTTCAACTGCCATGTGTATCCAAACATTCCGACTAGTCGGACTCATCACTGAGGATACTGTGACAGTATTGTCACGAAATCTCATTCCATTTGGGAATCTGATTGGGCACGACTGTATTTCAATATCTCAGCCACTCTAGCATGAAAACGGAAACGCCCATCACAGTAGCTCATGATATCTATTTGAAGACAGGGCACAAAACTGCAGTTTGTCATCTACCACTAAACGTCCACTTATGGTGAGCATCAGACCATTTTAAGATCTTGCCTACCATGTTTGCTCGGCCAAACCACAAGATCCGGGATGGGCAACAACTCATGGGTCTGGAGGTTGATTAAGCATTTCATGCATTAATAAATGCAAAATAGTGGCCGCCTGACAACCTGATGGTAAGCAGTATGGCTTACCATCCTTACGACCCAGGATCAGGTCCCAAGCCCAGGATGTCATACATATCGGGCGACTAAGGCATTGCTGAGTGCCCATCAAGGATACCTTCATCCTTGGGGAGAGTGGGTAGGTCACACTGTTACAACAGTATTGCAGGAGGCCTGGGTTCAAGTCACCTCACTCATTGACACTGCTGGCCCCTGTGTGAGGAACAATGATTTTGTTATTTTCAGGGATTTTAATATCAATTGGCTGAAGTGTAACAAACCTTCAGTGGAACAATCCCTTAAATAAAATGCCCCTCACTTGGATAATTTCCCAACCTGTCAGGCTCTCTGAGAGTGGTCAAAGAGACACCCTTATACTACTTGGGTCTTTTTTTTTATTTAGTGTTTTTATTTAATTTATAAATGCAACAATTTTACAGGCAGCAATACATCACTTATTAATACTAGTTGATAACATCACAATACATTACATGTATACTTGTAGCAGTCATATTAGGGGAAAATAAATTAACAGCTTATTACTTCAGTATCCAGAGAATCATAATTACTCACTTTAAGTTCAGTCTGTGATCCATTCAAATCAAATCAGGCATAGCACGGTGAGCCCTTCCCTATCCCTCCCAGATTTTATTTCCATTAAAATTCAAGAAGCATCACAGATCATATCCAGAGTATCTTTTCAGTGCAAAAGAAGAGCAAAATTACATGTTCAGTACATAGCTTAAGATACAAAATCATCATAATAATTTATTTGGTATGATATCCACTTTTGCCATTGTACATCAAATTTTTTAACTTTGTCCATCATCTTGGCCGAGAGTCACGCAAGGGCATGTATCTCCCTGGACAAAACAATCCAGGCTTTTTTAGTGGGTATTTTATTTGTAAACCACAGTCCAGTGATAATTTTGTGGGCTGCTGTTATAAATTTTAAAATTTGTGTCAGCAAGTTTTTGTCAATTTACAGACCTTTTGGTTTAATAAAAGTCAATATAAATGTGGGAGTGAATAAATCAGTGGTGTCATAAATTGCACTCAGCTCCTCGAGGATCTCCTTCCAAAACCTGGATAGCTTAGGACATGACCAAAGGACATGGCTCTGATTTGCTCTATCATCCCCACATTCTCTCCAACACTGTCCCTCCCCTAAATCTCCCATACTAGCCAGCAAGGCTGGTGAGCGGAAGAAACGAGAACAGAGTTTCCACATGCATTCACGTCAGTATGGTGAGAAAAAGATTTTTATAGTTGATAAAGCAGAGTCATTCCAGTCCTGCTCACTGATTGATACCTGTAGTTCTTGTTCCCATCTAAACCTAATTGAGTTGGTCGAGTCTCCCTGTCTTTCATTTAAGGCCTTATATATCTTACTAATCAGGTGATCCTGTAAAATGATGTTGCCCCAGTAAGTTCTGAAATTCTGAACAGTTTGTGGTGCTTGCAAACAAAAACCGAGCACTGAGGGTATCACGGTTGACATTTTTAATCCGGCGCTGAAATCCCGCGCCTGCACAACTGAGGCATGTATAAGATCCCGCTCATACACAGGTCTGGCACGCTCTTGCACATGCGTGACATTTCGGCCCCAGATATGTATTTTTAAGTGGTAAAGTACAAGGCTGATTAAGAGCTTAAATCTATAGTGGCCATTTTGTTCGAGCTCCACAAATCCCCCCCGCTAGGACTTGAACCCAGGCCACCAAGAATACCATTTTGGTTGCACTACCAGCTGCACCACCAAAGCAACTGGAACTTGAGCCATCCTGGAGCATCGTACTCTCTCTCCAATGCACAACCTGTTGTTGCACAGATAATTACACTTACAATCAGAAGAGTGTGGTGTGCACATTTATGGAACACATTCAAATAGAAGAGAGAAAGAAAGAGGTGCCTCAGCTGGGACTTGGATCCAGGCCGTTCAGAATACCGTTACGGTTGCACTACCAGTTGCGCCACCAGGGCAGCTGGAATCTGAGCCGTCCAGGAGCACCATATGTTTTCTCCAATGCACAACCTGGTGCTGCACATATAATTGCATTTATAATCAGAACAGTGGTGTGCACATGTATGGAACATACACAAACAGGAGAGAGAAATAAATAAGTGCCTCCTTGTGCTACCAGCTGCGTCACCAAAGCAACTGAAACCTGGGCTGCCCAGTAACACTTTACTCTTTCTCTAGTGCACAACCTGGTGCTGCACATATAATTGCATTTTCAATCACAACAGTGCTATGTGCATACTTGTGGAACTCATACAAACAGAAGAGAGAAAGAAATAAGCGCCTCAGCTGGGACTTGTTTATTTATTTAGTTTTTGTTGACTGGGTAGTTTGCACTAGGCATACATATGCATATTTTCAGGCACGACCCGGGAGGGTACAAAGGTAGGGTCAATTCCCCCTTTCCCCTAGGAGGCAATACAGCGTAGTGGTTAAGGGCACTGAGCTGCAAATCTAGAGACCTGGGTCTGAATCCCGTCAGCCCCCACTTGCATACTGTGTGACCCTGAGCAAGTCACTTAACTTCCTTGTGCTCCCAGGTCACTCCTGGAAACAAGCTCCGGCTTAGTGTGCTACTCCTGGTTAAACAGTTCCCCCTAGAGTTTTACAGTGCACGGAGGAAACAGTAATAAAGCACCAGGAACAGTTTAGTACACAAATTGGACGATACCAAATGTTAACGTAAAGAACAGAGGATACATTTATTTATTTATTTATTGAAATGTTTCACCAGGAAGGGGCACACTGAGCAACAACTCGCTTGTTCCACAGTGCGTCCTGGGGCCAAGGGTATCAGGGAAACATACATACAGCTAAACATTATTACAAACTATACAGCAAAAAAATTAACTGTGTAAGCAGTGATGAATTTAACAAACGTAATGAACATAATAAGTGCAGCATATGTACAGTATATGCATAAAATAACTCTAGAGACACAGGTTAAGTGCAAAACTTTGAGTACAAGCTTAATCCTGACTGAGACAAGTAGCATTGAACCAGCTAGCAAGTGAACAGAAAAAACGTTGAAAGGTAACAGCAGTGGAGGGGTACCGTAGGGGTGGATGAGGGCCAGCTATAGGAAATATCAGAGGAGGAGTAGAGAAGGGATGACTGGGGGCAGCTAAACGAATCGATAATAGATTATATATTATACATAATAATTGATTATACATACTATATAAGTAGCGAATGCAACAGAGTACAAAGACATTTTAAAGAGATACTGTCAGCTTTACCCCTTCGTTTTGCATCACAGCTGAGCAGTGTGCCTTTTGGCACACACCTATCGAATATATTCTTTAAAATGCCCCCATAGACATAAAACATTTTTTTGGTACCTGTTCTGCTCATATTTTGCAAAAATCGACATTTACTCAGGACAAGGAAAAAACACCAGCCACAGGAAGCATCTCCATGTCCAGAACGCACGGCATGCACGAGCGTAGCCCCGAGGTATGATATTTTTACCATGCCACTTGTAAAATGATGTTGCCCCAGTAAGTTCTGAAATTCTGAACAGTGTTTGGTGCTTGCGAACAAAAACCGAGCAATGGGGGTATAACAATTTAAATTTTTTTATTTCTGGCCAACCTTGCTACAGATAAATGGCTTTTAGTGTTAAAGGAAGATTTCTGGGACATGATGGGCAAGTCACAGAAAGAGAAATGGCAGCAGGAAGGAGCAAAAACTAAAACTTGTGACAGCTTCGACCTTGTGGTCGGTAACTGCAGAAGTAGAACAGTTGGAGGAGACACTACAAACTTCAGGCATCAAAATCAATAGGCTAACTCAAAACATACAAAAAATGCAACACAGTGGAATACAGGACACTGACCCAGGATATGGTGATTGTTCCGTCTTGTGTCGGCGAGTGGTAGGTGCACTTAGTAGCAGCAACCCAATTCCAACTGGCCAAAACATCTCAGGGTGTGTGTGTGTGTTTATCCCAAGTAGAAGAATAAGTGGAACCCATAAGTCAGCCAGGTTACACTGCTACAGTAACCCTGCCTAGCTGCAGGGCCCAGACCTCTGGGTCTCCTACCCCCCAATTCAGGAATGTTCTGTTTGGCTTTCTCCCTGGCCCACCAGTTCCATCCTGAAGCACTACTGGATAGAGATTTGTTGTCAAGTAGCATCTGCTGCACAGGAAAACAGAATCTAACTGCAGTAAAAGGCTCAGTGGCCCACCCAGCCTACCTGATTCTCCTACACTGGCTCTAGTGGTCATCCCTTTCCTTTACCCTTTGCCTCCCAACAACCTGGTGCCTGTCCTATCCTTGTTTGAATTATCCCACTGTTTCGGCAAACAGCACTTTCTCTGGCAGTTTGTTCCACTTGTCCACCACTCATGTGAAAAAATGTTGGGTGGTGGGACATGGACAGAGCGTCTCGTGGACTGCTCTCCTCTCTTGGGTGGGGAGGCATGCAGTCTCAGCGTTTGACTGCCACAAGGGGGCAGTGAGGGTTAGAGAAGCATTGAAAGGAGAAGCCACAGTTCTTAAGTAGGTACATGCCTCCATGGCGGAGGTCACACACGGGGAGAAAACAGAAAAGGAGATGTGCGGGCTCCATGAAGCCCTGCCCATGCTCCCCGGCTCACGTCGCCATCCAGCCACTGAAAATCCAGATGACTGGTGAGTGCCTGGAGATGTGAGAGTTGGTCAGGAGTGGTACGGCAAAAGGTCTGACAGCCCTGCCTGCATGGCCACCTGCATCGGAGAAAAAAAAGGTCTATGGAAAAAAATTAAAAGATGAATAGTTCTTTGTATGGCACCCTGTTTATCTCATGTAGGTATCTGCATGTCTCTATCATGTTCCCCCTCTTCCGTTTAGTCTCCAGGGTGTACATGTTGAGGTCCTTCCGCTGCTCCTCATATGACTCCCCCACCCTGGATCATTCTGGTCACCCTACTCTGTACTTTCTTCACCTTTTCACAGTTACCATAGGGTATGGGCTCCAGAATCTTACACAGTACTCAAGATGCAAGCACACCAGATATCTGCACAGGGGAAGGACCACCTCTCTGTTTCTGCTACGTCTTTAGGCCAGCAAACAGTAGCTATTTTAGCCTAATTTGAGTTTTAAAGGAAGCATTTTATATTTTCTGAAGAAAGAGTTACTCCTGACTGACAAAGTGCTAGTACTATTCCACTAAGAAATAATTCAAGATTCACCCCTGTCCAGAGGTGTAAGTCTGGGACAGTACAGTATATGGGGGGGAAGGGTCAGACTGTGGATATCTAGAGACAGCTGATAACTACATCAGTATGTGTGAAATCCAGATCTTCTGGACAGGCAGTATTAGAACCTGGCCCACCTGGTGAGGACAGAAAAATAGAAAGTAAAAAAAAAAAAAAAAAAGAGGTTGGGAAAAATCCTGTGCAGTAATTGGTGGATTCCGATCACATAACTATGTGTTATTGCAGCACAGCAGCATAGCTCAGAAATGCTCATCTTTCAGAACCTCATTACACTGTTCTAAAATTAAAAATCAAGGAAGTCATTTTACAACCACATTAAGGTACTCTTTGCCTTATACCTCATTACCCAAGGTGTGCCGTTATCCCAACATAACGCACACCCTGTCAAGCCTTATTGCTTAAATAGCACACTTCCATCCTACTGTAAAAGGTTTTGCAGTATGAGATGAGTGCTGCACTGTTGAGGTGCTGTCCTTCGGATGAGATGTTAAACCAAGGTCCCTTCTGACCATCTCTAGCAACTCTTCAGCTGGCACTTATTGAAAAAAGAGTAGGGGAGCTTACTCAGTGTCATGGCCAATATTCCCCATCAATGAAACAGTCCCTTGCAACTGAATACGCAACTCCTAGGACGCACCTGGAAACAAGTTATCACAGCAGAGTGTAACTTCCTTATTAAAAATTACAAATACATTTTGCAGTTGAGCTCATGGCAGCCTATTAGCTGGCAACAAGAATACCAGATACAGTCAACTAAATAACCATCCTCTTATTCATCCTACTGGTGTTTTCCATGGTGGAAATGAGGTACACGCACGCGCACACACACGCACCCCCTATGATTATTCCCTTTGAATAATTACGCCCTGGGTAGCAGAGGAAAATACAGTACAAGAGGTAGAACTGGATCCCAGCCAAGACCAGGGAAGAGTCTTGGGAGGAGGAGAAGGGAGAACTGAAGGGAGTTGAGGCCTTCAAGCAGCCATAACTATCAAAACAATATAAGGTCAGAGGTTTGCTTCTTTATGGTTTCTTAAGTAGTTGTGACTAATCCGGACTAACAGAAAACAAAGACCCTGTTTGCAATTCATAGTGAACAACATCCTTTAACAAAGAGTTTAGTGACAGATTGTGTACTGCTTCAGGCTACGAGTGGCATTTCCAAGCCTAACATACTTGAAACCAAAATTATAATGTTTCATGGGTGATGCTACTAAAATAAAAAAAGATTGAAACCATTAGATTTACAACAACTACATTCAACTTTAGTGTTTTCTATTTTTTTCTTTCACTTTCTCCTGTTCTTGGTCTACTAAATATTTCAGAAAATGTCTGTTGTCATGGTGAGCACTATGATGTCGTAAAGAAAGGCACTATGAGGTAGGGGTGTGCGAGTAACAAACAGTATTTCCTGAATACACGAATGGTGAACTATTTGTTATTTGGATATGAATGAATGAATGAATTCTTTATTTATAAAGTGCCTTTCTCAAAACCAAGGCGCTGTATGTAATACAAATAGATAAAGATGTGCGCACAAATATAAAATACAATACCAACCAAACCACAATATTACAAATCTCAGATCACATGAAACAGTTAAGACAGGCTCAATCACCTTAAAACTGATCTGGGTATGCTAGGTTAAATAAATATGTTTTTAAAGCCATCTTAAAACTCCGGATGGTCAGGCAATCTCTAACATGACAGGGTAGAGAATTCCACAGGGTCGGGGGCCACGAAAGCAAAGGATCGGAATAACAAACAGTGGCACTATTCATGCACTATTCCTATTTGGGAACATTAGTTTGTGCACATTAATTACAGTTTTTATTGAACTAATAAAAAAACACTAAAGAACTGAAGAAAACCCTTACAGTAACCTAAAACGGACATCAAGCGGCATGTCACTAAATCCAAATCACAGGTGACTCCAAATGTCAACGCTTCATTGCACTGCTGCTTTAACTTACTTTCACCTCAAACTCATTTCATCATAGTAGGCTTGCTGCTGAGTGCCCACTGTAGTCCCACCCACAAACCCACGTTTTAATGACACGAAGTAGGGAAGGGGCTGCCGAGCTATAGATACCATTATATTGCTATGGGGGGGGAGCAGCGGGCAGCCTTTAGGTGATACCTGTGCTATTTGCAGGCCATTGTACATATAAGAGGGGGTATATACATGTAACACTACCTCCCCCAATAGCCTACAAATAGCACAGGTATCACCTAAAGGCTGCTGCTGCTCCCGGCAGCATTATAAGGCTATCTATGGCCCTGCAGCCCCTTCCTTACATCGTGTCACTAAAACACGGTTTTGTGGGCAGCGTTACAGCAGGCGCTCAGCAGCAAGTGGATTATGAGGAAGGGAGATTGCAATGATAGTAAGTTAAATTCCTACAAAACCCTTTGCTAAAAAATTTCAAATGATGAATTATTTAGGTGTTGCGGCAGGCAGCTCCTTGCCATAAGCTGTCTGCCAGCTGTCTGCCCCTAAGGTGTCAGCTGCTCTGTAACACTTTTTTATTTAAACAATATCACCTCCCGGCAGCACTCTCCTCCCACTCAGCACACAATGTTTGTTCACAGAAGCGTGCCCGGTTAGCACGAACAAAGCTGACCAACACAACCCACCCTCCTCCACAGCTGGTCACCTTCTGCTGAATGAAAATGCTCCCATGTTTGCACACAGTGAAACCAGCTGATACTATGCCAGCAAGTAGAGGAGCGCTTTCATTCAGCAGAACGTAGCTGGCCATGGAGGAGGGCGGGTTGTGTTGGTCGACTTTGTTTGTGCTAATCAAGCATGCTTCTTTGAAGAAAAATTGGGTGCTGGTGGGGGAGAGGAGGGTGCTGCCAGGGTGGGGGATTGGGAATATTGATTCAGAGCAGCTGCAGTGGTCTACATTTGTCACACTGATCCTACGTTCTCCTATACAGTAACAGCACCAGCCTGGAAACAACTGCTAGACTGCAAGCAGACACACCTGTTGGAGGATCGGTCATCTTTGATACCATAAAATGCCTGTGTATTGTTTAACCTCGTTACAGCGGATAAGCCACTCTTTGCACAATTTCCCAGTTGCTCCTGAATCATTTTCACGGCCCTCCTTTGGACAGACTCCAAGTGGTCCCTGTCCATTTTAAGTGAGTACAACTATGCACAGCACTACAGGTGTGACTACATTAGGGATCAGGTACAGGAGCAATATTATCTTCTGACCAAAACCCCCAGTAAACTTGAAGCTGTATCTGATGATGACTCTTTAGAGGATTGTTCCACCCTCATCACTGAGTTAAAACAGTAGTGCACTGAACAATGTTCTTCAAAAAAGCTAGTTTTTAGCTACAGTTAAGAAAAACATTTGTACACCCATCAAATGTACTTGTCTAGGCACCTCCCATGCTGCGCACCATGAGTCTCTATTTTTTTGATAGTAACCCTTGCCAGGCCTACAATACTATTTCTATGCAAAATATGGTAGCCATCTTTTTTCTTGAGAAACAAAATTCCATTAAAACAGCTCCAAATACTCAAAGTCTGGTGGAATTAGAAGATTGTGCCACCAAATAAAACTGGAAGATGCCTGGAATCTTTTATAGTGAAAAAAGGTAGGCTCAATTTTTTTTTGCCCAATTTCTTTGCACTACCACTTTAAATAAATAAATCCTTTAACACATGAGCATGGGCGTTTAGCTCAGTCACTTGTTCTAAATGAGGAAGCAGTGCATGTGTGTGTGTGTGTGTCAAGGGGGGACCGAATTACTTATTAAAAGAGCTGTGGACACCTTTTGTGCCTTTTGCATTACATTCTGCCTCTTGAGGAAACCCTGAGACGTCAGGGCGAAACGTCAGTTCCAGCGATATTTGTGAGGAGCCAGCACTTTTTAAATACGATAAAGAAAAAAAACCTTTTGTATTCCATCTTAAGTTTTATATCAGCGCCTGAAAAGGGTATGTATCAATTTTTTTTCACTTTGGATGGATTCACTAAAATGTTTTTGTACTAGGCAGAGTAAGATAATCATTATTTAATAGTACACATACTGTACAACAGTTAGAGGGAGGTGGGTGCACAGGACCTGGTACTGCTTTTTGTGTTACAAATATCCAGGTAGCACTGTCGAATCCCAACTGGTTTATTTGAGCTGCTTTTTTTGGAGTATACTCCAATATAAGTCAGACAAGAGCTTCAAATAACACCAGCCCATGGATGGTGGCCAATTCTTCGAACAGTTCCCAGCCACACATATGACTCCTGGTCGAGGCCATCGATGACTCGCCTTTGTAGCCATCAGAGGGTTCTTCAGAAATGGCCCTTGACTGTTTGCCACCATGAACCACCGCAGTATCCTCATCCTGGGTAATCCCGACCCAGAGCCAGCATGGCAAGTTGGGTGCAAAGCAAGACTCCTTGGTTGGGGCCCTGAACAGGGGCTGTGGTGAAAGTGGCTCCACCTGAAGAGATGGAGAAGCATATGCTGGAGACAGCTGAGAAGCGTTGACCACTGTCGGAATGACCAGCAAAGGCCAAGGGACTGATTGAAGGTCGGGGGGCAGAGCTGTACCCCTCCCAGCCATGATCCAATCTTGCCAAAGCAGCTCCCTGTAACACTGATGCATTTTTCATCAATGCCGCTCCTTACCCAAGGACAAGGAGAATGAAGAGCAGTGACAGAAGTGCCTCCTGGTTGAGCAGGATCAACAACACAAGCGGCATCTCAACCTCAACCAGTGATGGGAGTCTTCTGGATGGTTTGTGTAAACCACTTTCCTTGTTAAATTAAGCACTAGAAGCTTCGGAGACATGAACACCGGTGCAAGCAGCTCCAGGGCAACACAGCCGGGGGTACCGACTGGGCTTTGCCCTCCTGGGTGAGGACCGGAGCACTGAGGTCTGGGAGAGCGGCTCTTCATTGATCACCTCTGACAACCAGTTGATAGGCTCAAGAAATATCTTGACTGGAGTCATGGTTGACAAGCCTGGGCAGTCAAAGGAGCAGAAAGAGCGTGATCTTTCCTGGCCCTACAACCTGCAATGTTGTGTTTTTTGCTATGGCGAGAAGAGCTCTCCCCAAAGGTCAAGAGGGGCAGACACATTTCCCTGAACTTGTCAGCGAATGACCCTTCGATGGTCACCCTAGCCAAGAACAGTGCTGAGACTGATGAGGACATCATTGCTGTCACCTCTTCCTCCATGATCGCAAGCTGAGCAGCTGACCCAGCTGCCACTGAGGCCTTTCTGCAGTCCTATGACCTACCAAGGGTTAATCGAGCCTTCCAGTCTTCAGCGGACAAAGGCAGCATGGCCCAGCACAAACTGCATCCCTCAACATTGCATTGATTGCCCAGGCAGTATAACCATGTGTCATGCGGATCTGTGGCTGACATTCTCTGCCTACATTGACTGCAGAATTTAAAACTCAGTTTCTTGCTCATCATTGTCAATCGCGATCATGAAGCAGAGCCAGAAGCCTGTGCAGCAACTTCAAAGTTTAATATGGACTCAAAACAGTTGATTCGCCTGAAAAAGGGCTAAAATACTAGAATCCTTCAACACTGCAGAGGTGTGAAGGAGGGAGATCTGTCCCTTCCAGCAGGAAAAAAGATCTGATGTCATGAGGTGGAGCCACAGAATATACTACCCGGGTGGTGGGGAGGAGCAAAATTTGAAAACTTCCGATGACTCGGCTCTCTAAAGCAGAACTGCTGGAGTGTAGATAGTGAACTGAATCCACATTGTTAGAACCATGATTCTCAATATGCGAAGATCTGTGGTGGTCACTGATCTATGTCAAGTTCAGTAAAGTTACTAGGCAAGGCAAATTTTATTTATCAGTGACCTTTCCTGAAAGCTTAGGGCACTTTACAGAATAAATTTAAAATATAGGGTACTTCAAAATAAAGAGCGTAGAGTAGTTCTATAAACAGCCCCATCTATGTTTCACCGCACATTACACTGAACAACATGCTATAGCCCTATCTCTGACTTGCCATCAGCAAAATGCTGTTTTGGGAACAGAGCTACAGCCTGAGAGATACCAAAGGATACTGAATACAAGCCAACTCTACAAAGATTTTTCATCTTATTAATTACTCTATGTGTAACTACCCCCTCGCTACTTTACACAGTTAGCTACCCCTGGTACCCATGATGGGGTATTGACTACTTCGGAAACACATTCAGAAAATTGGTACCATCCCTAGCTTTGGGAATGTATACCAGGCTCATTTCATCTAAAGGTCAAAAGGGGTGGGGGTGTACAAAAGCAAAATTATTATGACCTATAAGGTATTTACAAACAACCTGATCCTGGGGAGAGAACTTTTTGCTAGGGCTATGCAAGATCTATACTTCTGGAGAGGTACCCAGAAAATCCACACAGGAAGCAAAAACATAAATGTCCAAACCAGAGTTGGGGTTCTAGAGTGTGACTTCATTGCAGAAGATGTTCTCTAAAGCAATGGTGGATCCCCAAGGTTTACACATTGTGACACTAGGACTTTGCAAAACAACAAAATGACTATATCTGACAGAAATGCTACATATTCCCATATTTCATAGGATACTGTACATCTTGCACTGGCATTCCCATATGGCATAGGACTTTAAATACCCTCTTAGTAGCACTGGCCACAACATGAACATTTCTTCTAGTGGCACTGGCCACAACTGAACATACATTTCCCATATGGCATAGGACTTTTACATTTCTTCCAGTGGCACTGGTCACAACTGGAAATACTTCTAGTGCCACTGGCCACAAATGAACATACATATGGCTAATAACTAGCACACCCTACTTCAGGGGGATAAACTTCTCTTCAGACATTGGCCACTATGTCCAAAGTAACCAGGCATCCTTACAGAACCTGTAGTCCTGAACTGGTTACTCCAGATGGGGGGCTGCTCACCCTTTGCTCCCAAATCCATACCCAGCCATTTTTTCAGAGTTACACCTTAAACATCTTGAACACACTTGGGAAAATGCTTCACTTGAATGAACTTTTGCATCCTACATTTAAGAAACACTACACTGGTAGTGTGAGAACTAAAGTTCTGAACAATGTGAATTAGTCATACATCTTGACCACACACTTGTCAGCCAACTTTAAACTTGGGAACAGTCTCAAACTTCTGAACAGAACTGGTGTACATTTCCCTTTTAGTCAAAGAAACACCACAACAGAGGTACTTTCCTTTGGCAGCACAAAGTCAGCTATTACTCACTGTTAGACCATTACAAGCAGCTTCAAAATGTCCTGGATCAAAAGGGAATTGCCCCTAGGATCCATCCACTAGCAGTCCTTTTCACCACTCCAGGGATGAAAATCAGGAGATCCTGCTGTAGACAACGGTTTCCACCACTTCTCTTGGTAGGCTGGAGAATACCAGGACTAGGGTGAGAAAGTAGGTTCTCCTCACACTTCAAGCTGCAGCTCCAACTCCCTCCACTGACTCACTCCAACTGCTGACTACACAGACTACAATTGACTACTGTCCAAAGATTCTAAAATTCCCCACTCACAGCTGTTGTAGCTTATGCTGCTGCGAGAGTTCTAAATGACCTCACCTCTCTCATCTCAGCTGAGGCCAAGTAAACAAGAGAGTGAATAGGTGAAAAACCCATTTAACTAGTTATTCACCAGCTGCCTTTCCCTACCTAGCGCTGACACTGAGGTGATTCTAGTAACCCCAGGGGACTGGGTGGTTACATATGAATTTTTTTAAAACTGCTAATTTATTCCTTGAGTTGGGTAGTAAATAGACATGACTCGCCCGCCGGATTGTGTCAGCTGCAATTTTTAAAAAACAGAGTGTTAAAATGGATGATTTGGTCTCACGATACTTGCATGCAAAGAAGCGTCTTTCCCAACCCTAAGATTAAGCCCTTAGTCCAGGTTTGCTGACAGTCTATATTAATGAAACTGGCTCCTGGGCAGATACCTACAGTAAAAGTCCATGCAGATCTCACAGTTCTTCATACTACTTTCCCTTCCCTTGATATCACAAAGAACCTGAAGGAATGTTTCATTAAAATTCAGCACAAGGGGGCACTGTGGAGCACCCACCATGGCGGCAGATTTTCTATGTACTCCTGATGCGGTTGTTAATAAAAGTTAAATTATACGGTTTCTCAAAACGCAATTTACTACTATGATAGATTGCATTACATGTACATAGCTGAAAAACAGACCATGGGTCCGAAAAAAGACCATAAACATGCAGCACAGCATATAGACACTTACAGCTCCACGCTAACTTCGAGAGAATCATAGAATCATAATCATAGAAATTTGACAGCAGAAAAGGACCATACCGGCCCATCTAGTCTGCCCTTCTTTTTCCTCCTACACCTCCCCCTCCCTGCCAGCCCCTGCCCTCCCCTGACACTCAGCCCCATATGCTTGACCCATGTCCTCTAGAATTCTTCCACCAATTTAGCCCCCAACACTCTGTCTGGTAGTCTGTTCGGGGCTCCATCACTCCCTTCATGAAGAAATGCCCTCTCACATTTCCCCTGTATCTTTTTCCTTGCAGTCTGATGCTGTGCCCTCTAGTTTTGACCTCCTCCTTCCTCTTAAGTAAGTCCTCTTCTCCCATTTTATTGAGCCCCTTTACATATTTAAAAGTTTCAATCATGTCTCCCTTCTCTCTCCTTGTCTCTAGCGTGTACAGATCCAGCTCCTTACACCTCTGCTCGTATGACTTTCCCTGCATACCCTGTACCACTTTGGTTGCCCTTCTCTGAACCCTCTCCAACACATCTATATCCTTGCAGAGATATGGTCTTCAGAACTGAACCCCATACTCCAGGTGAGGCCTCACCATGGCTTTGTAAAGGGGCGTGATTACCTCCTTCTTTCTGCTAGTAACACCCCTGCCTATGCATGCCAACATCCATTGGCCTTTCCAGCTGCCCTGCTACACTGGATTCCTACCTTAAGGTTCAAGGAGACCGTGATCCCCAGATCCCTCTCCTGTTCTGTAACTTTAATTTCCTCCCCACCTCGGGTGTACCCTGCTCTTCTGTTCCTACTCCCCAAGTGCTTCACAGCAAACTTCTTGGCATTAAATTTCAGCTGCCATGTCCCAGACCATTTTTCAAGCGTCTTTAAGTCCTAGCTCACGTCCCTCCACCCCCGGTGTCCACCCTATTGCACATTTCTGTATCATCAGCAAATAGGCACACCATCCCCCTCAAACCCTCAGCAATATCACTGATGTAGATATTGAAGAGAAGCAGACCCAAAACTGACCCCTGTAGCACTCCACTTTTCATCCTCACTGTAACGGAGTGCACCTCGTTTAGCACCACCCTCTGAGTTCTTCCTGACAGCCAGGCCTCCACCCAGCTTGTTATTTTCCCACCCAACTCCAGGCTTTCCATCTTGCTTACCAGCCTCCTATGGGGGACGTGTCAAAGGCCTTATTGAAGTCCAGCTAGGCCACGTCTACCACCACCCCCGGTCAATTACCTGAGTCACCCAATCAAAGAACTGGATTAGGTTTGTCTGGCAAGCCTTCCCCTCAGTGAAGCCATGCTGTCTGCTGTCCTGCAAGCCACTCTCCTCCAGGTAATCCACCACCCTCTCCTTGATTAATGCTTCCATTACCTTCCCCACCATTGATGTGAGGCTGGCAGGTTGGTAGTTCCCCTTCACCTCCTTACTACCTCGCATGTGTAAAGGCACTATGTCTGCCCTCTTCCAGTCCTCCAGCACTCTTTCCGTATACAGGGACAAGTTGAAGAGCCTTGTCAAGGGTGCAGTCAACTCCTCCTTTAATTCCCTGATCATCCTGGGGTTTAACCTATCAGGCCCCATTGCCTTGTCCACCCTCAATCTATCTAGCTCTGCCCTAACCCTATACACAGTGAATGGGCTCAGATTCACCTATTCTCGCTTCTTCCAATTCGACTTTAGCGCAGGTCCCCTATCGTCCTCTTTTGTGAATACCGAGCTAAAGTACCTATTTCATAACTCTGCTTTTTCACAGTCCCTTTCCAATTTTATTCCCCCAAGCCTAGTAATCCCCTGCCTTGCCCTCTCTTCCCTCACATATCCGAAAAAGATTTTATCTCCCCTTTTGGCCTTTTTTGCTATTTTCTCCTCGGTATCTGCTTTTGCCCTTCTGATCTTCTTCCCTGCCATACTCCTTTTTTCCCAATACTCTTCCTTATCTTTCTCGCTGAGTGTCATCTTAAATTTTCTGAATGCCCTCCTCCTTTCCCTGACTGCCCCGCAACCACCTTTGTAAACCAAAGCAGTCTCCTCCCCCTTTTGCTCTTCCTAATCTTTTCTATGCACATTTCCACAGCTTTCAGTACCCCTCCCTTGATAGCTTGCCATAACTCCTCCACTGCCCTTATATTCTCTGTGTCCTCCATTGTCTCCCTTACTATCCTTCTCAGCTTGTCAAAGTCCATGTGTCTGAAGTCCATGACTGTAGTACTGGTTTTACTTGTCTCCCTGCATGCCCCCTGACCCTGAACATTACCGTGCTGTGGTCGCTGTTGCCCAAGGCTTCTCCCACCTGCACCTCCTCCACACTCTCCCCATTTGTCAGGACCACATCCAGCAGGTTGTTGCCCCTTGTTGGCTCCCTGACTAGCTGTTGAAGGAATACCCCCCCGAAGTGCAGCTAGTATCTCCCTGCTGCTTGACGATGCTGCACATGGGATTTCCCAGTTTGCATCTGGGAGGTTTAGGTCCCCTACCAGCATCTCTCCTTTTAGTGCCAGCCTTCTGACTGCCTGAATTAACTGCTGATCACCCTCCTCCACTTGCGTAGGTGGCCTGTATATCAACCCCAGTCGCCAAGGATTCTCCCGTCCTCCTGCCTAGTGTTACCCACGATAGCTAGGTCTTCCCGTCATCCTCCTCTTGTCCTTCAGTTATACTTATGCCTTCCCTGATGTATAAAGCAACTCCTCCCCCTCTTACCCTCCCTGTGCCTTCTGAACAGCCTGTAACCTGGGATA
The DNA here is from genome assembly GCA_016271365.2 of Neoceratodus forsteri. Classification (NCBI taxonomy): domain Eukaryota; kingdom Metazoa; phylum Chordata; order Ceratodontiformes; family Ceratodontidae; genus Neoceratodus; species Neoceratodus forsteri. Next base: position 212,875,738 of record CM057458.1, on the reverse strand, counting down.
GTCATTTCTCAGGTGTGCAGTTCGGACCACCAGGTCTTGCTTACAGCTACTATATCTAGTCCTTTGTCCCTCATGATGAAAGGTGCTGGGTCTGGGCCATCCTCTTAGCGGATCCTAAGGCGAGTGAAATATAGAATCCCCAGATTATGGCGATACTCCAGAAAATCCAGGCTAATGGGGAAGAAACCAATCGCTGACTTGCTGCTGTTGAAGCTCGGTTTACCGAGCTAGACACAAAAGTGCAAACCAATGAGGCACATATAGTTGTTTAACCAGGACTAGAAGACAAGTGCCAGCAGGGAAGGAACGCAGAGTTCGTGCAGGACTTTAATTTTTTAAAGGCAAAGGTGGAGGCCTTAGAAAATACTCAAAGACAAACGAACGTACGAATTGTGGGCTTCCCCCCTCGATTTGCCTAGCAGCACTGAAATTGTAGCCACAGTAACCAGCTTGATCTTTACTGACCTTGCTTTGTTATGGACATCTCTGGTAATGCAACTTCTAATGGCTCATCATTCAGTGATGAGAAAAGTTATAAATACTCTGGGCTGTGGATAGACAACAATTTAAATTTGCCCCAAAAAAAAAAAAAATAGTGAACTGCATTTCTGTTTCAGATTAAAGTGATGCTTTGGACTTGCTGTAAAAAAAAAAAAAGAGTTGATCTCAACTTTTAGTCATAGCTGGCAAAAGGAATATAATGTAAAGAATCTGAGAGTCTGTGCCTGTATCCGCGCAGGCTCCATCCCCAGCAGCTGTGGCTCCACTGCCACTGGCAGAGAGCACTGGGAGGATATGTGGGCCAGTGCCCAAAAGGACTACCATCTTTCCTACATCTGACCTCCTTCACCATGGCCACCGGGATATGAGGTTTGGCAAGGAACAATCAGGCTCCAGAAGCTTGGTATAGAGGCAGGAGGGCTCAAGGGATACTGCAGGACTTCATTAATTTCCCTGACAGAGTGACAGCAAATCACTTGTCAAGCGACAGTCAGGCAGCTCCACCTTCACATTAGACTCTTTCACCTTGTTAATGCCCTTAAGATGTTTGAATGTTTCGATCATATCACCTCTCTCCCTCCTTTGCTCTATGGTATACATATTGAGTTCCGTTAATCTGTCCACATATGTTTTCTGATGCAGTCCTTGCACCATTTTGGTTGCCCTTCTTTGGACTTCCTCCATTTTGTTAATGTCCTTGTGGACATGTGGCCTCCAGTACTGCACGCAGTACTCCAGATTGGGCCTAACCAGTGTCTTGTAAAGAGGGATTATTACCTCCCTCTTATGACTTGTGATACCCCTACTAATACACCCCAACATCCCTCTAGCCTTACCTACTGCATTAGTGGTCTGCTTGGATGATTTTAGGTAATCTGTAATGATGATGCCCAAGTCTCTCTCTTCCCTTGTGATTTTTATTTATTTATTTATTGAGATATTCAGAAAGACCTTTGAGTCCAAGACTCATTTACAAAGGTTCCATGTCATACTTAAAGGTACAGGGACAATATTTTTTACAGACTGCAGTACATTACATAACATTGGTTACACATTTGTTCAGTGAGTGACTTCCATTCCAAGATAACATGATTTACAATGATTCTCACAGCCATAAGGTAGCAGAGCGGTTCTGAAGAAGGCTGTTTGTCAAACTGTTAGCTCGTAGAACATTAGATATGGAGGACACAAAAAAGCTGTTCTAGGTCATCGGGGGTCAGTTGCAGTCTCATAGGTTAGAGGCCTGGAGGTGTCTCCTTTGCCTGGCTTTAAAAGGGCCAAGCCTAGTTTAATCAGTTATACAGCTTGGGAGTGAGTTTGTCCAGGAAGGGGCTTGGTAGCTGAAGGATCGTTGGAACTGAGAAGTTCGGCAACAGGGTACCCATAGCAACGGTTTGTTCGTGATACGGGTGGTTCTGCCAGGAGATGTTGGGAGATAATTTTGTCAAGGGCGGGGTGAGGCCTAGGATTATCTTTTGGTCATTAGGCAGGTGTGGTACCTGATTCTGTTGTCTAAGTTTAGCCAGTTTGTGGTACTGTAGTGGGAGCAGGTGTGTGTGACATGATCACATCCTAGGATGAGACGGCAGGCTTTGTTAAGCACGAGCCGGAGTCTATTGAGGGCTGTGGTGGGCACGGTACTGTAGATGAGAATACCGTAGTCTAGCAGAGAGAGGATAGAGGAGTTTATGGTAAATTGTAGTGCCTCAGGGGTGAGGCAGTGTTTGTACCGATAAAGTACGCCTAATCTAGAGCTAAGGGCGGTTGATAGGTTCAGGATATGTTGATTAAAGTTGAGGGCTGGGTCTAGTGTGATCCCTAGATATTTAAAGGTGCTTATTTGTTCTAGGGGGGTTTGATTAGCAGTGAGAATTTGGGGGCAGAGGCTCTTGAGTGGGTTCTGGGCATGGGAGAAGATCATGACTTTTGTCTTATTGTAGTTAATTATTGGACACTGGGTGGTGAGCCATTGTTCGATTTCATGGAAGGAGTGTTAGAGAATTAGGTGAAGTTTAAGGGGTCCAGATCAGTGGCAAACAGGACGGCATCGTCCATGTACAGGAGCAGGCTGCCGGGGCAGGCCGACGGGAGGGAGTTTAGGTATAGACTCAGGGTTTTATTTAACACTAAAAATTGATTAGCGTTTTGCTCATAAAAGTGCTAAAACATTGTAAAAATGCATAGCACTTGCCTCATTGTGTTTAACAAACTTAACACTTCTAGAAAACCTATATAAATACTTTCTGTACAGTTAGTATTGTCCCAGGGAAAAAAATGCTAATCAATTATTTAAAACCCTGAGACTGAATAGCAAAGGGCCAAGAATGGAGCCCTGTGGGACACCGGAGTGGATAGGGAGGCTAGGAGACAGGACGGTGCTTACCTTGGCCAGCTGTGTTCTATCGGAGAGACAACTGGTGAACCAGTTCATGGCATCATTGGAGAAGCCACTGTAGGCCAGAGTGTTCAGTAAAAGGGCATACCTGACGGTATCAAATGCTTTAGAGAGGTCCAGGAAGATGGCACCTGTGAGGTGGCCATGGTCCAAGGCTGAGTGGACATGGGAGGTGAATTCAAGGAGGGCGGTGGTGGTACTATGACCCTTTCAGAAGCCGTGTTGCTGGTTGCGTAGAAGGTTATATTTAGTAAGGTGGTCAGTACGTTGATCGTTGACTATGCGCTCTAGTGCTTTAGACGGGGGGGTAGAATGGAGATGGGGCGGTAATTGTTGATGGGTGTGATGGAGGCAGATTTCCAACGGGAGGGTAATTTCCCATGACAGAGGGAGCGGCTGAGAATGTGGGTGAGCAGGGCTAGGACTTCCAGGGGGGTGAGGCGGAGAAGTCTCAGGTCCAGGGAATCGTGACTATAGTGAGAGTGGCTAATGGCATTGGCAAGGTAGGGCTTGGCTGCCTCCGGGGTAAGGACACATAGATAGAAGGGAGAAGCGAGGGTGGATGGGGGTAGATTCAGGCAGGCGGGGGATCGAACAGACTGTGGGGGAGGACATGGCTGAGATCAGTGAAGGCAGAGTTTAGGGCCAAGGCTATACTGAGGGGGTCCGAGGAGAGGTTTCCATCTATTAGCATTTGGTCTGGGGGCAGATTTGGGGCTTTGCCACAGAGTTCCTTAACATTATTCCAAAATTTGCACCCAGTGCCCCAGGTGGAGGTTAAGGTGGCTTTATAATAGTCTGCTTTGGCGCTGTGTATGGCCCAAGTGCACTTGTTACGGGCCTTCCTATACCGTTGCCAGTCTGTAGACCATTGGGTCTCATTAGCTAGCTGCCATAAGGCGTCATGCTGTCATAGTAGGCCCAGGAGGTGGTCCGAGAACCAAGGGGCATGGTTACCTTTGGACATACTCTTTGGTGAGGGGGGGTGAACTTGTCAGGCAGCATTGAATGTGGTGATGAATAGATAAAGAGCATGATCTGGGTCGAGGGTGTTTGCTAGGGGTGTCAAGTCCCAGTCTCTCAGGTGGGCCTTAAGTTAGGCTAGTTTACCAGGCCCAAGTTTGCATTGTGAGGTAATTTTAGGTGGGGTTTTGAGGGGAGTACAAGACCAGTTGCAGAGTACCAGAGAGTGGTCACTTAGTGCGTCAGGGAGTACTAGGGTGCTGGTTATTTTGTGGGGGCGGTTTGTGAATACTAGGTCTAGTAGAGAGGATGTCCCCGTGTGGGTGTTGATCCAGGTGGGGGTTGTGACTACCTGCATGACATCAAATGCAGCAGCCTCGTTAATGAACGGGTGGCTGTCTTGGCCAGCCAATTTATGTTGAAGTCACCCATGAGTATTTTTTCATGCTGTGGGGGAAGAGTAGAGAGATAGGACAGGATGGCTTTGAAGGCTTGCTTCTGGTCCCGGGGAGGGACGTAGGCAGTAGTGAGGAGGAGTGGGGAGGTTGACTTTCCTAGAGTTAATTTTAGGGTGAGGACCTGAGTCGTGGATGTTAGTTGGGGCAGAGGAAGTAGGTGGCCTGAAAGCGAGTCCTTAAGGTAGAGAGCGCAGCCTCCTCCTCACTTGCCCACCTGGTCGGAACGAAAGAGGAGATCTCCAGGGAGGTTTACTGCCGAGCCAGTGACAGAGGGGGAGAGCCAGGTTTCACTCAGTGCTATGATATCAGGGTGATGCTGGAGTACCCACCCCTAAAAAAGAGTCCCATTTTTTTTGAAGGCTGCAGATGCTGATAGGGGCAATGCACAGCCCATTGACTGGTGATGGGTGGGACGGTGGAGCATTCTGAGGGCCTGGGTTGGGGTGGACATTGCCTGTCAGGAGCATAAGAAGCACGAGTGACCTGAGGCGATTGCTACTCACTCGAGTAATTGGTCTTTGGTATATTCGCTGCGGGTACCCCATGGTAAGTATTGGAGGTTTCAGTGTATGGGGGGCTGATAGGAGGAGAAAGTGGGGAAGGGGGGGAGATGCGCTTGGGTGTGGATATGGTAGGTGGTGGCAAGAGAAGGGGCTCCAGAGGGTCACTTGCTGTGGGAGATGGCATCTATGGGGAGGGAGAAGATGTTGAAGTTTATGCTTATGTTTGTGGCGTAGTGGGGGGTGCTGTCAACTGGGTATTTGCCTGTGCTTGTAAAGGCTGGCTGTTCATGTGTAGCATGGGGTGGGGGAGGAAGATGGGGAGCGCCAGGCTGCATGAGGATAGGGTGTGGCGGTTATGCCCCACTTCGCAGCGTTTGGAGAGGGAGGGTGGGATGTTAGTGGGAGCAGTAGAGGGAGAGTAATGAAGGTATGTAGGAGCATGGCGGGGCTAGAGAGCTTTGTTATTGCAATATGAAGTAAGGTCAGGAGCATGAAATGTAAAAGGACCTCTAGTGGTGGGAAAATATAAGCTGCAAGTGGTAAAGCTGGCTGATAAGTTAATTTCGTGATCATGTGATCTGAAAATGTACCTATATATGCGAAATGCCGACCAAGGGGAGTGGTGGTGGGGGGGAGCCGAACGCATAGCATTTGGTGGGGCAATGCAATGCCTGCGCTTGCAGCAACAGTCGCGATCAGGCGAGCTGCTCCCCATGTAAGGTTCAGTGCCTGTGCAGTTTTTGGCGCTCCGTTGCTGTGGGGGAGAGCTTGCTGAAGCCCTCATGACCTCCTTTGTTCCTGGGGGGTCTGCTGTGCAGTTTTCGACGCTCTGTTGCTGTGGGGGAGAGCTTGCTGAAGCCCTCACAACCTCCTTTGTTCCTGGGGGGGTCTGCTGTGCAGTTTTCGGTGCTCCGTTGCTGTGGGGGAGAGCTTGCTGAAGCCCTCACGACATCCTTTGTTCCTGAGGGGTCTGCTGTGCAGTTTTCGGCGCTCCGTTGCTGTGGGGGAGAGCTTGCTGAAGCCCTCACAACCAACTACCCTCCTAACCTATAGGTAGCTTCAGGGTTTCTCTTCCATATGTTTCCTGATCTTGAACTTCTTTGCATTAAATCCCAGTTGCCACTCTTCAGACCATTTTGCCAGTTTTTCCAGATCTCTTCTCATTCTACCCACCCCATCAGGATCATCTACTCTGTTGCAGATCTTAGTGTCATCTACAAACAGGCAAACCTTACCCTCCAGTCCATCTGCAATGTCACTAATTAAGATATTGAAGAGGACTGGCCCCAGGACTGATCCCTGAGGTACCCCCACTTGTGACCTGCATCTCTTCTGACTGTATACCGTTTACCACCACTCTCTGTTTTCTGCCCGCCAACCAGTGTGCCACCCAGTTGACCAACTTCTGACCCACCCCGAGCCTACCCAGCTTATTAATCAATCTTCTATGTGGAACAGTATCAAAAACTTTGCTGAAGTCAAGGTAGGCAACATCAACTGCGCCCCCTTGGTCCACCATCCTGGTTACTCAATCAAAGAAATCTATGAGATTAGTTTGACAGAACCTTGCTTTTGTAAACCCATGCTGTCTTGGATCCTGTGCCCCTTTGGATTCCAGGTGTTGCACTATCCTATCCTTAAGGACTGCCTCCATTATCTTGCCCACTACTGAGGTAAGACTAACTGGTCTGTAGTTCTCTGCCTCCTCCCTGCTACCACTCTTGTGGAGCGGGATCACATGAGCCCTTCTCCAGTCTTCTGGGACCTCTCCTGTGCTCAGAGACTCACTAAACAGTTCTGCTAATGGCTCTGCTAGTTCCACCCTTAGCTCCTTTAGTACCCTGGGATGTGTGCAATCAGGTCCTATTGCCTTGTCCACCCTGAGCTTAGCAAGCTCTTGTAGGACCCCTCTTTGTGAAAGGACTTGTGTCACCTCCCTCCCCCATGTCCATGGTGCTGAGCTGTGGGCCCTGCCCTACCTCCTCCTTAGTAAATACTGAACAAAAATATCTATTTAGGATAGATGCTTTTCCTTGGTCCTCCTCCACATACTCCCCCTTATCCACTTTGATCTAAGCAATACCCCCTCTCTGGACTTTCTCCTTTCACTAATGTATCTACAGAAAGTCTTGTTCCTTCCTTTTATTGTTCGTGCTAGTGTTTCCTCGGTTCGGGCCTTTGCCTGCCTTACTGCTTTTCCTGCTTACCTTAGGGAAGTTTGATATGCCTCCCTATCTTTGTCCCGCTGCATCCTCTTATATTTCCTGAAGGCCAATCTTTTGGCTCTGACCTTTTCTGCTACTGTTTTTGAGAACCAAGTGGCTTCCTCCTTCTTTTGCTCTTGCTTTTCTCCCTATCACAATGGGATGTTGCTTCAAGTATTGCATCCTTAATGCTTGCCCACTTTGCCTGTACCCCCTCACCTGTATTTCTTCTTGCCAGGGCTAGCTTAACTTTGTTAACCATCTTATCAAAGTCAGCTCCTCTGAAGTCCCATATTTTTGCCTTGGAATGGGATGATTCAGTTCTAGTGGCCAAACTGAACCATACCATATGACGGTCACTGGCCCCCAGGTGACCTTCTACCTGAAGATCTGTGATCCTTTCCCCGTTAGTCAGTACCAGATCCAAGATAATCCTACCTCTTGTGGGTTGTTGTATCAATTGTTTGAGACCCTCCCCCTGCAGGGAATCCACTAGGCTATCCATCCAGGAGTTACAGTTAGGCTATTGTTGTTCTTTTTGTTTTGTACCGCCTATGCCCACCGCCACCCCACTCCTTCAGGCTGCCCCCTCTACCCACCAGACTCACCCTCACATTTCTAACCCCCACCCCCAGAGTTCACCTTCTGCCATCCATCCTCTGAGCTGGCTTGTTCCTGCTGAGGGCCTCCTATGATGGTTGTGGAGAGGAAAGACACCTGGAGCATCCTACCTACCCTCCAATTACTGGCACTTCCCTGCCAGGGGCCTCCCTGCCCTCTAGATGGATGCTTGAGCAGAGGCTGAGGGGCTCTGTATTGCTGGTGCACTGGGGGAATTGGCATGGGAGGGATCACACAGCAGTCATCTGGCATAACAATGTGGCAATTTCCTCCATTTTCATCCCCCCCCCCATCACCCGTAAAGACGTACATGCAGCAGCTGACCTGGGAAGGGGGTGCCTGACAGCAGAAGTTCACCAGGTCGTCAAAGGCACCTCCACACATCTCCACCAGGAGCTGCTGCAGAGAGATGCAGCATCAATCTCCCACCCTGGAGGAAAGCTTCCAGTGGAGACTCTGGATCCTCCCTGCTGGCCTCCGCTCCTGAAGTCCCAAGTTCAGAATGTGAACATGGATCGCCAGTGTGATCCCCATCGCTTGGTGTCATGGAGCCAGGTAGGTTATTGTTGTTAAGCGCACTACCCCAGCTTACCCCAGGCAATTATCATCGGGCCTGTCACGATCTAAACAAGCCCTTTTACACCTCCCATTGCAGACTGGTCTACTGCTCGACCACCACGTGTCATGTCACTGCACAGGATACAGTATTAATCAGTGATCTGGATCCACCCACTAGTTCTGCTCAACTTGGATTGTCCTTAACTTCCTTTAAATCTTTTTGGGAAAGTTGCCATGCAATTAGCTATTCCATCACTGCCGATTTTGAACGACTTGGAATTGCTTTGATATTTTCTGTACAACTGACATGCAGCTAGCTGCCATCTCTCTTCTAAATCTGTATTCAGTAATGATTTCTGTATTGTTTATATGTCCTATTCAGGACCTCTTGGTAAATAAGCACTGCTCAATGGAGCTTTTTCCTGGTAAAACAAATAAAATACATGTTCAACAACTGGGTACCCAGGCTTCACAGGGAGCAGCTCAGATTCAGGGTACTATTGGTACCAGTGAGGAGTGGGGAGTGGGGGTACTGCAGTCTGCACAATACAGTGTGGCACATTAAGGTGGAGACTAAAAGCTTGTTTACTCGGCACCTTATCCCTGCGGCTCATTTTTATTTATTAAAAAAACAAAACAGTAATAAAACATCAGAGTGCCGCATTCACACGGCAACGGTTTTGCCGCTGCCCTTTTCCTTTCCAGCGATTTGACTGCTGTTCTGGTCACTGTTGGTTTAATAGAGAATTTTGAGTGGTGCAGGTGGTTTGGCTGTTCAGACAGCACAGGAAACCACCTACACCACTCCACAAACCCAGGGAAAAGGGGAACGTGGAAGCAACACCACGCAACAGAAAAGTGCCCAAACGGTAGTGTTCACAATTGGGCAGGAGTACCGAACTGGCCGCTGTAAGCCACTGACAACAGCTCACAGTCAGCCATGTGAACGAGCCTTAAGAGTGGGTAGTGGCTTAGAGCAGCCGCCACTATCCACTGGGGGCAATTACTATTTATTGCTTCTGTTGTTAATTGCAAGATAACCTTCATCCTCTCCTAGAGCCCTGGTTCTTGTCACCCCAAAAACCTATAATTATTAGCATGTTAATCACTGCGTGCAGTGCTTTCTTGAGTGGTTTCCTTACAGAGTCCATGAAGAGCCGAGACCCTTGTGGCTTGGCCAGTTGGAGTGCCTTCAACACTTGCCCTCATGTACATTCATACTAGACCTTCTGGGTACATCAAAGGTGGTGGCAGCACCAATTAAATGTCCTGGGCAGACCGTGGGGTCCATCATAATAATTTACAGGTCAACTTCAGCAACTGCATATAAAAGCTCCATCACTCAACACTGAAGCTGTCACTAACTGTAACAGTTTGCGAGGTATACCCGCACTTTATGTCCCTTTTTTTGTTTAATATATGTAACCCTTTCTGCAAGTGTTACAGTTGGGATTTAGCAGATGCTTGGGGGTAAAATAACAAGCTTTCCTAGCAATGTCTCTAAAAAGAAAACAGACCAAATGAACCTGTTGTAAATTTACTATCGGGCTGTCCAATCTCAGACTTCTGTCAATTTATGGTTAGGCATTAGAAGTGTCTTTGTTGTCAGGAAGCGGCTAGCTAACCAAAACATTCCTGTTAGGGGCTCATGTGCTTGGACAGAATACAGAGGTATTTGTCTAACAAGCTGGTCCAAGCTGGTTTTCCCAACCCAAATTCCAGACAAAAGATTTTGAATCTGTGATGTCAGAGTGACATATTGGATGATGTGTCATGGGGAGGGGGCAACTGGAGGGGATTTAGATCTGGCAGGGCCTAACAGAGTCAGTTAGGCTTGGGACTATAAATAAACTACCATCTAAGAGTTCATGCCTGCCCTGATTCAAAGTGTCTTGTGGTAAACTAATTTACCTTGTTAGAAAGACAGACAGGATTTTCTGTGTGTTTCCTGTTAGTTGTGTGCAAAACATTTTTTGTATTTCTGTAGAATTACTGTCTCCCATAGGCTGCGTGTGTAGTATCCTGTATTATCTGTGAAAATATCTTGAAACATTAAAATATTAGTTTTATATATTTCACGTTTCTGTGACTGAATTCTTTGGGGTACAGCTTATCGATTTTTAACTGACACTAAGTGTATTTCGCCAGTGAGAGAAGGCTACCATCACCATATCCAATTTCTAAAAAAAAAAGATGTTGTCAGCTGCGAAATGGAGGGGTCAGCTGTGTGACCTTGAGCAAGGACCACTCAGCAGAGGGAGCAGTGGCTCTGAAGGAACACGAACCTGGAGATACCCCAAAAGAGTGTCTAAGCTGAGTGGTGGCAGCTAATGAAGTACTGATAAAGCTGATAACAGAGACGCAGGCTGAGTCTGAGACAGACCAGTTTGGTACACTAACTCAGACTACTCCATCATCTTGAACTGTATAGATTAGCCGAATTGCCATCCTTATTTCTGTGTAGTGAGATGCTAGTATTATTTTCATCTGTATGAAATTGGAGATAAATCCCCAATCATTATCTCTGTGTAGAATGAGGTAGTAGTATTATTTTCATCTATGAAGAAATTGGAGATAAATCCTCCCCCAAGCAATCATTATCTCTATGTAGAGTGAGGTACTAATATTATTTTCATCTATAAAGAAATTGAGATAAATCCTCCCCCTTCCCCCAACCGAATCTCCTGCCAACCACTAACAGTTACTATGACCTCAATTATTTATTTTGAAGGACCCAGGGTTAAACTAGACACTGATACAAAAAAGGGCATTTAGTCACTGTGTGCCTAGCCCCTGGAACAGTTTCTAAGTAAGCAGTAAGACCCAATGGGGTGTAGGTTACGTGATAAACGCAGGCCTGTTGTTCAGGATTCAGCACATTTCCCCTTTCATTGAAGGAGATAAAGCTGTCGACACTTCAGTTAAAAAAATGTGGAGCTATAATTGGTTAAAACCTGTCAGTTGACCGTAAGATGATACTGCTTGATGCATAGTCATAACATGACAGAGCCTCATCACACACCTCATATCAGTACACCTCTATACCGTTTAAACAAAAAAAATTATTTGCCATATACTTAAACTCCCTCAGACGCACCTAAGAGCCACTTCAGTAGCTCACTTTGCTTTGACTTGTATTTAAATCTGGGGTGACCAACCATAGGCCTAAAAGATAAAAATGAGACAAATGGAACATTTTTGTTTCTCAAAAAGAAAATCTCCCTACATCCACTTACTGTACAATAAAACGTAGCATTGTTTTACTGCATGAAACTCTCTTCACCATCTGTTGTCACTCAGTTAGGTCTATCACTTATCTAAAAACCAACCATTAAAAAAGTGCAACTACATAAACTACAGTCTGCTCTGTTCCGAGTTTCACCTCCTCCACTGACGCCTTCCATTCCATACTGTAATGCTGTGCTGTAGCTGGGAAAATATGACTTGTAAGCCAGAACCCTTTGATATCTCTTTGCGACCCCTTCCCCTCACTGTAAAGATACCTATAACTGCTACCCAGATCCCTTGTACTCTCCACGTGTTACTTCAGGAACTGCATAATACGAGCAAAACATACAGCGGTAATTAGCTATATGCATTTACAGCAGCAGTGCAATGAGACTGGCCCAAAACACTGACTAGCTTTTTTGACAATGAAAGATTCCAGGCATCATCCAGTTTCGTTTAGTGGTAAAATTTTCTAGTTTCAGACGGCCCGGTAGTGCTGAGGGCTGAGGCACTGGACGCTTTACCTCACGCTACGCCGGTCAGGTTTGCATGACCTTCGTCGCCGGGTGCCAGCACGGGGAACAGGATTGAGCGTTGGCTCTCCTCTCCTGGCGGGTGGGTCGTCTGCCCATAGTCCCGCCGTCACAGGATGGAGGTCCGCTGATGGGCGTAGGTGGCAATGGAGCAACAAGCAGGGTGGGGGCGTCCCATATGGCGTGAGGTGCACATGCCTCCACACGCATGCGTCACGTCGGGGACACAAGGGCTCGGGGACTGGGGAGAAAAAAAAATTGTTCTAGTTCCACCAAAACTGGAGCATTTTATAAATGTTTTAATTGAGTTTATTTCTCAAGAATAAAAGATGGCCACCACCTTTTACTTAGAAATAGCATTATAGGACCCGTTAAGGGTTAGGATCGAGAAAATAAAAATAAATAAATAAAAAAATTATGGCGTACAGCATAGGAGGTACCTAGAAAAGTAGTTTTCACAGGTATGCTAATATTTTTATTAACTGTTGCTGAAATTAGCTTTTTTGGAAAAAAAAGTTTAGTTGCACTGCTACTCTAACATTATATTTTATTCAGACAAAGCACAGTATTCACACTGTAACAGCAGTAGGGGAGGATATTAGCAGGAGTAACCACAATCAATGGTAAAGAATACTGGCCCCTCTCCCATCAACTTGTAAGCCGTGGTTTACTTGGGGTAAGCCTTCCTACACTGACACTAACCTGGTGAGGAACATGCAGTCACTGCAGTACCTCACAAAGCCATGAATCTGTAGTCACAGTCTGCAACACATCGCCCAATACTGAGCAAACAAGCAGCAACTGTTTAAAAATCGTCAGCGCTAACCACGTCAACAGTACCTACAGACTCAACACTGAACCATCGGTGGGGGGGGGAGACACACAAACTAGGACTGCGATAGCAGGGGGGACGAGGTGGACAGAACCACCTTCAAGACAACACCTAGAAGACATTTTTTTTTATTTTGTAACCTAATTATTTTTATTAAAAACCCATTTTATAAGTGGAGTAAGATGCAACACAATGAGCATTAAGCTATGTTCCTGCATGGCTGGGGTGTTTTTTTTTTTCTTTTCGTAAGGCAGTTGGCCTCTGCCCTTCTGAAGCAAAAAGCAATCTAGTTTACTGCACACCCTCTCATGTGTTACTGCTTACTTGTTCATCTGAAGCTTTTTTTTGGTGTAATTTAGATGAGTACATAAGAGAGACCTTTACTTGTTTTAAATATGTGTAATAGTAGAATAACTGAAGAAGAATAAAGGAGGGAATAACTAGGGTCATGGCAAGCTGTTTAAAGATAAAGATAATAAATAGGTTACAAGAAGAAAGAGGCTACTGTGGTTCTCAAAGGAGGGGGCTAAGGCGGTAACGGACAAAAAAGCAGCATTCAGGAAATACAAGGAGATCCAAACAGGAGCAGACAGGGATATATATCAAGTGAAACAAAGGGAGGCAGGATGGAGGGTAATAGCAGCAAAGGCTCACCGTGAGGAAAGGATCACCAGGAGGTCAAAACTGGGGACAAGAGTTTCTTCAGGTACATGAACAAAAACAGGAAGGCAAGGTGTGGCATAGTACAGTTTCAGAGACCAGGAGGTGGGACTGAGCAGAGGAAGACCAAGACAAAGCTAACATTCTGAACAAATACTTCTGCTCAGGCTTCACAGTGGAAGAGGGGAGGGGGCACTGTCACGCATTAACATACACAGGATGAGTGGACAGAAGCCCATTTACGGAAGACAGAGTCCCATGGGGGCTGGAAACCCTTAAAGAAAACAAGGCGATGGGTCCAGATGGGATTTACCCAAGGGTACTTAAGAAATTCAGCATGGTGCTAGCCACCTCTATGACAACATTATTTAGCACCTCATTGGAGACCGATGTGGGGGGGGGGATTCCAGAGGAATGGAGGAGGGCTGATGTGGTCCCTTTGCACAAGAGCAGCAGCAGGGAGGAGGCCAGTGATTACAGACCAGTCACTCTCACATCAGTGATGGGGAAATTAATGGAAACCCTGCCGAAGGAGAGACTGGTGGAGTACCTGGAGACACATGGGCTGCAGCACCACTGGCAGCATGGCTTCACAGGGGGATGGTCATGTCAAACGAATCTCACTGATTTCTTTGATTGGGTAACTAGGGAGGTGGATCAGGGAAGGGCAGTGGACGTGGCCTATCTGGACTTCAGTAAGGCCTTTGACGCTGTTAGGAGGTTGACAAAGAAACTTATGAAGCCTGGGGGAGGGGGAGAAGGTGGTGTGCTGGGTAGCTAACTGATTGAAAGATAGGAGGCAGAGAGTGGTGGTAGACAACAATCACATGGACGATAGGAGAGAAAGACCACTGGCGTACCACAGGGATCAGTACTGGGCCATGTTCTCCTCGATGTCTTCATAAGCGACATTGCCAAGAAACTGGAGGGGAAGGTGTGTCTCTTTGCAAATGACACAAAACTCTGCAACAGGGTGGACACCCAGGAAGGGGTTGACAGAATGCAAAGGGACCTGGGAAAACTAGAGGAGTGGTCTTGGGAGTGGCAGCTGGGTTTCAATGCCAAAAAGTGCAAAGTCGAGTACCTGGAGCGTGGACACCTGGGGGCTGTGTATAAGATGGAGGTGAGGTACTTTTAACAAGCAAGAGAGACCTTGAGGTGATCATATCGGATGACCTCAAGGTGACAGCACAGTATGAAAAGGCCATAGGCAAGGGAAGCTGGATGCTGGGGCGCACTGGGATAGCGATTTTGAGAAGGCAGGTGGTGTTGCCCCTGTATCACTCACTTGTGGGACCTCATCTAGAGTACTGTATCCAGTTCTGAAAGCTGCCCCTTCACAAGAACATCAACAGGGTGGAAGTGGTCCACTGGAGGTTTACTAAAACGGATGTTGCATGAGGAACAATACGAGGAGCGGCTGCAGGAGCTTAACATGTGCTCCCTGGAGGAGAGGAGGGCGAGAGGGGACATGACAGAGATCTACAAGCTCCTCATGGAGGAAAAAGGTACGAGAGGGGAGTCTCTAATAGGAGGAGGAGCACCAGATCATGAGGGATCATTATGAATTCTTTATGAATCAGTATATAACTACTTACCTAATGTGCTCTCACCGCAGTATCAGTAATTTATGTTAGTCTACACACTATCTACAATGACGGTTTTGTGTTTCTATGTTTCGTATGTATTTTGAAATCCTGTCAAACTTAGCCAACCTTATCATGTCATATGTATCTCAAGAGTTTTGATCATGCATAATCCTGTATGTGTAATGTGTTCATGCCATGTTTTGTACTGTATCCTCCAGGGTCGTGCCTGACAATAGTCATTGCTATGGCTAGTGCACTTACTCAGTAAACAAAAACTAAATAATTAAATAAATAAAATAAGCTGGTGTGGAGGGGAAGTTTATGGGATGTGGGGAAACAGATTATTCATAGGTGGACTATATCAACAAATGGATACTGTATGAACACATAAAATACATTAAAATCAAAGACAGGATTATGCCAAAACTTATGATACTCATGAAATATACAAAACGTGTTTTAAGAAGCCATATGAAAACAAAAATGAAATATCAATCAGAAGTAAATTCTGTATTATGTACAGTACTAGACTGTCATCAAATAAATACAGGTTACTCACCTGTAACAGGAGTTCTAGGAATGGTATATGTTGTTCATCCACACTTATTGGCAGGTTCCTTGCCGCTTTAAATCTTGCCGGAAGGTCTTCAAGCTGGCTCCTCCCACCCAACCGGGTGGTAAAACTCTCGGCTCCGCCCCATGACGCCAGATCTGGCCCGCTGGAAGCTCAGGTTGTGCGTCGAAGCCGGGGAGGTCGGGTGGGTCGTGTGGATGAACAACATATACCATTCCTAGAACTCCTGTTACAGGTGAGTAACCTGTATTTCTAGGGACATGGATATGTTGTTCATCCACACTTATTGGCAGACTCCTAGCAGTTCTCCGGGAGGAGGGAAAGACACTCCAATACTTACTTGGGAAATAAGTGACTGAGAACCGAGGCCCCAAAACCAGCATCCCGCGTGACTCAAGGTCGATGTGGTAATGGGTAATAAAGGTGTGCTGACTTCCAGGTAGCAGCCTGCAGATTTCCTGGATAGGGACATCCTGGAAGCAGCCATCGATGCAGCAGTATGACGGGTAGAATAAGCTCTTATCCCTCTGGGAGGCTCCATGCCCGCCAACTTATAGCAGCGATCTATGCAGGAGGTGACCCACCTGCCTATCGTCCGCTTTGGCTGCAGGTCTGCTAGATGCGGCTTCAGCGTAGGTGACAAACACAGCTGGCGAAACTCCTCCCCGAATTTCCTTCAGCCGAAGCGCCTCCTTATAATAAGTGAGCCTTCTAGGATCCAGAGTATGGAGCCTATATTCGGGCCTCCGAGGTGTGACTGGGGTAGAACACCCAGAGTCAGCACCGGTTAAGATGAAACTCGACACCACCTTCGGAAGGAATTTCGGGTGGGGGCGCAGGACATACCTGTCCCTGTGGAAGACCAGGTAAGAGACTCCGATGCAAAGCGCCTGGAGCTTCCCATCCTTCTGGCTGGCGTGATAGCCACCAAGAAGGCGGTCTTCCACGACAGGTGAGAGAGTTCACACCTGTGCATTGGTTCGAATGGCTTGCCCATGAGCTTTGCCAGCACGAGCAGTAGATCCCACGGAGGTGGAGGCCTCGCACGAGGGGAAATGTGATCAAGGCCTTTGAAAAGCGCCCGACCACTTTCCTCGCTAATCGACTGCTTCCGGCCCGTGCCCGGTAAGCAGAGATGGCTGCCAGGTGCACCTTTAGGGTCGTCGACCTAAGCCCTTGACTAGAAAGGGACCATAAATAGTCTAAAATGCTTGCCACAGAACAGGAGGAAGGGTCCAGGTCCTTGCCTTGACACCAAATGGAGAATCTCTTCCATTTGAAGGTGTAGCATTTTCTGGTCGACTCCTTACGGGACGCCTCAACCACATTGAGGACCTCGTCGGAAAGACCCAAGGCCTGGAACTCTAGCCACTCAGGAACCAGGCCGTCAGGTGCAGGGATTGAAGGTCCGGATGGAACACCTTCCCCTGATTGACAGAGCAGGTCCGGGCGAGCTGGAAGCTGCCTCGGGAGCCTGGAGTTGAGGCTGAGGAGATCTGGGTACCTGGAACTGGGGGCCAGTCTGGGGCTATCAGAATCACCTGCGCCTTGTCCGTCCTCGCCTTGAGAAGCACCTCAGAATCAAGGGAAATGGGAAAAGGCGAGAAGAGGCCCGGGGTTCACAGCCTCGAGAAGGCATCCCCCTGCGGCGAGCCCTGCTGAGGGGGGCCGGCATGAAACAGCTCAGCCTGCTCTCCCTGGAGGCAAACAGGTCCACCTGAGGTGTGCCCCAGAGGGAGAACAGATCTTGTACTACCTCTGGCAGGAGAGACCACTGTGAGATGCAGCCCCTATCCGGCTCAGGGCATCGGCCAGGGTGTTGGAGGCTCCTGCCACATGAATGGCTACGAGATCTGCCTCCAGGCTGCGCTTGCAGTGACCAATGCGGAGAGACTTCCTTGCATAGAAGCAGGGCGCGCATCCGCCCTG
The DNA here is from genome assembly GCA_016271365.2 of Neoceratodus forsteri. Taxonomy (NCBI): domain Eukaryota; kingdom Metazoa; phylum Chordata; order Ceratodontiformes; family Ceratodontidae; genus Neoceratodus; species Neoceratodus forsteri. The sequence continues at coordinate 212,858,190 of CM057458.1, read as the reverse complement.
GCGGTTAGGTAGTACATGGTCGTGGTATTGTCCGGCCTGGACTTGGACCACTTGACCCCGGAGAAACGAAGCAAAGGCGGTGAGAGCTAGGCGGACCGCTCGGAGCTCCAGCAGGTTGATGTGGCATCAGGACTCCCGTGGGGACCAGAGGCCGTGCACTCGGTGTTCCCCCAGATGAGCACCCCACCCCATCAGAGAGGCATCAGTCGATAGAGAGACCGTCGGCTCGGGGCGGACAAACGGGATGCCCTCCTGCAAATGGAATGGAACGGTCCACCACTGGAGAGCGTTCCACATCTCCTGGGTCACTATCACTAGCTGGTCCAAAGGATCGCAGTGTTGTGACCACTGGCTGGCCCATCCCCACTGAAGGGGGCGCATGTGCCAGCGAGCCCAACGGACCACGCTGGTACAGGCCGCCATGAGACCCAGGAGGTGCAGGAAGTCCCGGGCAGGGCGCAATTGCCCAACCAGAAATGATTGGGCAAAGGAGGTAAGAACCTCGGCCCTGTCCGCCGGGAGTCGTGCTCTGGCTCGAAGAGAGTCGAGCTCTGCCCCGATGAACAGGATCACCTGCTTCGGCTCGAGTTCCGACTTGGCCTCGTTGATGAGAAGGCCAACTTGAGAGCAAACCTGGAGGGCCAGATCTCTGGACCGCTCCACCTCCCATCTGGAGGGGCTGCTATCAGCCAATCGTCCAGGTAAGGGTACACCCAGACCCCTCGGCGCCACAGGAATGCTGTCACCACTGCCATGCATTTGGTGAAGACCCTGGGAGCTGGAGATAAGCCGAAGGGCATGGCTCGGAACTCGAAGAGGGATCCCTCCGCTCGAAAGCGGAGGAATCTCCGATGTGACGGACGGATAGGGACGTGAAAGAACGCGTCCTGTAGGTCCAGAGAGCAGAACCACACACCGTGTTCCAGAGATGGTATTATCTGTGCCAGAGTGACCATCCTGAAGGTTCGAGACCTTAGGAACTTGTTCAGGTCGTGTAGGTCGAGAATGGGGCGCCAGCCCCCCGTCTGTTTCGGAACCAGGAAATACCTGGACACGAACCCCGGGTCTGAAGGGGGGTCCTCTACCTCCGTGATCACCTCCTTTTGGAGGAGGAGAGCGATGTCGGCTCGGCGAGCCGCCAGTGAGGCTGCGGACCCCGAGGCCCCCCGAGGTGCGACGGCTCTGAAGGGCGGGACCTGCTCGAATTCCAGAGGCAGGCCTTTTCCCACCACCTCCAGTACCCACCTGTCCGTGGTAACAGCGGACCAGGCGGAAAGGAAGTGTCTGAGCCGTCCCCCATGGGGGAACCAGGGGTGAGGTGACAGGGATGGGGGCGACACCCCTCAGCCCGTCACTGGGCAGGCTTGGAGGAAGGACCGGCCGAGGGACCACCTGGGCTTTTTCCTCCCTGCTTCCTGTTGGAGGAAGCAGACGGCTTGGGTTTGGGATGCCAAGATCGAGCCTGCTGGCCCTGACGTTGCTGGGCCGGGTGCGCCGGGGGCGCAGAAGGACAAAAGGGCTTAGACTGTGGCTTACGGCCTTTGTCCTTCTGAGAGGAAGAGACCGAGTCCAAGGTAGCACTGGACTTCTCGATCCTCTGCAGGTGACCTTCCACCCCAGGGCCGAAGAGGTCAGTCCCCAAAAAGGGAACATCCGCCAACTTGTGCTGGGTATCCGAGGTAAAGGTGGATATCCTCAGCCAAGCCCGGACGCATATGGCCACTGAGGCCGCCACAGACCTGGCACATGAGTCCCCAATGTCCTCGCAGTCTGGAGCTGCTGTTTTGCCACCGCCTGCCCTGGTCCCGCACCTGCCTGACCGTAGTCTGCAGATCCGCAGGAAGATGAGGACAACCTCATCCAGGGAGCCCAACAGGGCGTGAGAAGAAAATGTGCCATCGAGGACGGCTGAACTGGCTTGATGAAGGCCGAGAGAGGGCCATAGCGTGAACTTTACGCCCGGCATAATCCAATTTCTTGGATTCCTTTGTCGGGAGGTTTGTCTACATCCTCGATGCCTCGCACGCCGGAAAACGTTGTCGGTAACCAACCCTCGGCCGAGGGGTGTTCCGAAAAAACGGACAGGGAACCGGTAGGGACCGCATACTTCCTGGCCATCCTGGCCGAAGGCGCAGGGCAGGAAGCAGGACGCTGCCAAAGTTCCAAGGCCGGACCCACTATGGCTTCGGCCACCGGAAAGGCCTCCGTAGGAGAATCCCCTCGGTCCAGAATCTCCGTGAGGGGATACCTGGCTCATTTAGAAACGGGTTCGAGCTTCATCCCAGTGGACTCCGAGATGAGTCGAAGCAACCCTAAGAAGGACGAAGGGCTATCGTCCATTGACTGTCCTCCCGAGGACTCCAAGTCTATGCGCTTGGAGAAGAGGGAGGAACCATCATCGGACTCAGAAGAGTCCTCAAAGAGCTGCCTCGGCCCTGAGCCACCCTCCACCTGCCGAGGTTTATCGTGAGTGAGGGTGACCGACAGCCTATGGGGGCAAACCCAAAGCCGACCGAGAATTTTGGTGAGCCCCAACTAATGGCTGTGAGGCGGAGGTTCCACCAGAATCGGTGGGGCAGCTGGAACTGGCCGAACAACCGGCCTGAGAACAGGCTCGCGACTACAATGAGGGGTTGTTTCGCTGCTCGGTGACAGTCTACTAATGGCCGAAGGCGACTGGTCGGCTTATTCCCGATCAAAAGGAACTGTTGCCACATAGTTCTCGGATCTCGACGCAACTTGGCGCCAAGCCTCCCTCGTCCGAGGAAGAGGAAGAGCGGCGGCGCCACGACACGGTGCCGAGACCACCTATGACGGCGGGATCGGTTGGACCACGAGGATGTCCGAGACTGAGACCGAGAGTCTCGACTAGGCCGAGGAAGGCGAGGAGAAGTGTCGGAAATCGGCACTCCCCTCGGCTCGGACGATCCCACTGAAGGCTCCGGAACCGGAGGCACAGACGAGCCGACAGGATCCTCAACTCCCACCGGGGGAACCGGGGAGAGGGGATTCTCAGCTTCTCCAGCCGACAACCCATCCAATAGGTCGAGAAAAATCTCGACCGCGTCGACTGGAGTCTCGGCCAACTGGCCTGACGGGGACACCGTGAAGCCAGTGGCCGAAGCTGAGGGGTCGACCGAAGTCGACTGTCGACAAGGGGAGGGGGATCTTTCCCGCTCCCAAGAGCGTCGACGGAGAGACATATTTTTGCTCTTTTTGGACCTGGTAGAAGGTCCCGAAGAAGTTGGACCCTCACCTTTGGTCGAGAGGGTCAGACAAAGCTCCTTAAAGGAAGCCGGGTAAGAGGCACCGAGAGAGAGCAGGACAAATGCTGCAGCCGAGGTAGAAGCGGCCCGCGCCGCCTCCTCTTCGAGGGCGATCATCTGCTCAAGCTGATCCGCCGAGCCCGCCGCTGCGGACACCGCCAATCGGGCTTCTTTAGATTTCACCGGTGGAATTCTTTTCTCGGGGCGCCCCAGTTGTAATCGGCAGCACGGCTCAAGGACGAGGCCGAAAAGGAAGAGCACAAGTCGCAGGCCTGCGGGTCGTGCTCAAGGCCCAGGCAGTAGACGCACGTGGAGTGCGGATCCGTCCTAGACATCTTCTGCCCGCAAGGGCACCTCCGAAATCCGGGAGTCGATTTGTCCATCGCAGCCGCGAGGAGAAGAAGACCGAAGTCTTTTTGCAAAAACTTTTCAATTTCGAACTTTTCGAAGAATTAGGAACCAGTCTTAAGCGCAACGCGTTAAGGAGGGAACCTGAGCTTCCAAGCGGTAAGGAAGATCTGGCGTCATGGGGCGGAGCCGAGAGTTTTACCACCCGGGTGGGTGGGAGGAGCCAGCTTGAAGACCTTCCGGCAAGATTTAAAGCAGCAAGGAACCTGCCAATAAGTGTGGATGAACAACATATCCATGTCCCTAGAACATGTTTTTAACATTTCTTTACACAAATAACATAGGAAGGATGTGCTTCAAACATTGGCTAGAAATGTCTTATTTAAGGTCATAATATCGTTTGCTGGATTATTGTATCTGTGAAAACCATTTCTAAATTAGTTAAAGACAAAGCAAATGACTGTATGACTACTGATGATTTACTGAATTGCTCATTTATTAGGCTGTATAATAATCTTGGAGAAAGCAATCTTATTACATTTTTTGCACTGTATAATTTATTTTTATCATAATAGCTTAAAAGCTGAATGAATAAATAAAATCTTGAAGCTTGAGGAGGGGAAGTTTAAAAGGGTTGTAAGGAACTATTTATTTACTGAAAGGGTGGTGGATGTCTGGAACAGCCTGTCACGATAGGTGGTGGAGCTAAGACAGTGGGGAGTTTCAAGCATGCGTGGGATAGGCACGAGTATACCTCAGGCAAGGGAGGAGGAAGGGACACCCGTGATCAAACAGAGTTCGGGTGTAGTGTCAGGCAAGCTAAATAGGGCAGACTAGATGGGCCTACCGGTCCTTTCCTGCTGAAACATTCTGAGTATGTTTCTACGTTTCTACCAAGGGAAAGAGCGACACAATAATGTTTGCTACACTCACACAACACACTGGTTCTGCTTAAGGCTACTGGGTTAAAAAAAAATTATTACTCTCATACTAGTACAATCCCTCTTTTTTACTCTAATAGTAAAATCTTATCAATACATCTTATCAATGAAAAAATGTTAGCCCAAGGGGGTACAGTGCAAGCTACAAGGCTGGTTTTCTTACTTAATTTCACAGAAAGTGTATCCTCTGAGTACAGTGTGATTTCTTGTTTGACTCCGGGCGCCAATGCGATTTACGACTCTCTACAGTAGGAAGCACTGGCACAGAATCTAGGATGTTGCTAATGGCGTGAATGCCTCCCGTTAGATGTCAAAATGACAGAATGAAAAGCAGACACATCCTTTCATCCTGTCACGCTGGCGTAAATCAGATACTCTACTCCCTCAAGGACTTTGGGTCAGTTTGATCAATGTCAACAGTGTGAATATGAGAAGTTTGCCCTTTCAGTAAACCCGACTTGAGAGACATCTTCACCAATTATATCCAGAGGCTGTTCTGGAAACGTTTATCGTTGGTAATTTGTACCACTTGATAGGGAAAAATCAGAGTACAGCTGGAGCTGCCCTTGCTGTGTGTCACCAGAGCCTTACCTAGATCTTTCAAGCACAAGTGACATAAATGACAAATTCTTGCTACTACACAGTATTCTGGGCTTCCTTTCTAGCAAAATAAATGGTTTACAACTGTGTAATCAGACAACCATCAAAAAACGTTCCATCCTGACACTTTGTGAGTAAAGAAAAGTTTAGGTTCTGCCAGTACTTTTTTTCACAAAACTAGAACTGTTGGAGCATTGAGATTACACCAACCTGGACAGCTGTTCATGGAGCGTGCTGCTCTGATAAAACAGGTTCTTATCTTGCTTTTCAGCACGCAGGGCCAGCCGTAGTGCAATATAGGATTTGGAACTAAGAGCAACAAGGGCAGCAGGAGTTGTTGGTGGGGTGGGTCAGTGCAATCGCCAGTACCAAACCCATAGTTAGACAGTAGAAGAGCCATGGTGGGAAGGAGTATAAATGGACTCCATCAGAGTTTAAAAGCAGTTCCTATGGGCTTGCTGTAGTCTGGTTACAACCCAGCCTGTGGTTCTAGTGCTCTTTTCCTGTTTACCAAAGGACCCAAGCTGGTACTACATGGGAAGCAAAAAGCAGCAATTCACTCATCTCACTTAAACAGATAATCAATCTAGCAAGGCTTAAATGTTGCAGTTCACATGCAGGCCCAGAAGCAGCAAGCCATCATGTCAGTACGAAGAATCTGGAAAAAACACCTTTTTGCATATCTGCTTGGCAACATGCAGCTGAGAATTAAAACCAGTCTTCCGCTCAGGAAAACCTTTAATGTTGGGATGATAAACTGCAGTGACAATTACGGTAGTGGGAACACAATATTCAGTGATGGACACAGCTTTTTTTTACTGCTTTTACATGACCGGGAGGACAAATGAAACAAAAATAGTCTGCGTGTACTTCACATTCTAACAAGAAAACTACCTTATTTATTTAGTTATTTCGCATTTGTTTACGGGGTAGGTGCACTGATCCAAAGGACCATTTTCAGGAACAACTCAGGCCACAGAGATGACACAATAATAAGGTACAGGTACATAACACATTGCAGTAATGTCATAAGAACTGAAGCTATACAATTCAATCCAAGTACAACAGTCTGAGTACAGGTTTACAGCGCTACCTTACAGATTTGAAAAAGGTTGTGGTTGTAGACACTTTGAGTACCTGAAGTTAATTTCCATTTCACCACACTTGGGAATTTATTAAGCGCCTGTCTCAAAGAAGGCTGACTTGTCATATTGGTCAGCAGGATATATAAGCCTACTGCATGCAAAGGAGTAAGCATGAACTACTGAGAGCTGATTGTGGGCAGCCTTGTAATCCAGAAGTTTTGGCACACGGTTTAACAGCTGATTTAAACTATCATAAGATACTTTTAAAATTTTCCTTTTTTTTTTACTCCAGAAATGCTAATTGGGGCTCATGTACCAGTGAGGGAGCGGACTTTGGTAAGTGCAGTTTTCTTTTAAAAGGACCAATGATTACCGGCCTGGTGGCACAGATGGCTGAGGTGCTGTCAAGCACCTTACCTCTCACCACGCTGGTGACCCAAGTTCGTGAACAAGCTTGGATTGCCAGGGGTCAACAGGGGGAGGAATGAGACAGGATTCAGTAGCCATCTGGCAGCTCTCTTCTCTTGGCTTGGGGTGGTGGCCATTTCCGGCTCTTGGTACCCACCAAGTGGAAGCCTGGTGGCTGTGCCAATGTAAGGGAGGTAGACATATGTCGGAGAAGGGTGAAGGGGTCCGCAAGTCTGGAATGCATACGTGCCTCCATGTGCATGCCTTCTCTACATCACCATAGTTACCAGGAACTAGTGGGAGAAAATAGAAGAAACTGAGCCAAGCAGGCTCCGTGAAGCTACGCCCTGACACCTGGATCCATCCTTCCACTCCGACTGGTAAGGTATTCTGGACTATGTGCTCCAGGAGAGGAGGGGGAAGATGGCCCTTTTACCCTTGCTCTGCCATGGAGGGGGTCCATGGGGGGACTAGTCCCCAGTTTGGAGAAGGATAGAGATGGTCAGAGGAATCCGGGGACATGGCTGAGAAATTACCCGGTCTGGCTCTGGAGGATAAAACCGTCTATAGGACAAAAACCAAAAACGAAAAGGGAACAATGACCAAGGCTCATTCTGTTCTTACCATTTCTCCTAAAGCTTCAGCTCATGTCCCTTGCCCGCTTTCCCTACTTCTTTTATAAGTTAGTCCACTGGGTGTCTCTTATGATATGAGAGATTCCAAGAACAAGGTTTGAGCCAGAGGACCACAGAGTGAAGCTAAACGGTTCAGGCTGCCTAAACCTCATCCTTGGAGACTCTTATACCATAAGAGACAACCAGAAGAAGCCTTATCAACTTATTATAAATCACTCAAGTTAGAGTGTTCTATAATATGTTTCAGGTCTTCTTTCTGTTATTTAAAAAGTTAAAGGGACATTATCTGCATTTTTACTTTTTTTTTTGTCACCTGTGACTAGTGTGGCATTCACAACTGTGACCTATTCTAAGAAATCAGCCCCAATCTGCCCTGTTTCTGCTTATAGTTTAAGATTTTTGTAAAATATCTATCCTGAGTGGTCTGCGACCACAAGGCTATGCAAGTTCACAATGCGCTCTCACTAACATGGCACCAACGACCTGACCATATACTCGTGCGAGTAGACACAGACTGTCAGTGTTACCAGCTTTTTCAAACCCTTCAGATGCCTGCATGGTTAATTGGTAGCTGCCACCACTCAGCCTAGACACTCTTTTGGGGTATCTCCAGGTCTTGATTCCACCAGAGCCACTGCTCACACAGTACAGTGCTCCTTGCTCAAGGGCAACCGACCCACCCTTCTATGTCACAGCTGAGAATTCCTCACTTTAGAAACAGAATATGGTAATGGTAACCTTCTCTTTAGGGGCAGCAACACAGTTTTGTCAATTATAAATCAGTTAGCTGTACCTCAAAGGACTCGGTCACAGAAACATTAATTATACAAAAATATAATATTAACACTTCCAGATATTTACACAGATAATACAGGATATCACAGCAGTACTATGGTGAACAGTAATTATACAGAAATTAAAAGAAAATTGTTTTGCACAGTAGGTTATACACACAGAAACAGTAGAGTAGCAAATTCGCAGAAGGCCTGGGTACAAGACAGTGCTACAGGGCCCCTCCCCAGTTTTGAATAAACATAAAAATTATGATTTGGGCCCCTCAAACCTCATGGGCCCAGGTGCCACTGCACCCGCTGCACCCTTTTAGCTATGCCCCTGCGACAGAAAAAAACTCTCTCTCTCTCTTTGGCAATGTAGAATGGCTTAACACCCAAGACACTTTGATGAATCAGGGCAGACTTGAACCCTCAGATGGTAGCTTGTTTGTAGTCCCAAACCTGTCTCTTTTAGGTTCTGCCAGACCTTAAGACCCTCCAGCTGCCCCCTGTGACAGATCATCCAACTAGTGACTAGCCCCCTGTGACAGATCAGACAACTAGTATTGGAACCCACTCGAGAGGGAGCAATCTTAGACCTGGTCCTCTCAAACAGAGATGAAGAGAGGATCACAGATGTAGAAGTGGGTAGCCATCTGGGAACTAGCGACCATCGAACAGTATGGTTCACAATAAACACAGCAATAGAGTCAAGCCATACAAAGGCAAAAGTACTGGACTTCAGGAGGGCTGACTTTGCCAAAATGGGTGAGTGCCTAAGGAATGCACTAGCAAATGGGCAGGAAGGAGGGGTGGAAGAACAATGGAGAATAATAAAAACTGCCATCACAGAGGCAACAAGCCTTTGTGTGAAGCAATTAAACAAAACAAAACGATGTAAGAAACCACTATGGTTCTCAAAGGAGGTGGCAGTGAAGGGTCAAGAGAAAAAGAAAGCATTCAGAAAGTACAAGGAATCACAGAAGGAGCAGGATAGAGAATTGTATCAGTTAAAGCAAAAGAAAGCTGGGAAGGCAGTCAGAACAGCAAAGGCCCAAACTGAGGAAAAGATAGCCAACTCAGTTAAGAGGGGGGATAAAACCTTTTAGGTACATCAGGAGCGAAGGAAGACTAAGGGAGGGATAGTGAGGCTTAATAAAGGGGAGGGGGTGGGCAGAGGGTGATGGTGAAAAGGTAGAGATACTAAACAAATATTTTTGCTCAGTATTTACAAATGAAGAGGGGGAGGTACCTAAAACAAACAGCAGAAACACTCTGGATACAGAAGTTGATACCAGCCCATTTACAGAAGAAAGGGTTATGAAAGAACTCTTAAAACTGAAGGTGGACAAAGCAATGGGGCCTGATGGGATTCATCCCAGAATTCTAAAAGAACTAAGGGTAAACTAGTGACATCACTGACCACCCTCTTTAACAAATCATGGGAGGATGGGGTGGTATCTGAGGACTGGAGGAGGGCAGATGTGATTCCCCTTCACAAAAGTGGGAGCCGGGCAGAAGCAGGAAACTATAGACCTGTTAGTTTAACCTCAGTGATAGGGAAAATGATGGAATCACTTCTGAAGGAAATAACTGTCGAGTACCTAGAGGCCAGAGGGGCACAGGATCCAAGGCAGCATGGATTCATAGTGGGAAGGTCATGCCAGACGAATCTAATAGATTTCTTTGACTGGGTGACCAAAGTAGTAAATCAGGGAGGGGCTGTGGACATGGCCTACCTAGACTTTAGCAAGGCATTTGACTCACTATAAGGACACAGAGGGTAATAGTAAATGGAGTCCATGCTGAAGAAAGGGGGGTTACTAGTGGGGTGCCACAGGGTTCAGTATTAGGACCGGTCCTCTTCAGTGTCTTTATAAGCGACACTGCAGAGGGACTGGAAGGAAAAGTATGTCTCTTTGCAGATGACACAAAGATCTGCAACAGAGTTGATGCACAAGGTGGGGTGGAAAGGATGAGAAGGGACTTGGCAAGGTTAGAGGAATGGTCAAATGTATGGCAGCTTAGCTTTAATGCTAAGAAGTGCAAGGTAATGCACCTGGGAAACAAAAACCCAGGGGAAGAGTACACAATGGGGGGTGAGATACTAACAACAACAAAAATGGAAAGGGACCTGGGGGTAGTCATATCAGATGACTTAAAGGTGGGCAAGCAATGTGAGAGGGCAGTAAGGAGGGCTGGGGAATACTGGGATGCATAGGGAGAGGCATCACCAGTAGAAAACAGGAAGTTGTTATCCCTCTGTACAGACAGCTGGTGAGACCCCATCTGGAGTACTGTGTACAGTTCTGGAGACCCAATCTCCGCAAGGACATAGACAAGATGGAAGCTGTCCAGAGGAGGGCAGGGTCTGCACCAGAAGACATATGAAGAGAGACTAAAGAAGCTTAATATGTATAGCCTCGAGGAAAGGAGGGAGAGGGGGCACATGATAGAAACTTTCAAGTATCTCAAGGGAATCAACAAAGTCCAAGAGGGTAGCATCTTTCAAAAAAAGGGGTGTGCAAGAACAAGGGGGCACAATTTGAAGATAGAAGGCGGCTCAGAGGTAATGTAAGAAGTATTTTTCAGAGAGGGTTGTGGATGCATGGAACGGCCTTCCGGAGGAGGTTGTGGAATCAAAAACAGTGGTTGAATTCAAGCATGCATAGGACAGCCATAAGGCAATTCTAGGGGGTGGGGTAGAAAGAAGTAGGCTGCTGGTTAACTAGGATCTGCAGCTTATCCATTAGGTAGGAAATGGGCAGACTAGGTGGGCCAAGCGGTCCTTATCTGCCGTCAAATTCTATGTTTCTATGTTTATCCAGAATGTCACTCTGACATCATAGATTTAACATTCGTATGAGTCTCGAAAGGTGGGTACTCAAAAAAAACCTGGTCTCATCTGGACCTCGAAGTTGGTATATACAAAGAAATCTGTCTCTTTTCCTAAGTCTTATCTGACCCAGCAGGACTGACTCCTCATTTCCTTAGCCTAGGCCCTTCATGAAACATCAGAGGGATGATTAACTGGCCCAAAAGAGTTTTATCACTCTGCAGAGTCCTCTGGCAGCTAACTTTATCAAACAGTTCCTATTTTAGCTGAAACACTGACACGAAGTCTTCTGATAATAGAAATGAAACACAGAAAAGTAAAAAAAAAAAAAAATTCCCCTAAGTTGTTACAGCTGGCATTGCACAGTACAGCACAACATGTTCATGTGCAACTCCTCGCAAGGCAGCAGGCTTCCCAGGCTACCCCATGGGGTCAAACAACTTGGAAAAACAAAAAAGGAGCATAGTACATAACGCTGTCAAGTGTATGAGAATTTACTGAGCCACATTTGATGCTATCTTGAAAACAACGCTGTGTGTAGGGGTACATGACGGTTCGCTTCAGCGTCCAATCACTCCTACATAATCGCCCCGACAACTCGCCTCCTGTCAAACCTACCCGCTTGTAACTCGCTTCCTACTCAATCTCGCTCCCGCTCCCACTGTGAAAATCCTCTGACCATGCCTTACAGACCAAAGCACTATAATTAATAGAGTAAGCTAATATAGATTGACACTTTTATAGATTACTTTGGAGTACATTAAATTTAATATTTTAATAGACACAGATTTTAATATTTGACTGAATAAAGATTTTGAAGCATTCCCAATCCACCTTTGCTAAAAAGGTAAGTCACCACTTCATCGCATCTCCGCTACTAGCAAATAATTTCGTATTAAGCTAGAAATGCTGCTTTCATTAACTGCTGCAGTTTTTTTTCCTTTTTAAGAAATGCTGAAATTAATTTTGTTTAAAGCTAGTTAACTGCTGCAGAATTTGTTCACACAGGGAGCGTATTATTAACAATAATGCTGTTGTTTGTGTTACACTGCTGCAATGCTTCTGAGATGCAGATATCATTTAATTTTATTTAAAGCTGCAGATTCTGTTCACACAGGGAGCGTACTGTCGGGAGCGGGTAATTAAAGGAGTGAAATGACTCGGGGATGTATTGTCGGGAGCGAGATGTCAGGGATCGTATTGTCGTGCTCCCGCTGTGTAGTACCATCCATACGTAGCTTCATCGGTGGGGGCAGCTATCAAAACATAGATGCCACCTTATAAAGTACAGACACTACATATTCATCAGTAGCAGTCAAAAGGGCGAACCAAGAATGGCGAACTGTCGAAGGGCAAAGGAACAACGGGCCCATTGTTTTAGAGCGACCTTGGTTTTGCACCTATCCTCGAAGTTCACCTCTAGTAGGAATTCAACAAAGGGGGGTGAAGTCCCAACAAAAACACTTTCTGAAATGAGTTTGCCCTGTGGGTTCAGCACCGTTGTGATGGGTCACCAATATTCGTTCGCCCTTCTGACATGGAACCATATTCACCAGGTCACCATATATATTTATTAGATATCCACAGGTGCTCCACTACTGATATTACAGCATGTGATAAAAAGTGCTGAGTGCATACTGTAAAAGAGACACTTGTATGAACATTGTATTGCAAAATACCAATTACACTGATATCAAAATCACACCCAGAGGTCGCTGTGCCAGCGTGCAGAGACATATCCCTTCCCTACCTGAGCCACTGGCAGCACTCTCCAGTCCTGGCTACAGCCAATCTAAACTCCCTGAGTCCGCTCTTTTACTCAGGTCTCTGGCACGGAAGCATGTCAGGCCACTGGGCAGCCCCAAACAGCCTACTTCTGAGTGCGCTAGGTTTCAGTTTCAGTTTATTTTTTTATACTGGAAAGGCATGTGAGCAAAACTGCCTGTTTTCACAAGTGTCCAGTTAGGAGAAACAATAGGAGGTTACAGTGTTTACAGTACAGTGCAATTACAAGATATAAAATACTTAGTAGGAGACAGACATACCAGGACAATTCAAGGCCTAGGGCATTTGCATGACTGAGAACTGAAGAGGCGATCCTTAAGGTTGTACTTGAAAGAGGCTATTGAGGGACATAGGACAACTGATGAGGGTAGGTTGTTGAATGATTTAATGCCCTTGTGGTAGAGGGTGTTTTGGCCTTGGGTAGTACAGCAGAAAAGGAGGGAGAGGGAAGAAGACCGTCTCGTGGACCATGAGGGGGCGGACAGAGGGAAGAGGGAGGAGATGCTACTTGGAAGTAGTCTGAGAGTGCGTTTGTGGGGAAAGTTAGGATCTTACTGTCAAGCCTATCTTCAAGAGGGGGCCAGCTGGTAAGTTTGTACAGGTCACAATGGTGGGTCAGTTTGGGGAGGCCTGTAGCAACCTGAATAACATTGTGGTAGGCGCTACGCAACCAACTAAAATTATTTAGTGAAAGGGGGGTGGGGGTAGCAGAGCAGAGCTCCATAGTCGAATAAGAGGAGCAGGAAGCTGGTGGCCAGAAGCATCCTGGGTTCTGGGATTAGGAAAGGTTTTATGCAATATTTACATGGAGGACTTGAAGATACCGGGCAGATAAATAGCAGATTGGATCATGGAAACCCTCTTGCCTTCATAAAATCCATTTTCTGGAGTTCCTCCTTCCACTCCATTAGTTCCTTTGCCTCTAGTCTAGGCGTTGTGGGGTTAGCACCCTAGCTTAACAGCTGCTGGGATGGAAGGATATGAGGAAGATGGAAAAATGCATAGTTATTCGCTAAGGTGTCATAAACAGACCCAGAACAAATACCACAAAGGGGATAAGTCTCTCTCCAACCTGAGAAATTCACGTTTGTACCTCTGCGCTCTGCAGATTGACTAGTATTACAGTATTCTACCAATTTCTGTATCACCCCCGTATGATTCCTAATCATATGTATCAGCCTCTCATAAGGCACACTGCCACAGTACCAAAATCTAAATGTAACCCCCCTGCAAATGGGGGTTCCCAAAAGACTTCCAGGAGCTTGCTTGAATGCTCCAAGCCTGAATGGTGTTTGGCATTTAAGCCATTTATCAGTGAGTGTTTTTAGAGCCTCTGGTACTGTCTCTTAAGAGCTGTCTGCTTGCAGACATAATTAGTTTGTATGGGGGACTGTGTGCTTCTCTGAGTACCACTCGAGCTGCTGCCAATTCACTTCATTTTGCAGTCACTAGGAGTGCAAGGAACCTATCTGAAAGATGTAACTGTTTGCCAGAAATTATTTAGAGTAATAATGAAATTACAGTTTGTCTAACCTGCTTTCTTTGCAGTCAGAACTGTGTCTGCTAGTTCCCATTCTAGTTTTGAACTGCTGAACTGGACCAATCAGTGTGGGATGACTAGCTCTAAAAATGGTGCCTTAGGGCGAATCAGAACTTGGACTCATAATCTGAGCCAGCCACAAGAGGATTGTATGGGCAGTGACTCTGGGAGATGTAGTTTAGACTTCAGTGCCTTTTTGGACCAACAGCAGCAGTCTATTGTGAGTGACAGCCAATCCAGTCAAGAACTGGGAGGAACTCAAAGGAAGTGCCGGTTTTGTCGGTTGGAGTTTCAGTTGAGCTTTGGCAGTGAAGAAGGAAGGAGCCCTGTGCTTTTTCAGTGTGCAGTTTTAGTCAAAAAAACGTGTGTAAGGCCCAGAGTTCCGGTCTGCAGCTTGTGTAACAGCTTGTGGGACTGAATCCGTCCTGTGAAAGAATCGAGGATCTCTGAAGAAAAACCAGGCTCACCCTGTAGAAGACTGGAGGAATTGCTGAAAATTGCACTCGGTCTGTCAGGAACTGAATCTGCTGTGTGTTCTCCTGTATTGTGCAGTAATTGCGATCGGGATACAGATGCAGCCTGCCTGGTATAGTGCTTTCTTTTATATGGATGTGTGAAGAGGTTTGTGTACCTCAAGTGAGCCCTACTGACATTGAAGGACCCTATCTTATTTGGAGGTCGTGAGTACTAATTCAGGGTCGCTCTGTTGAATTGCCACATTAAATCCAAATGGAATTACTGTACTGCTGACTGTTTAATTCTCCTTTTCTGTGTGAAAGGGCCCCTACCAGCTGCCACGGTTTGGACTAGCCACTAGGGCTTAGGTACCAGGGACAGTAACTGATAGGGATAGGCCTGTGCACAGAGCCATAGGTAGATTATTAGAGTGATAAGCTAATTAACCTGATTTCCCTGTCCTTGTTATATCCCCAAATAAATCAGAGCTGCTTGTTTCAGCAAAGTTATACTGCCTGAGGTATTTGTCTATGTTAAAGTACTGTACTGTGATTGTTGCATCTATCTCATTTCACAGGAGGTCCCAGTGCCGGAACCAGACCTGGGGATAAGTGTATACTGTGAAGGTAATTCTGATATATTGTGTGGGCCACTAGTGGGAAGAAAGGGGTTGCAGTGTCCCAGAGGGCTGTGACCAAGTTAGTTTAACTATTGCAACCCTGACCTCTGGGTGGAGGCACCACATTGATCCAGGCCCTCAACCTGTTGGTGGCAAATCAGGCAGGGGTAGTAGCCCTGGGATAGCGCCATCTAGGTTACATCTTGAGGCTCACCGCTGGGATTGTGTGTCCTCTAGTGGCCATATTTACGTAACCACTGTTAAGAAAAAAATGGGTACCCGACAGAAGTGGCTGTGCACCGCTGGTGGAGGTGTACTGGGGAGGAGATCGACCCCAAAATGCTATGCTTATCCTGGACATCCCCTGGGTATCATCATCGACACTGTGCAGGGAGTACTTTCCAAGGTGGAAGGTTTACAAAACCCTGTGGTGGTGGGTCGGCATGCTAATCTGCTCACCCACACTTTCCTGGCCCTAGTAGAGTTTAAGGATCTCATAGATAGCTCCAAAGTGCCACAGACCATTACCCCAGAGGAGCCCTCACTGCTTGGAGAGTGATAACTATGACAGTAAAGACCGGGGGAATCAGCCCCACCACTATCTGAAACTTTGAGGAGAGAATTTGCTGAATGGTTGCTGGGAGAGGGAAAACTGTGGAGGACTTGAAGAAACTATTCTGCACCCTGGGGTGTTCCTCCCCCAACACCTCTCCTGCTCCAGGTTCTAATGGTGAGCTGAACCAATGCAGACTCTATTTCTGCACCTGCCATTAGTCACGACTCTTACCGAAGGTTGAGGATCTCTCTGGCACCCTCCCACCTCCCCAAGGGAGGATGACTGGGAGACCTGGATAGACTATGCTGCCCCAAGTGCTAGAATGGCAATGCTCGAAGGCGAAAAGCGAAAGAGGGTTAGTGAGAGCCTCCGAGGTCCTGCTCTGGCTACCATCCGTGCTAAACGGGCCAGTAACCCTGAAGCGACTGCACAGGCCCATCTTGAGGCCTGGAGAATGTGTAGGGAGCCCAGATTCTGATGAGGACCTATGGTGGAGAGTGAAATGCACAACAGTAGCAAGAGGAGTTGTTGTCTGTGTGTCTCTCGCTGGAAAACTGTTGCAAGAATGCCTCAGAAAGGGTAGTTTGCCAGCGATTGAACTTGACCGAACCAGACTGGACAGAACTTTAAGTCTGCCCTCTCTCAGAACTGCTGTTGCTTCAGTTACGCCTGGCAAATCGACTGGAATCCCACCCTCCTGTGATGAGTTAATGAGAGAAATTGAGGAGTTGAGAAAGGCGACCTCGGGAGGTACCTGCACCAACAGCTGTGGCTACGACCTCAGTGACTGAGGTGACCCATCAAGTGAGTTCAGGGCAGAGGTTGACAGTCAATGAGTGCTCTGACAAGGAAAAGATATGCCCAATGGGGCGAACTGTTGAGAGAGATCCGGAATTCAAAACAGTCCTTTATGAAGCCACGCCTGCAAGTACGGGCCTCTGACCTCTATCCGACTGCATCTGCTATGGGGTGGGGGTACCCACCCATGTATCTCCTGCTGATAATAGCTCCAAACCCAATTCCTTGACCATGGAAGTGGAGAAACTGACGAGATGTCTCCAAATGCTTATCACGCCAGAGACAGAGATGGCACCCAGGTTTCCAAGTTAATACTCCCCGCCCTGGCTCCCAGTAGGTCGGCCAGCTCAAACTCCAAAGTATGTTTTGCTATAATTGTGGGAAAGATGGGCACATGAAGGAATGCCAGTCCCAAAAGACACTGACAAAGTTGCATATAGGCTACAAGGAGAGCTTCGGAGAAGAAATCAGTGGTTAAGAGGTGCACGACATGATCCAGTGAGGCACCAAAAATGCTAATTCACGTCCTTTTGTGGCAAGGTCAGTTGCCCAGGCCTCTACTACCGCTTCCAGACTGGTCCAGAATAGTGAGTCCTCCATGGAGACCACTGTAAAGGTGAATGGAGTGTCTACAAGAGCTGTATTAGACAGTGGCTCCCAAGGACAATTATGTTCCAGGATTGGTATCAGAAGCATTTGTCAGACGTTACCTTTCAAACATTAGAAGGACTGCATGTATGGAGGTTAAGGAGAAGGCCTACCCTATTCCGGTATATCCGGATTTGGCTGTCTTTCCCACCTCCGTGGCTGGAGTGGCCGAACAAGTAGAGACCCTAGCCTTAGTGTGTCCCCACTGGACTGTATGATGGTGTCCCTTTGTTGATTGGAACAAATGCTCATATGTTAGGAAGGCTGGCACAGTTGTGTTATGAAAAACAGGGGTCAAAGACTAGTAGAGCTTTTAAGAGTTCCGGCTTAATTAAGGGCCTATGAGGCACAGAGAGATGCTGAAAAACAGAACCAGAGGAACGGTCGGAATTGTATGGAAGAAGGATCCTGAGTCTCTGATCCTGGGAGCCAAATGCCCAGTGTACCTTACAGGGAGAGGTCCGTATCAGAAAGGATGTTAAGAATAAAATATTAATGTTGGATGCACCAGGCGATGGAAAATTGCCAGAGGGACTGCGTTGAAGCCTAGTATTTGCCCGCTAGAGCCCATGCTTATACCAGAAGGGTAATGGTCCAAGTTCATAATGTGTCTGAAAGAGACATTCGAGTAAACAGAGGTTGCATCCTGGCTAATGTGCATTGTGCAGACACTGCAGTGCTACCCAGCAGCAAGAGTTCAAGGAAGAATGACAGAGTAAGCCTGACTTGTTTGATTTCGCGACTCCGCTGCCAGCTGAATGGAAAGTGAGGATCAGTGAGAAGCTTGCCCAGAGAGACCAGGTGTTTTCTTTAAAGGAATGGGATGTAGGATGCGTGCAAGGAGCTGAGCACAATATCCGCTGCATGACGAAAAGACCATTTCGGTGAGGGTCTCGACGCCTGGCACCTGCTGACATAGATGATGAGACTGCATCTGCAAGAGATGTTAGTGCTGGTGTAATACAAGAATCCAGAAGCCCTTATGCTTCCCCCATTGTGGTAGTGAGGAAAAGAATGGAACAGTCAAGGATGTGTGTGGATTATCGCACCTTCAAACGGGCCGGACTATCCCTGATCAGTACACAATGCCCGCGATTCAGGATGCTTTGGACTGCCTAACGGGAGCAAGTGGTTCTCTGTGCTGGATCTCCGCGAGGGTACAACCAGATCCCGATGGCCCCAGGGACCGTGGAGAAGACGGCCTTTATTCTGTCCAGCTTTGGCTTCTATGAATTCATGGGGATGCCTCAAGGGATTTCAGGTGCCCCAGCCACTTTTCAACGATTGATGGAGCGTGCAGTGGGGACATGAACTTACTAGAGTGCCTGGTATACCTAGATGATGTTAATGTGTTTGGCAGCTCACTGGAGAACATGAGAGCAGATTATTTAAGGTATTGGACCGACTGGAGGACTTTGGCCTTAAACTGTCCATTGATAAGTGTCAATTCTTTCAAACATCAGTAAAGTATGTGGGACACATAGTATCCACCGAGGAATAGAGACCGACCCAAGTAAAGTTGAGGCCTTGACCACCTGGCCACAGCCCAAAATCTAAAAGAACTGCAAAGATTCCTGGACTTGTAGTTATTATCGGCCTTCATCAAGGACTATTCAAGGTGATCCACCCTTTACTTAACCTTACTCAAGGGTATCCCCAACCCACAAAAATACCAAAAGTCAGCGTCCTCAAGACTGAAAGAGTGTATTTCATCCGGTGAAGTATTTGGGGCCCGCTGGACTCCTGATTAGTGAGACTTGCTTTTCATGGAGATCATATATCAACTACCCATGCTCCAGTGCTGGCCTATGCCGATCCAAGAAAACCTTCGTCCTGCACACGATGCTAGCTTGAAGGGCATGTAAGGGTCTATAGTTGCCAAAAAGAGCACGAGAATGGCCTGAGACCAGTGGCCTTTGCCAGTAGAAGCCTGACCCCATCCGAAAAGAACTATCCTGTACATAATTAGAGTTCCTAGCTTTGAAGTGGGCTATTGTTGACCAATTCCATGAGTACTTGTATGGGGCTAAAATACTAGTAAAACTGACAATAATCCTTTGGACCTATGTGCAGACCTCAGCTAGTTGGATGCCACTGGCCATAGGTGGCTTTCTGCATTACTTATATGACTATGCTCGAATACCGGCAGGTCTGAACCACATAGATGCTGATGTTTCTCCCGAGGCCTGTTCCCCAGAATGATTGAGTCCATTACAGAACCTGACATTCGGCATCTACCGGAAGTTTGACAGGGAGGAACAATGTCCACGGACGAGTGGGACTGCATGGTGGATTGCTTGGGACCCTCTGAGAATTGCATACCTGCTGCTTATTGCCACTTTTCTGCAATAGACATTGGTGCACTGCCTCAGCTGGACAATGACAGTATTCGGCGGCTCAATCCCGTGATCCCATGATCAAAGCAGCTTTAGAAGCCCTCTATGCAGGAAAAGATGTGTCCAAATTACGCTCCACTGATTTGAGAACTGCACTGTGTATACAAAGAAGGTCCTAAGTTGAAACTGATCAATAAACTGTTATACAGAGAAACAGCAGACAGAAGGGGACAAGTAGACAACAAATAGTGCTGCCCACTGCCTTTCGAGACTCAGTACTGAGGTCCTTGCACAACCACATAGGGCACCTTGGTATAGACAGAACACTTGACTTGGTGAGATCAGATTCTATTGGCTAAGATGAGGGCTGATGTGGAGCAACACATTCGAACTTGTAGTCGCTGCTTACAGAGGAAAGCTTTGCCCAGAGGCTCCCCTTGTTAACATCACCACCAGTGCACCCATGGAGCTGGTCTGTATTGATTTTCTGGTTTGAGTCAGATCAAAGAAATATCAGTAATGTGCTAGGTCACTGACCATTCATGAGATATGCCCAAGCTTTCCCCACCAAAGACCAGAAAGCATCCACTGTGCCAAAGTACTTGTGAAAACTTTTTGTTCACTATGGGCTCCACAAAGAATCCATTCTGATCAAGGGAGAGACTTTGAGAGTCATCTGATCAAAGAGATGCTTTTCTGTGGGGAGGCAAGTCAGAACCACTCCTTACCACCCCAGGGACCCACAGCCTGAGCGTTTCAACCGCACTTTGCTAGATATATTAGGCACCCTACCTAAGGACAAGCCTAGATGGAGCCAACAAAGTGCACCCCTGGTACATGCTTATAACTGCACCAAAAGTAGGCCACTGGATTCTCCCCTACCGCCTGATGTTTGGAAGAAGCTCGACTACCAGTAGATGTGTGTTTTGGGGTCTCTCTGATGAGGTTCAAGCTGACAACTATTTACAGTATGTGCAAAAGTTAAAGGCCCAGCTAACTCATGCGTACCACTGGCTCAAACCATGGCTGCCAAAAGAAATCTGGCCAACAAAGAAAGGTATGATAAAAGGTGAAAGCACAGGAACTCCAGGAGGGAGATCGGGTATTGCTAAGAAATCTGGGACTGCATGGCAAGCACAAGATTGCTGACAGATGGCACCATCTCCCTCACATTGTAGTGGGCAAACTAGATGATCTGCCAGTGTACAAAGTAAGGCCTGAGAATAATTCAAAAGATGTAAAAAACAATGCATAGAAATCATTTACTGCCCATTGGACAAATCTTAATTGAGTCTGAGCCCCTAGAAGATGCCCCCTCTGGACCAGTGACTAGAGCTGCTGCTAAGAAAAGATCAAGAAAGTCTGCACCTACAGAAGCAAAGTTAAAGTGTTCCCCTCCACAAGTCCCAGTTGAGCATGACTGTCAGTCCATATCGGAAGAAAGTGAGAGTGACTTTGAATACTATCCTTCTTCTAACTGAGTCAATTGTTTCGGGCAATCCCTAGTCATACTGGAGATGAAGCTGGGCCTTTCTGGACTGTCTAAGCCCCAGCTTCATCCCTGGAGCCAATGCTCCCAGAAAGTGAAGTGCAAAGCATCAGATGAGATGAAATGGAATCATTGTGCATGGTTGAACTGTTTGAGCTTTCAGGGAGGAAAATGATAGATTAGGGCAGACTGGTGATAATACAAGAAGAGTATTTTGAGTGCCCTGACAGTCCACTGCCAGTGTCCGAAAGCTCTCCATGCGAGCCAAATGTTGTGGACTCAGAAACTGTAACTCCTGGAGCTGAAAGTGCCCCAAGTTCTAGCCTCTACCCCCATGGAGACTCCCCTGACAAGTGAGGACAATGCTGAAAATGAGGCTCAGAGTGCAGAGACTGTAACAGTTCCCCTAGAAAGACTGGTCGAGCTGTAAAGCCTGTGGTGCACCTCAGTTATGATTCACTTGGGAGGCCTGTGGACTTGCTCTCAATGTTGTCCATAAAGGAGTGTATGTGTCCCCGAGCTCATTGCCCAAACTGAGCATCAGTGCTAACTCCAAGTTACTTGTGTTGCCCTCTAAGTATGGTGCCCTTGCCCCATCCAGCCCCAAGGTAACTGATAGGGACGGGCCCCCTCTCTTCAGGTTTCATGTACAAGAGGTAATAACTTGAGTTATGGTACAATGTGTATGTAATACTGTGTAAAGAGTGACGTACTGCAATGTTTCAGAAATGTGTTCTTGGTAAAATGATATATTGACTGATGATTACATGTGTGAGCCTAATGCAAATGTATATGGTTGCAGTTGAAAACTTATGGGGGTACTTGCTTGACGCGGACGTCAAGCTTTCCCAGGCCAGGAAGGGTGTAACCCCCCTGCAAATGGGGGTTCCTAAAGACTTCCAGGAGCTTGCTTGAATGCTCCAAGCCTGAATGGTGTTTGGCATTTAAGCCATTTATCAGTGAGTGTTTTAGAGCCTCTGGTACTGTCTCTTAAGAGCTGTCTGCTTGCAGACATAATTAGTTTGTATGGGGACTGTGTGCTTCGAGTACCACTCGAGCTGCTGCTAATTCACTTCATTTTGCAGTCACTAGGGAGGCAAGGGAACCTATCTGAAAGATGTAACTGTTTGCCAGAAATTATTTAGAGTAATAATGAAATTACAGTTTGTCTAACCTGCTTTCTTTGCAGTCAGAACTGTGTCTGCTAGTTCCCCATTCTAGTTTTGAACTGCTGAACTGGACCAATCAGTGGGGTAAGCTAGCTCTAAAATGGTGCCTTTGGACGAATCAGAACTTGGACTCATAATCTGAGCCAGCCACAAGAGGATTGTATGGGCAGTGACTCTGGGAGATGTAGTTTAGACTTCAGTGCCTTTTGGACCAACAGCAGCAGTCTATTGTGAGTGACAGCCAATCCAGTCAAGAACTGGGAGGAACTCAAAGGAAGTGCCCGTTTTGTGGTTGGAGTTTCAGTTGAGCTTTGGCAGTGAAGAAGGAAGGAGCCCTGTGCTTTTTCAGTGTGCAGTTTTAGTCAAAAACGTGTGTAAGGCCCAGAGTTCCGGTCTGCAGCTTGTGTAACAGCTTGTTAGGACTGAATCCGCCCTGTGAAAAGAATCAAAGGATCTCTGAAGTAGAAACCAGGCTCACCCTGTAGAAGACTGGAGGAATTGCTGAAAATTGCACTCGGTCTGTCAGGAACTGAATCTGCTGTGTGTTCTCCGGTATTGTGCAGTAATTGCGATGGGATACAGATGCAGCCTGCCTGGTATAGTGCTTTCTTTATATGGATGTGTGAAGAGGTTTGTGTACCTCAAGTGAGCCCTGCTGACATTGAAGGACCCTATCTTATTTGGAGTCGTGAGAGTACTAATTCAGGAGTGCTCCCTGTTGAATTGCCACATTAAATCCAAATGGAATTACTGTACTGTTGACTGTTTAATTCTCCTTTCTCTCAGTGGAACGGGCCCCTACCAGCTGCCACAGTTTGGACTAGCCACTAGGGCTTAGGTACCCAGGGACAGTAACTGATAAGGATAGGCCTGTGCACAGAACTATAGTAGATTATTAGAGTGATAAGCTAATTAACCTGATTTCCCCTGTCCTTGTTATATCCCCTAAATAAATCAGAGCTGCTTGTTTCAGCAAAGTTATACTACCTGAGGTTTTGTCTATGTTAAAGTACTGTACTGTGATTGTTGCACTGTATCTCATTTCACAGGAGGTCCCAGTGCCGGAACCAGACCTGGGGGTAAGTGTATACTGTGAAGGTAATTCTGATATATTGTGTGGGCCACTAGTGGGAAGAAAGGGTTGCAGTGTCCCAGAGGGCTGTGACCAAGTTAGTTTAACTATTGCAAACCCTGACCTCTGGGTGGAGGCACCCGCCATTGGATCCAGGCCCCTCAACCTGTTAGTGGCAAATCAGGCAGGGGTAGTAGCCCCTGGGATAGCGCCATCTAGGGGTTACATAAATATATATAATGTCCACTGCTTTCAGACTATCCACCCTCTAAGCAAGAAATCTATCAGGTTGCTCTGAAAAGACTTCCTGGAAAAGAGCCTATGCTGAGTCTCCCTTAAAGGAGAACTACTGGCAACAGATAAGTCCCGATCGCTGCACAGACTGGGGTTTCACCTCTCCGACTCCTCCATGCAAGCATCATAAAAAATCAATCGTTTATTTACCTCACTGCTTGTAAAATATCCACAAACCACCAGTGGCCCTGACATTTTTAAGTATGGTGCTCCGGAACTACCGCAATCTCGCTGGAAACGTCGCGAGATCATGATGTTTTATTATCCCAGCCTTAATACTGTCCCTATGTACAGAAACATAACCGGGTCTCTATCTTCAATGCCCGGTGCTATTTTCAAAGAATCTGACCAAATCCCATGGGTGTGTCTGCCACAGTCTGTGCAGCAGTGAAGGTGTCTTTGTTGCCAGTAGAACTCCTTTAATAGCTTATAGTATATGGTTACTGCTTCTTGTATATCAACTTCTTTCCTAACTATAAAGCTGCTGTACCACAGTTCAAAGCTCTAGTGACCAGAGGATGGATAGTAAGGCTGAGGAAGGAAGGAGGGGAGTGCATGGAGGAGGACCAGGAAAAAAAGCAGACATCTTGAACAAGTACTTTTGTTCAATGTTCACAGAGGAAGGGGAAGAAGAGGGATCCAGATAAGGGTCAGGAGCATAGAAGGAAGGGAGGTAGACACTAATCCATTTACAGAGGAGAGGGTTCTGAGGGAACTTGCAAATCTGAAAGTGGACAAGGCAATGGGGCCAGAAGGGTGCATCCAAGGATACTGAGGGAAGTCAGGGAGGTGCTGGCTGTGCCTCTGATCAGTCCTGTTCAATCACTCAGTGGAGATGGGAGTGGTTCTGGAGGACTGGAGGAGAGCAGATGCAGTCCCGCTTCACAAAAGTAAGAGCAAAGAGGTAGTTGGCAACTACAGGCCAGTCAGCCTGACTTTGGTAGTGGGGAAAGTAATAGAATCACTAATGAAATATAGGACTGTGGAATACCTGGAATCCAGTGGCCTTGAGGAGCTGAGGCAGCATGGATTCACTGGGGGGAGATCATTTCAAATAAATCTGATAAGATTTCTTTGACTGGGTGACCAGGGAATTGGATCAGGGTAGAGTGGTGGATATGGCCTACCTAGATTTCAATAAGGCATTCAACTCCGTTCCACGCAGGAGACGTGTACGCAAGCTGGGAAGCCTAGGAGTGGGTCCAAATGTGGTAAACAGGGTAAGAAATTAGTTGGGTGACAGGAGACAAAGGGTGGTGGTAAACAGAGGTCACTCTGAGGATGGGAGGTTGACAAGTGGGGTGCCACAGGGATCATTACTAGGACTGGTCCTCTTTAATGTCTTTATTAGCTACCTGGCAGCACTAACCCCTCTCAATTGTCTCTTCTTCCCAAGATATTCTAAGCGGGTAACAGTGACTCAGTTAAATCTCTGGCTCTCCTATACTGTACACCTCAATAATCAATGTAACCTGCTATGTAATATATCACTGCTATATATACATGTTAGAATGTCGCATGCCAAAAGCTGTATCTGTACTGTTTACCATGTTTAGTCCTCAAACTCCCGGATCGCCCCTGAAAAGGGGACCCAGTGTGCCTACCCGGTCATCAAAATTCAATAAATAAATAAATTGTAGAGGGGCTAGAAGGAAAGGTATTCCTCTTTGTAGATGACACTACAATCTGTAATAGGGTAGACACTCGGGGGGGGGGGAGATGCAGTGGAAAAAAGAACAGTGATCTAAGAAAGCTAGAGGAGTGGTCAAGGGTGTGGCAGGCAAGTTTCAATGTGAAGAAGTACAAACTCATGCACTTGGGGCACAGAAACCCACGGGCGGAGTGCAAAATTGTGTGTGGGGGGGTAGTATTAACCACCACCAAACAGGAAAGTGTGACAAGGTAGTGGGGAGAGCTACTGCAATGCTAGGGTGCATAGGGAGGTGTATCACCAGCAGAAAGAGAGAGGTGGTGTTATCGCTGTGTAGATCACTGGTGAGACCTCACCTAAAGTACTGTGTCCAGTTCTGGAGGCCACATCTCCAGAAGGACATAGGCGAGGCAAATTTTATTTAAAAGACGCCCATCTTGGAGGTTCTGGGTACCTTACAATAAATAAAACAATAACAAAAAACAAAACCCACAATACTACCACATAATAAATACTACACATTAAATCAGCACAATTAAATAAATAAATCAGAATGACTAAAATAACTAATAAATAACTAGCTAAAAAGGCCAGGGACAAAAATAATCTCAGAAGTCAGACCAAGAAAGCTCATAAAACGAAGTCTGGGGAGGCCTGATTATACAGAAAGGCCTTGAGGCAGGCTTTAAATACCTCTACTTTCTTACAGCTGGAGGCAGCGAATTCCACAGCACGGGGCCGGCAACGCTAAATGCTCTGTTGCCGTCAGTTTTCAATCTCGTTCTGGGAATCGCAAGGAGGCCACTAGAGGAGAAGCGGAGGGAGTGGACCAAGACAGCAGATGTTAGAAGGTCCTTTAGGTAGCCAGGGCCCAGGTCATGTAGGGACTTAAAGGTGAGCAAACCCACCTTAAAGAGGACCCTCCACCTGACCGGCAACCAGTGCAGTTCACACAGCACCAAGGTGATGTGGCAGTACCTACATAGACAGGGTAGAAGTGGTCCAAAGGAAGGCTACCAAAATGGTGTAGGGTCTGCATCACAAGCCCTATGAGGAGAGACTAAAGGACCTCAATATCTACACCCTGGAGGAAAGGAAGGAGAGGGGGAATATGAAAGAATTAAAGGAATTTAATTCCTACTTCACATCGTGTGCTTTGACCCTATTAGCCTCTCTACCCACCTCCCCCACTAAGGCATCCCCCTCCAAAAGTGAAAATAGTGACCCCCGCCAAACTCATCACTATTCGCCTTTCTCATTCTCCATGGTCTCACCAGCTGACCTCCTCCTGCCCTACTGTCCATTAACCTGACTAAACGCAGTTCCACCAATGAACTAGATCTCAAGCTACTCTCTCTCTCTGCCTCAACTATTGCCTACCCTCTTTCAGAAATTCTAAACCTATCCTTCAAGACAGCAGAGGTTCCCACACCCTGGAAGCATACTGTCATCCTCCCCCTCCCAAAGGGTGGTGACTCTACTTCCCTAGGGAACTATCGCCCTGTCTGAGTCTCCTTGCTCCTAACTCTTGCTAAACTCCAAAAACAACTTGTTCTCTCCCAACTCTCCACTTTTCTCTCAGGCTCTAACTTGTTTACTGTGTTCCAATCTGGGTTTAGGAAATACCATTCTACTACTACCTCCCTACTAGGGCTCACTGATTCAGTCTTCATGGGCATGGACAATGACTTGATCACCTCTGCCATCTTTGTCGACCTTGCCACAGCATTCAACACCTCGTACCACACCCTGCTTCTCCAATCCCTTTCTTCTGCTGGACTCTCGCTATCTGCTACAAACTGGTTTAGGGACCATCCCATAGGGTGGACACAGTCAGTAAGAATAGCCGAGTCCAGCTTCCCTCCATGCCAAATGTCAGCGTGGCTCAGTTGGTAGCACATCCACCTCTGGACCAGAAGGTCGTGGGTTCTCGTCCCACACCGGGATTGGACTTGCACCTAAAAATCACTGGCATCCGAGTGCAGTACTGGGGGGTGCTGTACTGCTGGGGTGTGCCGTCCTTCAGATGAGACGTTAAACCGAGGTCCCTTCTGCCCATCCTGGTGTTGTCCTGGTGGGTGTCCAGGTGGAAGTAAAAGAACCCAGGGCACTTTTCGCAAAGAGCAGGGAACATTCCCGGTGTCCTGGCCAACATTCCCCTTCCCATAAACCAGTTCATGCAATTATCCAGGCTGTGTGTGGGTGATGATGTGCGATATGGCCGCCACCACACATTCAGTCACTTCACTACCAGTCTAGCATTGCTTGTAAAATGCTTTGGATGTATGAAAAGCGCTATATAAATGCGGATTCTTCTTCTTCTTCAAATCCACACTGAAGTTCCTCAGGACTCAGTGTTTGGGCCCCCTTCTCATCTCCATTTTTCTAAATGACTTACCATCAGTCTGCTCTTCCTCATCAATACACATGTACGCTGACAATACCGCCTTGTTCACCTCCGGCCACTCTCCATCTGATGTGAATGCCAGACTACAGCTTGACTTCAGTAAGATCCAGCACTGGCTTGCCTCTCATCAGCTCTTTCTAAATGCCAAGAAAACAGTCTCCATGACCTTCGGCACAAGGCAGAGACTTGCTAGGCTCCCTGTTCTGCCTACTTTCCACACCCTGGATGGGACTACACTAGAGGACTCCTCCTCTTTTAGATACCTTGGGGTTTGGCTAGACCAACACCTCAAGTTCTCTGGTCACATCAGCGCTATCCTGAAAAAACTGCGCCCCAAGCTCGGTGCCCTATAATGGAACTGTAATAGCATTCCTCTTACAGTCAGGTATGAGATTGTCCAAAAGATGACTCCCTATTTTTGACTACTGCGATGTAGTCTACAATGCCGCTCCCAAATCCACCCTATCCAGATTGGTCCCCTTTTTCAATTCTTTCTGCCACTTTGCCCTGGACTCTCCTATTCGCACTCACCACCCTAATCTCAATCACTCTCTGTACTTCCCCTCACTTACTAACAGGCATCTCTGCCACTGTGCCAAACTTATCTCTAAATGCTGGCTAGGCTCACTACCCACATACTTATCCTCCTCTCTCTCTCTACCCTGTCCACCCCCAGCTCACTTCTTAAGAGCCACAGACTCACGTACCTTTGTGATCTCCCACTGTTCCACTCTCGAGGGCCAATCTATTTTTATTCCCCATTTCCCTAAACTCTGGAATGTCCTCCCCCAGCAAATACATCACTCCTCATCTTCTCACCCCCTCTCCACTGCCCTTCAGAACTTTTTCTCCCCTAACTGTACTCGTTTTCCTTGACCTTAGGGCTCCCTATTTTTTCTCCCTAGTACTCCACCCCAAAGTGGGGTAGTAACTTACGGTAACTTGCAGCACTTGTATACAAAGAATTTGCACTTTAAATGTTCAATTAATTGTTTAACCTGTAGTACCCTGTATCCTGTATTTCCTTCCATTGCTGTATGATGTATTGTACACCTGTATTCCTACCGTTGCTGTATTATGTATTGTATACCTGTATTCCTACCGTTGCTGTATTATGTATTGTATACCTGTGTTCCTACCGTTGCTGTATTATGTATTGTATACCTGTGTTTCTACCGTTGCTGTATTATGTATTGTATACCTGTGTTCCTACCGTTGCTGTATTATGTATTGTATACCTGTATTCCTACTGTTGCTGTATTATGCACTGTATACTCCCAGTGTAATGACTATTATGTATTTGTTCTGCGTATTCTCCCAGTACCCCCTTCCCCAAGTTGCACCGGGAGACGAGCAACTTGTTGTTAAGTGTGCCTTCCTGGTGAAACATTTCAGTAAATAAATAAAATAAAATAAATAGAAACAATCTAACACCTCACGGGCATAAATAAAGTTCAAGAGGGAAGCACTTAGAAAAAAGATGCTCAAGAACTGGCGAGATGCTATGAAGCTGGAGTGTGGTAGACTCAGGGGAGATGTGAGGAAGCACCTCTTCACAGAAAGAGTGGTGAATGCCTGGAATAGCCTCCCAGTGGAGGTGGTGGGTGCAAAAACAGTAATGGGCTTCAAGAATGCATGGGACAGGCATAAGGGAACCTTAGAGGTGGGGGGGGGGTAAAGCGGGAGATCAAGTAGGGTCTGCAGTTTTACAGTTGGTAGGGAAAACGGGTAGACTTGGTGGACCAAGCGGTTTTTATCTGCCGACAATATCTATGTTTCTGTGATTCTAATGTTGTTGTACCCTTCTGTGGTACAACTGCTTTCTAAATTAGAATGGAAACTTGTGCCACTTGGTGTTTTACTTCCACTTTCCCCGCACACACAGAACCAAGACTCTCCCCTAATACTGAATGACTGATTTTATTATTTTAAAAATTCATGTTTATTGAACAAGTTGGGCACAATACACAGTTTCCAACAAACAGCTTAATAGAAAATCAGCAGACTGTACTACAGAGAGGGCCTACTGTGTACATAGGTAATATACCGAATCTGTGCACTAATGAGATTGATTCTATTATTGATTGCCTGAGTTTTTATTCAGGGAACACTTTTCCAATGCTTAAAGCACAGACATAACAATATCTGACAGAAGGAAACAGAAAATGATACAAACAATGCACAACATAAAAAGCACAAAAATTCCCACACAGTAAGTAATGGATATTTCCATACATTAGCAGAACCAAATAGGATACCAGCCAGCCAGCATCACGGAAAAGCTTGTCTAAAGAGCAAGTCCAGGAGGTTTCTTATGAACTCTCAGATGGGGATAATTGAATATTAATGGACAAAGAGTTCCAGAGTAATGTTGCTGCCACTGCAAAAGACTGGGCACTCGTAGACTTCAGGCAAGACAGTGGCACTGAAGGTAGCCCATGAGTATAGCAAGGCATAAACAACGACTAGAAAACAGCAAAGTGAAAATAGCGAATGTTGAATGGGCTATGTGCGTTTTATAGCACAGCCCTAGGTTAGTGCTTCTGAAGCACTGTTTTCTCGAATTGTGTAGTGTGGAGTCGTAAAGTGTCGAGAATATCAGGCATTGTTTGGGCAGCCAGTTCTGAGCCAGCTGTTTGGTACAGTGGTTAGAGTCAATGCTTATGTGGCTGACAGACCTGGGTTCAGTACTGGATGCTTTTTTTCTTTTGCCGTGTATGAGTTGTTGTTGTTTTTTTTTTGTTTTGGTATGTGTGTCTCGGTTTACTGTGAAAACTGCATGGCTGTAATAACACGATTCATAATTGTGCCGACAGTTCAGCACTTATCAAAATAGCACTATAACAAATAAGCGAAGCAGCATAAACAGCTAATATTATTTAAAAATAGCTGGCACAGTACTTCTGATGCATTTTAATACTGAGAGAGCATTAACCTTTTAAAACTGCATATGTTTGCTTAGTTGCTTTTTCAAGGTAACACGTGCTAAAAATGAAAAGCATGATGTAATGTGAACTATGCTGCATAAAAAAGTCTGTTATAATGACCAGCAAGCTTTCCATTGTTTTTAATCTTTTTTAAAATGCATTTCTGAAGCATTAATTATGTTTTTGTTTATGAGCATGTATTCTGGTAAGTGGGGAACACGCAGTTAGGCTGGGAGGCAGTGATACAAATTGAGAATGGGTGGCTGGGGGCAACAGCAAGCATGTAGCAGATGGGCGGGAGTGAGTCCTAGTGGCTACGTAAGTGGTAATCTTAAAAATCATAGAAGAACCAGAAAAGAACAGGTAATACAATGCCTTTTCTGTTTTGGTCATTATTCTGCAGTGTGATTGGGTAGGCAAGCCACCGAGAGGGTACGCGAGCTGAAAGTGCTACTTGCACAATATAGTTGCAACTTCATTTAAATAAAGTAAGGGGAATAAATAATACAGAAATACAGTTTGCATCTGTCGTCCTTAGACCAGCAGCAAATTTCTTTAAAGGCAGCAGGAGCAGTGTCGAAGACTGTGCGGGGGTAAGTTGTCTTGCTAATTCGAAATAACAATGGTGGCTGATGCCATTTAAAAAATCTATACTAGCTCAAGGATTTGTTTCTTGTGCTGCATACAGGATGCACCGCACTGCTCTTCGCTAAAATGCACCACTCGCTAATATGACCCGTGATGTAAAACCGGTGATGATATTTGCCGCGCTATTTTATTTTCTTGGTTTTCACCGGATATCATGTGTCTCCTGTTCTGTCTGCTGTCTTGACTATTTTGTCTGCCACCCTAGGTTGCTCCCCCCGCCCAACGTAGACCCCTCTCCTGAGTATTCCCCATTCCTTCATATTACGCCTCTCCTGGAGTTAGTTATCTTAATTAGGGGGTGCAGGGGGCAAAGCCCCCCACAAAAAAAGCAGATACAGTAGGGATGTTTTGCAGGAGGGCTGTCTTGTAGCTCGTTATAGTGCTGCGAGCTGTATTGCTTTTTGTTTTTTTGTAGTGGCTGTTTTTGTGAGGTGCTGTTATATTTTCACCGTTATGACATAGGACCCACACTGAACAGCCCTTGGTAAATAGGTCTCATCACCCTAAGTGAGTACAAGAATCCTATAGTCAATCTGCCACCTAACAGGCAGCCAACCCAACACTCAAACTGACTTTCAGATGGATTTCAAAAGCCTTGCCGAAGCATTCTGGCCCAGCTGCAGGTGGTGAATCAAACCACCCTCGACGTAGACTCATCCCGAGTCAAAGCACTGTGGCTAATGCAACTGTCCTTGCCATTAATTAAATCCCTTTTATGTACTGTTTCTATGGCTCATAATTTGTTATTTCAACAGAACAGAGATTTTTGGTTCTGTGAGTGCAGCACCCTCTTTGCTTTGGTGAATCAAACCGCACAGTAAGCCGTTAAAGAGCCTACTACAGTAGTCCAGCCTCACTGAGACGAATGCCTGCATCAAGTTGAACAGATCAAAAGACTCAATCAAGCAAAGGTTGCAATCTGGCAATAGTTCTGAGATGATAAGAGCAGTTCCTGATGAAGCCTGCTACCTGGGAGTCAAATGACAGCTGACTAAAGACTTGCTCCCAGACTGCATACTTCCACCACAGCCTTCAGCTGAATCTCACCAAGAGAGGGAAGCCTCAGGCTACACCGAAGTGATGCTAACTGCCACTATGGGCCCACAAGTAGCAACACTGTTTTGCCTGGGTTCTGCGCCAACCTGCTGGAGGCCATCCACTCATCTCCCACAGGCAGCACTCTAACAGTCACTGATTCCGGCTGGCCTGGAGCAGAGGACATATACGGCTGGGTACCATTCACACAGCAGTGAAAGTCCATGGTGTGGCACCTCATTATTGTCCCCAGCAGC
Source organism: Neoceratodus forsteri (assembly GCA_016271365.2). Lineage (NCBI taxonomy): Eukaryota > Metazoa > Chordata > Ceratodontiformes > Ceratodontidae > Neoceratodus > Neoceratodus forsteri. The sequence goes on along the minus strand of CM057458.1, from coordinate 212,825,611 downwards.
AGCATATACACCCCCAACAACAATGGTGATAGAACAAAGCAGTGGGGAAGCCCACAAGATGTTGATTACTACAGATTGTTCCAACAGCTAGGAAAGACTGGAACCATCTTAACGCAGTGCCACTCATACCTACATAGTTCATAAGTCTGTCCATCAGTTTCATGTGGTCCATGGTGTCAAATACAGCGACAAGTTGAAAAGAATAAGAACAGAAACTTCTCCACAATCTCTTGTCAAGTGAAGATCACGTCATGCTCTGACTAGTGCAGTCTTGTTACTATGGCACCTCCGAAACCTGATGGAAAAAGCTCCAGGACATAATTATACTCCAGGTGCTCGGCAAGCTGTCCAGCCAATATTTTCCAGTACCACAGCCAAAAATGACAGTTGGAAATAGGTCTAAAATTGGCAAGATCACTTGGATCAATGTCCAACTTCTTGAGTATGGGCCGTGCCACTGTCCCCTTCAATGAGGGAGGCAGATGGCCCATAGATGGTCCTCTGTAGTCACGGATAAAAGGACTCTGCAACACGAGCAGGCTCGACAGACCACTAGGCCTTCTTCTGCTGGCAATATTCCTATTTCATACTCGGTAAGGTGTCATCTATACATGCAAAAAATGGACGCTAATGTCCCACACCCTGCCTTAAGCAGTTTGGTGAGGGCAGGGTCCAAACAGGAGGCTGTCCTTATCCCACCAATAACACATATGATGTCCTGCTCACTCACTTGGGAACACCCCGGCAGACCACTATATAATCTCACAGAGACTGTGCCCCATCGATAACATGGGCAGTGGAGGAAATGTAGTCCTGTATGCCAATGACCTTGTACTTGAAGAGCTGGTTAAACTGCTTGCACAGCTGCATCTCTCCTGATAGGCTATGTCTTGGACTTGGAAACAGTCAAGGTGTACAAGACTGTCCACTCTCCAGAAGACAATGGCAGACCGGTTCTTCTCGGCTTCAATAAGCCCCAAGAACAGAGATCAAAATTCCTATACCTTAGTTGCCCCAGGGCAGGCACTTCTGCCCAAGGACACCTACAGCTCCTTATAATGCCTGCTCACTGGGGCACCCAAGACACCTGAAGTGTGAGGCAGTACAGGGTCCGGATGTACTGGAGACCACCCTTCACTGCTGCTAGGGCCATTTCATTCCTTTTCTCCAAGCCACTGCGATGTCTGCATGCAATGGGCTCAGTGCAGGAGCGTGCACATCGGTGTGCCAATTACGAGCCCAGCAAGCATCCCCTACTCTCACCATGTCTCCGCTGTGCTTTTATCTATGGTCACCCAGGTGACAAAACTGTAACACAGACACTGACTCACCCACCTCAGAGGAGAGAATCTTCTGGGATGCTCAAACCTCCTCACATGTGCCAGCCCATGAGGCACGGGGTCATAATGTCGCAAGACATTATGTCGCAGCCCCCCCCCCAACTAAAAAAACCAAATTCGGGGGGGGGGGGGCGGTTAACACTTAACATCACACAAAGTGCGAAAAATAAAAACATTCCTTGCGTCTGGGACCAGGAATCGAAATCTGGTCCCAAACGTACCATCTCCCTCCCTCGCTGCCTGTGGTTCATCCTGTCGAGCCACAGCAGCTGTTCACTGGCCCCACCTCCCAGCACAGGTCTCATCCCCTACCCGGGAAAAGTGAGAGGGTGCACTACCGCGTATACATCCTTTTGAGGTTTTACACCTTCTCGCTCTACCCTACCGCGCTGTTCCTGTTGTGCGGTTTTAGCGTACGCTATTAAACATATGAGATGCTGACCCAGTAGGGCCCGTGACAACCCAGGCTTATTCTCAAACTTACGTCGCTGGCGTCATGGGTGGCAGCGCTACTGCTGTGCTGAAGGACTGTCTCTCTTTTTTTTAATACAGTAATAAAACATTAAACTGAAGATTTCTGGAAAATTAAAAAAAGCATGTTTTATTTTATGTTTCAAACCATATACTATACAAAATAACACATGGGCAACCAACCGTGCACAACTCAGCTGTGTTTTCATCTCTTAAGTTCTAATGACATCAGCGATCTCTCCAGCTTCACTTCCAAGGCCCCTATGATGTCATCAGAACCCCTTGATGGAAACACAGCCTTGTTGTGCATGGCTGCCCATGCATATTCTCTATGTACTGTTGACCGTGACCACTTACATATCATAAGTTAAACTCTGCAACTCAACTAAGAACAAACAGCAGACAACTGTTAGCTGACCGCAAGTAGCTATCATTCAATAAACTTTATTATGGACCCAGAGTATCTTCAGACATGTTAAGTTACAGAAGTTATGTTTTTTTTGTTGTTATTAGCTTAGATCAGTATACTTCCTAGTAAAAGGTTGTATTCAAGTTGAGTTAGCAGGAAACATTTGCACAAGGTACAGTTATGTTAAAGAACAACTAGTGCCCACTGATCTGAGCCTGAAAACAAATGTTTAAACAAAATAGAAATACTAACATACTAAAATGCCAGCAGAATAGGCCTAACGGTCTTTCGCGTCTGCTCGTTTGGTCAGCCCCCACCCAGGGAGCTGACCTTGCTGCCCCTCTCGCCTTCTCTGGCTTCTCCCTTACCAGTTCCAGATATTCTTGCTGCATTGGATTTTGCTTCCAGAACCCTTCCCCTGTACCTGTCCCATCCCCTCTTGAACCCCTCCACCATCTCTGCCTCCACCAGCCCCCTGGGCAGCACATTCCATGGCTCCACCACCCTCTCAGTGAAGTAGCACCTCCTCCTTTCTCCCCTGAATCTTCCCCCCTCCAGCTTCCACCCATGCCCTCTAGTTGCCCCTCCTCCTTCCTTCGAAGCACCCTGACTGCTCCTCCCTATTTACACCCTTCATGTACCTGAAGACCTCTATCATGTCCCCGGTCCCTTCTCTCTTCCAATGTATACATATTTAGCTCTTCAAGCCTCTCCCATAGGTCCTGTCCCCAGGCCCCAAATCATTTTAGTTGCTCTCTCTGGACCCTCTCCAGGAGTTTAATGTCCCTTTCTAAGTGTGGCTCTAAAACTGCACGCAGTACTGAGGTGCGGCCTCACCAAGCAGTTATACAGAAGGAGTATCACTTCCCTCCTTCTGGAGGTGATCCCCCTAGCGATGCATCTCAGCATCCTGTTGGCCTTGGCTGCTTCCCTCCTACAAGTCTCCGAGTTGTTCATCTTAACATCCACCACCACCCCCAGGGTCCCTCTCAGCCATCGAGACTTGTAGCATTCCCCCCCAGGGTGTACACGGCCTGGGTTTCTGGCCCCCAGGTACAGTACCTTGCATTTCTCTGCGTTGAACCTCAGCTTCCACTTTCTAGACCATCTTTCCAGGGCCTCCAGGTCCCCCTGTAGGGCCACACCCTCCCTCCCCATCCACCACCGCCTGCTGAGTCATCCGCAGAAAGAGACTACACTTCACTCCTGATACCTGTCCTTATGTCAGAGACATAAGCGTTGAATAGGAGGGGCCTAAGGACTGATCCCTGTGGGACCCCACTATTGACCCTCCTTGGGGATGAGACTGTCCTCAACTACCACCCTCTGGGTCCGGTCCTGGAGCCAATTGCCTATCCATCTGATCATCTGGTTCCCCACCCTCATTTCTCCCAGCTTATCCAACAGGCCCTCATGAGGAATAGAGTCAAATGCCTTGCTGAAGTCTAGAAAGAGGACGTCCACTGGTCTACCCAGGTCCAAGGCACTCGTCACCCAGTCATAGAACTCCACAAGATTTGTCTGACACAATTTCCCCGGGACGAATCCATGTTGTCTATCGTCCAAGCACCCTGACTTTTCCAGGTCCCTCCTAGCCTCTCCTTGACAATGCCCTACATCACCTTGCCCACCACCGATGCCAGGCTGACAGGCCTGTAGTTCTCTGCCACCTCCCTTGATCCCCCCTTGTGGACAGGGGATAACCCATACTGTACCATGAGTTATATGTTCAGGACATTTGAACATACAGTACAATTTGGTCATTCATCCAATTTGTTTTTGTTTCCCCCCCACACCAGTCCAGTGCTCTGCCAGTCACCTGCGAGCTCCAGCCCTGTCCCAGCTCATCTGCCCTCATTGTTCCTTCACAGTCTGGCCCCTGTGGTGGGGTCCTTGGACAAGGGGATCTCTCCATCTGCTGAAAGACTTCATCTGATGCAGACACAGGACTAGGCAGGGACCAAGAGTACCAGTACAGCCATCACCTTGTTAGCTGGCCCACCACGATACCTGGAAATTTTCGGTGGGGGGGGGGTGACACCTCTGTTAGGCACCTGGTCACCTTCAAAACTCTGGAAATGTTTGTGTTTATCTTCAGTTTTGTAATTAAAGGGAGTATTTTGGGCACCACAAGAAAATGTAGGTTGCAAACACAGAGCTAGCGTATCAAACTGAATTAGAATTCTGATACGAGTGTGTCACCCTGTCCCCCACTTTGATTTTCCAGGTGGATCCCTCTATCAACTTTTCAGCTGGGTCCTTTGTACCCCAATCCATCCTAGCATCCTGATGGTATTGGGAGGGCAAGTCTCATACCGTACTTATTTTCACTGCGTAACCCCAGACCCTCCCTCTTCTCTGACACTGTACAAAGCCTCTTCTGGTCTCGCTAGCAGCAGTGCCTCAAAACCCTCACCTACTCCCCTCACCTCCCAAAGGTGCAGACTAACTGACCTGCCACAAGGAGCCACTGCTGCGGTGGACAACAGTGCCAACCCACCCCAGCTGAGACCTATTACGGTGCAACAGTGCTCATCCCAAACTAGCTGCCTGGCTGCAAGCACCAGCATCCACTCCCAAACCCTGGCTGCCTGCATGGAAACATGTGGCAGACTCCAGGGAGTATATATAATTACTGAAAAAATGGAACGACATCCCTAGACATGCAGGGCAGGTTTCAAGCTCATTTCAAATGTATGTATTCATTCCAGGATAATTACATCGGAACCACAGCGCAGAAGCTCATTTGCAATGCCTGTCCAGATTAGGGGAAAGCAGTAACAATAGTAAAATAATAAGATAAATTACATTAATTACTCAGAAAAATCATATCATTAAATCATGCTGTAAGTTACATAAGGCAACAGCACTGCACCGGGGTACGACAAATTGCAAACAGGGCGATACAATTACTACAAATAATGATATCCAAAGAATAAATACACAGGGGTCACAAACATGAACACTTGAAAACAAACTCTGATTTTGTGAATAAGGTCTAAAACCTTGTTGCTTAATTTTGAAAGTTTTTCTAATTTGTGAGACCATGATCTGATTTCTCGGGGCAATGTTTTCCAAGCTGTGAAATCTACATACTGAAAGGCTTTACAGTATGTCTAATTTTCAGCTTGCACTACAGGGGTAATGGATTTGTTCACAAGAGGAGGCCAGCACTTGCCATTCTGAATTTAAACACTGCAGGGCTTTCCTTATTTACACATGAAATGCAAACATCAGCAAGTGAAGTTAACCTTTTACATCTAATGAGTTCCATCTCAGGCTACAGATCCAAAGCAAATGGTTTGATACCTTTTATTGGATCAACATAGATGTTACAAAAAGAAAATAATGTTTAAGCTTTCGGACCAACCAAGTCCTTCCTCGGAGACTCATGACAGTTGTTCAGAGAGTCACATTCTATTAACACCCAGATCATACATAAAAAAATAAGGAAACATTCTTATTGGTTAAAAGTACCTATTTCAGAAAAATAACAGTAGTAAATGCTTGAGTGTTCAGCTTATCTAATGGACGTCCTTGAAAAGATTCTCAGTAGAAAACTGTTCCAAAAGGTTTTGATTCGAACTGTCTTCTACCTTTATTCAGTTCCTACTTAAGATTCATATTCAATGGAAACAGACCAAATTAACATTGGATAACTATTAATATAATTTACATAAGAAAAAATGGGTCTAATAACAAACTATGAACTCTAATATCTGATAATGAAAGATAATAGAAGTCTACCTAGCCTTAACTTGCCTGTACTATTTAAATTGTAATAAGTTATGTACTCTCCTGTATGTATGTGTGTAAAAGATATAATAAAAATATATTTTTTAAAAAAAGGAAAGATTCTCAGTAATAGCAAGCTAATGGAATGCTATTCTTTCCATTTACAATTATGATATTTTGAAATAGATACTTTTAACCAATGAGAATTTTTCCTTATTTTTTTATGTATGATCTGGGGGTTAATAGAATGTGATTCTCTGAACAACCGTCATAAGTCTCCAAGGAAGGACTTGGTTGGTCCGAAAGCTTAGAAATTGTTTTCTTTTTGAAACATCTATGTTGGTCCAATAAAAGGTATCAAACCATTTGCTTCTGGATCTGTTCTTACAAGGACCAATATGGCAACCACCGTAATCTATTTCTGTATGTCAGGCTGTTTTACAGAGAGCAGTGGTGAGTATTACACTTGTGGTTTAGAATGACCCTCGTTATTTTATTGCACAGGCTAGCACATCTGAGTTCAGGCAACAAACATAGTTGCAGCAGTACCACAGGCAAAATCAGCGTGGTCCCAAAAAAGCAGAGTTGGAGATCTTACAAAGTTCCAATGCAAAGACTTTGGATTGCCACCTATGGATGAGGAGAAGAAGAACAGCTACGTAAGAACTTACCGTAACAGTATGTAACCCCTAGATGGCGCTATCCCAGGGGCTACTACCCCTGCCTGATTTGCCACTAACAGGTTGAGGGGCCTGGATCCAATGGCGGGTGCCTCCACCCAGAGGTCAGGGTTTGCAATAGTTAAACTTACTTGGTCACAGCCCTCTGGGACACTGCAACCCCCCTTTCTTCCCACTAGTGGCCCACACAATATATCAGAATTACCTTCACAGTATACACTTACCCCAGGACTAGTTCCGCACTGGGACCTCCTGTGAAATAAGACACAGTGCAACAATCACAGTACAGTACTTTAACATAGACAAATACCTCAGGCAGTATAACTTTGCTGAAACAAGCAGCTCTGATTTATTTAGGGGATATAACAAGGAAGGAAATCAGGTTAATTAGCTTATCACTTTACTATCTACCTATGGCTCTGTGCAAGGCCTATCCCTACCAGTTACTGTCCCTGGGTACCCAAGCCCTGAGTGGCTAGTCCAAACCGTGGCAGCTGGTAGGGCCCTTTCACACAGTGAAAAGAAAAATTAGTTTAAACAGTCAGCAGTACAGTGATTCCATTTGGATTTAATGTGGCAATTCAACAGGAGCGACCCTGAATTAGTACTCACGACCTCCAAACAAGATAGGGTCCTTCAACGTCAGCAGGGCTACTCTTGAGCTCCACGAGACTCTTCACACATTTATATGGTAAAAGAAAGTACTATACCAGGCAGGCTGCTTCTCTATCCCGATCGCAATTACTGCACAATACCGGGAGAACACACAGCAGATTCAGTTCCTGACAGACCGAGTGCAATTCAACAATTTCTCCAGTCTTCTACAGGGTGAGCCTGGTTTCTACTCTTCAGAGATCCTTTGATTCTTTTCACAGGACGGATTCAGTCTAACAAGCAGTTACACAAGCTGCAGACGGAACTCTGGGCCTTACACAGTTTTTGACTGAACTGTGCACTGAAGGAGCACAGGTTTCTTTCCCTTCACTCCAGAGCTAAACTGAAACTCCAACAGACAAAACCGGCACTTCCTTTGAGTTCCTCCCAGTTCTTGACTGGATTGGCTGTCACTCACAATAGACTGCTGCTGTTGGTCCAAAAAGGCGCCAAGTCTAAACTACATCTCCCAGAGTCACTGCCCATACAATCCTCTTGTGGATGGCTCAGATTATGAGTCCAAGTTCTGATTGTCTCAAGGCACCATTTAGAGCTAGCTTACCCCACACTGATTGGTCCAGTTCAGCAGTTCAAAACCAGAATGGGAACTAGGCAGACACAGTTCTGACTGCAAAGAAAGCAGGTTAGACAAACTGTAATTTCATTATTACTGTAAATGATTTCTGGCAAACAGTTACATCTTTCAGATAGGTTCCCTTTGCACTCCTAGTGACTGCAAAATGGAGTGAATTGGCAGCAGCTCGAGTGGTACTCAAACAGAGAAGCACACAGTCCCCCATAAACTAATTATGTCTGCAAGCAGACAGCTCTTAAAGAGACAGTACCAGAGGCTCTAAAAACACTCACTGATAAATGGCTTAAACGCCAAACACCATTCAGGCTTGGAGCATTCAAGCAAGCTCCTGGAAGTCTTTTGGGAACCCCCATTTGCAGGGGGGTTACAAGTAGATCTTCAAGGGGATCTCTGTCATCGGGTCACACATATGGAACTTCACCATCGATGAAGCAGGATCTACATGGATGATTTTTGGTAGTACAACTGGGACCACCCACACCAACATCATCTACTAAAGTCACCAACCCTATAAAGGCGTGAGCAGCCCCGCTCCCTCCTCAGTTCTTTCCTCCAGGGACCAAGGGAGCAAAGCTCTTGCCATGGGGGACCAAGGAGACAAAGAGGTGCCCCGGCCTAAATAAAAGGCTGGATACACCAGACAGCCAGTTCTGAGAAAGAGCCCCATAAAGGGGGATGGTGGGAGGGAAGGCAGACCTGATGACTGAGATCCCCTTGAAGATTTACTGTTATGGTAAGTTCTTACGTAACTGTTCGATCTTCATCAGGGGTATCTTAGTCATCAGGCCACACATATGGAACAAGTCCCAAGCAGTTACAGATGCACATAAACAATCTGGGAGGGTAGGCCATCCTTAAACCTAAGACAGGAGGCCCTGCAGCACAGCCCTGCCAAAACCTGCACAGGCTCTAGAGGCAATGCCCAGACTGTAGTGCTTCATAAAAGTATGGACGGTTCTCCAGGTGGCAGCAACACAGATGTCAGCCGCTGAGACCCCTTTGAAACAGGCCACAGAGGTAGCCATGCCCCTTGTGGAATGGGCTTTCACTGCCCCGGCAACTCTTTGCCATGTTTTTTTGTAGCAGAACACAATACAATGTACCAACAACCATTAGACAAACATTGTTTAGAAACCTGAACTCCCTTTCTTCCCTGGGCAAAAGGAACAAAAAGCTGCTTCAACTTTGTGTACTCCTTACTTTAGAGCAGATAATACTTCAAAATTCTGTGCATGTCTAGCACATGGAGCAGTGCTTCCCCCTGGATTGGCACACTCAGTAAAATAAACAGGCAGGTGGATTGATTGGTTCAGAGTAAACGTAGACACCACCTTAGGAAGTTTCTTCCTAAAACTTAGGATTTGTGCACAAAGACACCCTGTCTTTGTGAAAAATCAGATAAGGCTCCGCGCACCAGAGGGCCCGAAGCTCGGAAATCCTTCAAGCAGAAGTAATGGCAATCAAAAATAACGCTTTCCGGGAAAGAAAGCATAGCTCGCAAGTTGTGGCTGGCTCAAAAGGAGACAGGATCAACTTCACCAAAACAAAATTCAAATCCCGAGCTAGGACAGGGGAACGGATTGGAGGTTTCAGATGCAGGATGTCCCTGAGAAAGGTATGGGAAACATCCAATTGAGCCACAGTGCGGCCACCCACAGGCTCATGAAAGGCCAAGACAGCCGAAAAGGTGCACCTTTAAGGAGGAGTACTGGAGACCTGAGTCTGACAAAGATATCAGGTAATCTAGTTATCTGGCTTACTGGACAAGGGAAAGGGTCCAGATGATGCTTGGCAACCCATAAGGCAAACCTCTTCCACTTCATGACATATGTGGCTCGAGTGGAGGGCTTCCGAGCGACCATCAGGACACCTCCCACCCTCTGGGATACCCCAAACCGGGCAATAGCTATGTCCTCAGGAGCCAGGCATGTAGATGGAGGGACTTAAGGCTGGGATAGAACCCTAAGCCTGTGTCAAAAGATCCATGCAGAGGGGCAGAAGGACCAGAGGTTCATCTGCTAACTGTTGCAGTAATGAAAACCGTATCTGCTGAGGCCAGAATGGTGCTACCAGGATCATGCTGACCCCCTCTATCTGCAGCTTGAATAGCACTCTCTGAATTAGAGGAAATGGAGGGAAGGTGTAAAGGAACCTCCTGCTCCAGGAGAGGGATAACACATCTCATCAAGAAACTCCAGACCCTGGATCTAGTAAGCAGAAACTGGGCAGTTTTGCATTGAGTGGGGATGCAAAAATGTCCAACTCTGGACAACCCCATCTGGTGAACAGATCTTCTACGACGAATGAGAGAAATTCCCATTTGTACATGCTGGACTGAGTCCAGCTAAGGCTGTTCACCAGGGTGTTTAGCATGCCTGGGACATGGACTGCTGACAGAACCATACTGTGGTCCAGCGCCCAGTACCAAACTCTCATGGCCTCCCTGCACAGGGGATACGAATGTGCTTCCCCCCGTCCTCATCTGATGATATAGTAGACAACACTGAGGTTTTCGGAATGGATCAGCAGCTGACCCAGGAGGAGATAGTTCTGAAATGCCTGCATGGCATACAGGACCACCTGCATCTCCAAGATGTTGATATGCAGGGAGGTTTCAATCTGGGACCAAGAGCCCTGAGTCTGAAAGGGATCCAGATGCCCTCCCCTGCCCAAACCACAGGCATTCGTGGTGAAGAGCTGCTGGAAGGGAGGAGATCTGGAATGGAACCCCCTGCAACAGGTTCAGAGGGTCCATCCACCATTGGAACACCTTGTGGACTGGGAAGGAGATCAGCACTAACTGTTCCAACACTCATCGCCTGCGTCGTTGCACCCCGAGTGTCCACTGTAGGATGCGCATGTGCAGCTGGGCCAGTGGAATCGTGGGAATAACTGCAGCCATCAACCCCAATAGCCTTAAGTACACCCTTGATGTACTATAATGACTCTAAGCAACCTCCTGAGCCTGGGTGATAAGACACTCTGCTCTGAGGAAGGAAGGCCTTTCCCTGAGCAGAGTCCAGAACAGCCCATATATACTGCAGCCTTTGGGACGGGGTTAGGGCCAACTTGTGCAAGTTGACAGTGATGCCCAGGGAAAGAAACAGCTGAAGGGTTCTCTCCAGAGTTCAAAGAAGCTGTTCTCTGGACGGGCCTTTAGGAGACAATTGTCCAGATAGAGGAATGGTAAAAACCCGCGGCACAGAGGATAAGCCAAAGGGCAATACTTTGAATTGGTAGTGCTCGACGTGAAAGAGAAACTGAAGGAATCTCCTGTGCAGTGAAAACACCGAGATATGTAGGTAAGCATCCCGAATGTCCAGGGAGTACAGCCAGTCACCCTGCTTGAGAAGAGGCATCAGGCCTGGCAGGGTTACCATACAGAATTTCTTGTACTGGACATACAGATTGAGCTCCTTGTGATCTAATATGGACCTCAGATCTCCATTTTTTGGGGGGACAAGGAAGAACCTGGAATAAAATCCTGTTTCTCTGGTGCCTGGGCACTGTCTCTGTGGCCTTTTTGCACAGGAGGGACTGTACCTCCTCCCGGAGAACAGAGAGATGTGCCGGAGGGTAGGTGGAGGGTACTGGTGGAGTCTCTGGGAGCATCTCAATGAGTTCCAGAGTGTGACCCCTCTCTATTATCTAAAAATCCAGGCATCCGAAGTTTTCCATTGATTGAGATGGAGGGAGAACTGACCTCTGACCACCACTTCTTGGTCGGGGACCGAAAGAGAGGGGGTCTGGCAAGGAGTCAAGCGGAGGCGGATCCAGCCACTGAGGCTGATCCATCACCCCTAGGGCACTTTGCTGCGGTGGCTGAGGAGGAGAGGGTTGGCAAAGCAAAAAAGATTCTTCTCTTGCCCTGGGGCCAGGAGGCTGATCCAGATTTTGGGACACCTTGTGGTAAGGAGGGCGCTATCTGCTCTTAGGCTGAGTATGATAGAGCGAGTGGACAGACTTAATAGCCCTTCCAGGTGCCTGCAGCTCATTTATGATGTCCTGCACATCTGGACCAAGCAGCTTGGAGCCATTAAAAGGTGCATTAAGCACCTTTTGCTGGACATCAGCTGGGAAACCTGAGACCCTCAGCCAGGAGTGCATATGAAGGCAAATGCCTGTGGCAGCAGCCCTGGCACTTGTATCTGAAATACTGTAGAGGGCCCTCAGGAAGTGCTTGCTAATATCGTCAGCACTCTGCTAATCCTCAGCATTCTGCAAGCATTTGAGAACCTCCTGTTTCTGGGAACAATCAGGAAGGGCCTAGGCCTCCGGCCTTGCCTTTCTTCTAGATACTATTCTGGTACTTGACCATGTTGAACAGGTAGTTGGCAATCCTCAGCCCAAGGGAAGAGGAGGCATAGACCCTCTTGCCCCAGATATCAATCCTATGGGATTCTCTCTCAGGGGGAGGGAACAGAGGTGCTTGGGCACCTTCGACCTATCATGAGCTGCCTTAATAACCACAGAATCAGTTTTAGGCTGGGCTGCATAGTATGGCAGACCCTGGGGGGCATGATACAACTTACCAGCACTGCAAGGCATGGTTGGCTCCATTGTCAGGCCTGTGCCAGGCTGCAGTGGTGGCATTCCTTAGAGCTGAAAGGATAGGAGGAATGACCTTGGGAGGAAACTCTGGGATCTCCAGAAAGTTCACCAGATCTCTTCTGGTGGTATCGTCCTCCTCAGTATGGAAGCCAATGGCTGAGGACAGCTGCTTCATGACATTGAAAAAGGTGGGGTCCTCTGGAAGGAACCTAGGAGTATGTTTGTCAGAGTCCTCGCTCACTGAGGAGGCAGTGAACCTGTCAGAAGAAGGAGACTCTTCCTCAGGTAAGATGAGGTGTGGATGGTACTCCTCCTCAACGCTGACCTGCTCCAGCTCCAGGTTCAATGAATGAGGGACCGTCGATGGCCCGCGGGGAGCAGCCCAAGGGGGTAGAAGTAGTGTTGATGACTATGGTGCCGTTGACGGCGATGCAGGCCTATATGCACCTAACTGATAGGCTAAGACTGTAGTGAACTTGGTCAAAATGTCATTGAGGATGACAACAGTGGAATGCTGCATCGACGGGGGGCGGGGGTCAACAGCACAGACTGCAATGAGCCATCCAGTGAGCCCTGAGGGCCCAAGGTCCTGGAGAAACATCAGGCCTCTAATGGGAAGATCATCATCAATGGAGTAGGGGGCTGACGACCCGGAGGTTGATGACCATCCACCCTGAGCAGTGGGCGGCGGCGCTGTCGGTGGGGTTCTGGTGGGAACAGAGACCTGGACAGCAGCAGGTGTCAGCGCAGTCACAGCCAATGGAGTACCCCCTGACAATGAAGAGGAGGCCATCAGGGAGCGGGAATGCCACTGGGGGGGGAATAATCCCAATCACGGTCCATTTTATGACTTTTCCCTGAGGATTAGATGCCTGAAAGCTTGATGAACCTGATGGTGACTGGGAAGGAGGTGCCCCAGAGGACCCCTCCCCAGAACTGGCTACTTGTTGCTCCATTAGGAAATTTTTAAGAGCCTTTTTGTGTCATCTGATGGTGCTTTGAATAAACTTCTGGCAGAGCTCACAGTCCGAGATGTCGTTATCAGGCCCATGACAACAGACACAGAGTGAATGTTCATCTGTAGAGGTGAACTAACCAGCAGAAAAAAGTTTGGAAATCATAGATTACACCAGTAGAGAAATTGTTTTCCTACTTGCTATGGTTACAGAAATACTGGGAAATTAGTGTTACAAGGGTTCCAAGGGTGCCTTGTCAGCACATTTCGGTGCCCAAATCTTGAAAACCACACGAGATACGGATTAGATCTCGCGTGGAGGTTACACTGTCATCATTACAATGACACATGAATTTTTTTCATAGCTGCTACGGTTGCTGAGATATTGGCACATTAGTGTTACAAGGGTACCTTTTGCGCTCCTACATATGCATACCATTACACAAAAAATGGGCAATATGAAGGGAATGCAGGGCCTGGTGGGCCCGCGCTCCCACTAACACATACCGGTTACCAGTTACATTACATTTTCTCAAAATGAGGGGAACTTCATTGCAAAAAAACTCCGTTAATGCATCAGTTAGAGTTAACAGCACAGCGACAAAAGTTTGGAAAAGTGATGTTAGGGTTCAAAACCCTAACTCCGCATTCCCCCCCCCCCACACACACGACACATGCAAGATTGTAAGACACTATACGAGTCAGTCACATCTGTAATCACAACACCGTACTCATTTTACATACCACTATGTAATGAGAAAACAAATACAGTATGATCGACTCTATACTGCCAGCACAGTATGATGACACATTATTGCTGGCATATCTTCTTCATGTAACCCCTAGGTGGCACTATCCCTTGGGCTACTACCCCTGCCTGCTTGGCTACTAACAAGGTTAAGGGGCCTGAGTTCTAAAATGGGTGCCTCCACCCAAAGGTCTGGGTTGGTTGTGGCTAGTCTCACCAGGTCTCAGCCCTCGGGGACACTGTGACCCCCCCTTTTCTCCCACTAGTGGCCCACACAGTACTCAACAGTAACTTTCCCAATACCCCAAATATGCAAACCGCATACACTTGTACTTGGCACTTACCCCCAGAACTGGTTCCTTCAGCTTGATTCTGGGGAACCCCTGTAAAATAAGGTGATGCAGTACAACAGCAACAGCATAAACTGACACCACAGTCAATGTAAATTTGCAGAAACAAACAGATCCGATTTATTCAGGGGTCTGTACCAAGGAAGGGGAATAATCAGGTTAATTAACTTGAACACATTAAATAATCACAGTACTGTGCATGCACTTAAGATTCCCACTCAGTCACATTCTCTGGGTACCCAGGATGGAGAAAGGGGCTGGCCAGGTCCGTTGTAGCTGGTTGGGGCCCTGTGGTGGAAAAAGAACATGCACACACAATTTGTAATCAGGAGCCGGATGGCTCAGTTCATGGAAAGAAAATCACAAACAATCAGATGGCACACTTTGATTAGACAAAAGTTGCAGGGAGCTACCCTGATAATTACTCACGATACTCAGGCTAAACACAGGAGGGCTGATGGCTGAACTCTCTGGATTGCCAGAGGAAGCTTGGCCCCTCGACAATGGATCTTTCTGTGCAGCAAGGTAGTGAGGCAAGACCCTCGTGGCAGGGCCTATCAGTGCCAAGCAGCACGGATTCAGACCAATTCTTGCTGGGAAAACTGCTTCCAGCACCAGCACACAGTTTACAGCAAGTGGGGAAAACAGATCGCGATCCCCTTCCAGCTCATGCACATTTATATGTAACAGAAAGTTTACTGTACCAGGCAGATGACTCCTCGGTCCCGATCGCAAAAATCACTGCAATTACCCCGGAGCACTAAGGTAGCTAAAGTCCTGACAGGCCAATTGCTTTCAGCAAAATCTTCAGTCTTCTACAGGGTAAGCCTGGTCTCACAACAGCAGCAGCTTGCTTTTTCTTCACAAACTTCGGATTCAGTCCGAAAACATCCTCTTCTACCTCTCAGGGCAGAAATCAGGCAAGTAGGCCAGAAATCAGGCCTTCCATGGTTCTCCCGTGCGAACTACGCAGCAAACCGGCCGCTTGCACACTCAGAGCTCCTTCTCTCTCCAGATCCCAACTTGAATCTGGCTTGCCAACAAACAGCTCTGGGGCTTTTACACAGATCCAATGAGTTTGGTTGGTCGGTTTAGTTGTCAGTCACAGCAGGGCTCCCTCTATAGGTGCAAAAAGGGGCCAACAGGCCAGAAACTACAATTCCCAAAGGCTCTCTTCACACAGCCCCATTTCAGCAGGCTCCACTCCACAGTCCCAGTCCTGACTGGCCCACAGCCTGCTCCATCTTAGTGTCCCCCCAATCCAATTGGTCCAATTCACCAAAATAGTGAAGCAGATCAGAAACAGTCCATGCTACAAGAAAGGCAGGTTAGACAAACAACATTCTTGCTATTACTCTGCATTTTTTCCCACAACTGGTTACAGCTTTTAGAAGGGCTCCCTCTGCACTTGTAGCGACGGCAGAAACGGAGCACTTAGGCAGCAGCCCAGGCGGGACTCAGGCTTAGAAACACACAGTTCCCCCATTCACATTAATTATGTCTGCAAGCAGACAGCTCTTAAAGAGACAGTACGCAGAGGCTCTAAAAGCACTCGCTGCAGTGCCAGTTAAAACGGCTGTGCCACCGGATACGCCCCAGACTTGGAGCACTTGGGCAAGCTCCTGGAAGACTTGGAAACCCCCATTTGCAGGGGGGTTACATTCATACAATGAAGCTTTGTACAAATTTTCTAAATATTGATTTTTATGTCATAATTCAACAATTGGCTCGCTGCAGGTATCACCACTACCATATAGGCATGTGATAGCAGGAAAGACAGAGCTGACACATACATAGTACTTTTCAGATACTGCTCAGGTATGAAACTAGCACCATCACATGCTGTTATACTGCTGCGTTACCTGGAAATACTCAATAGCAGCATGTTATGGTTAGCTTTGGATGTTACAACTGTTGCTTTCACATGTTACTTGTAAACTGTACTACAAAAAATTACTTTTATTATTACTACCATTTGTTATAAGGACTGACTCTATCAGAAAAAAATGTAAACATCCAATGATTGTTGGTAGGGTTAGTCAAACTCTCATTTCCAATACAGCTATATGTAGATAACATACTGTGTGTTTCATCATTTGTTAACTACTGAAATATAGGCATCTGCTTAAATCTTGTTATTGATGTTTCTAGCCACTCCGACCCCCATCACCTCCAGCAACAGCTACAGCATAGTTTCTCAGAAGTTGAAACCTGGTTCAGGTCACATAAACTCATCCTAAACTACTCAAAAAACAAATCAATGCTGTTTTATGGTACTCACAACAAACACAAAGTCCAGCTGCTAATCTACAATAGTGGTGGCACTGTGCTGGAACCGGTAGACCAGTTCAAATGCCTGGGAGTGACCCTCGACTCCACTCTTTCATACTCCACGCATATAAATAACCTTGCTAAAGTTGTGAATACACGCATAGGCCTGCTATATAGGCATCGGCACTGTCTGACAGGTGAAGCATTAAAACTTGTCATCCAGGGCTCAATCACCTCTTTAATTGACTATGGCCTTGTAGTTTATGGATCAGCTACTGACACTGTCCTCCAGCGTATAGCCATAGATTTAAACAAGGCCTGCCGGCTCCTCACCACAACCTCTAGACTCACACACACACGTGATCTCTATGTAGAGGCTAACTGACTACAACTTCAAGGCAGAATTAAGTATCAGACCTGTTTACTTGCTAAGAAGACAGTGCTAGGCCTCCTTCCACCAGGGGTTCAGTCTATACTTTCCCCTCACTGTGCCACCCGCCTTACCAGGAGTTCTGGAATACTAATCTTCGCAGTTCCCCGCTGCCAGACCATTCAAGGGCAGCGCTCCTACAAAGTTAGGGCCTCTAACTGGTTCAACAAACTCCCAATGGCTATCACCAATGCACCAAATCTCAGCTCCTTCAAGCACAAACTACGACAGCACTTGGTGGCCAGTGCCTACTGTGACTTTTACACTTAAATTCTCTGCTCGCCCTCCTGGCCTCTCTATTACTTATGCACTCTCAACACACCCCACTCCCTCCTTATTAACTCCTTCCAATATCTCATGTCAGCCACCTTAGCCTTCTCCCTTGCCCCCCCCCAAGATTTCACTCCTCCCTCTCTCCATTCCCTCTCACATCCTTGTCCCTCCCCTCACCTATTACCCCTGCACCTCCTAGCTTTAATATTCTCTCCCTTTCTCCCCTAGTCCTCCTTAACTCCCTTCTAGTTCTCATTTCGCTCTCTCCTTTCTCCTCCTTGCCCATACTGACTCTTCTCTCTGTCCCCACCCATTCTGTTACCCCCACTTACATCTCCCATCCCTGTTCCCTCCCTCCCCTTCCCTCCATCATCACCACCAACTCCTCTCTTTCACCACCTACCTCATCCCTCCAATCCCCCAACCCTTCGGTTCTTGTCTGTCCCCTACTACCTTATCCTCTCACCAACTACCTCTGGCTCTCTCATGCACTTGTTAGATCACCTGACAAAGCCTTTGGTAGCTCGCGCATTCTGTAATGTTTTACCTGTTACTAATTCTTTTGTATTATCTTGACAAAGCCACTGGCAGCTCATGTGCTGTAATTGTATTAACTGTTATCTACCTGCCTGTTCTTGTCTATTCTTGTCCATTGTCCAAGACGTGGAACCTTTGTAAAAGAGCACTGTTTGCTCAAAGGTGTTATCCGAAATTGTCATAAATAAAAAATAAATAAAGTAACACACAACTGCTTACTGTGGGCCATCAGCCCATCACCCATGGTTGCCCAGCATGCGTGTGTACCCCCAAGGCACTGAGGGCAGCAGAACTCATACAGTCGGTGGACCATGATGATGGATGTGTCTTGTACTACATTTAGAGAGCTGTATGTACTGTATATATATACATATTTATGCAATGGGGGTGAGGATTAAAAAACGGCAAATAAGAGCAATATCTTTGGGTGATCAGACCTACAGTGAGAATATCGCATTTGTCCTCACTGTAGGTCATTTATCCACACAGTAGGTCCAGCACAGGCAGCCACTGCATTTAACCACAGCAGCTCACAGAGGTTCTGATTGGTGGGAGCTGGCAATGCAAGCAGTACAGTCGGAATTCATCTGCTCCCTTCCATGCCAGCTCCCACTCAGCAGTTTTATTTCTCTCCTGCAGCACACAGAACACTTTCACTTTCTCCCCGCATCATTTTTTCAACAAGAGTCACGAGCCTTGATGAGATCATTCAGAAAAATAAGGAAAAACACTTCTCCAACCTCCCTGCCCCCGAAACCCCAGCATGCACATCACAGATTTACAAACTTTTTTTGTCTGGTGCATTCCGGCTGCATATTGTAACTACTACACCACCAGCTCACAAGTGCCCAACAACTGAGGTTCTCCTCTGGACATTTCTTCAACTCCCCCCACCCCTTAGCACTCCAGCACGCCACAACAGAAATTTTAAAAAGTGTGTTGTTTTTTTAAAATTTGCTACACATTCTGGCTAACATACCATAACTAGGGACTGATTTGCACCTTCAGCTTGCCAGCATCGCCACCTTCTCTTCACTGCTGCTTTCCTTCTGTTCCTGGCCATATCAACTTGCCAGTCCCCAACAACAGAGGCTCTCCTCCGGACACTTCGCCAACCTCCCTCCCTAGTCGGCAAAACACTGCTGTACTTGTCTCAATACAGCACGATAAACTGCTACACAAAATTGCAGTCCACTGCCATTTGCGTCCCGGTGCTCCACACTGCAAACAATTTACTCACATCACTATTACGCCGCCAGCTACAGCAAGCAGTCAACTCAACCACTATGGCTTGCTCTCCTTTCGGTCATCCTTGAGAAGAAAAAAAAAACACTATGGCTCACTCTCTATTCATTCATCCAGGAGAAAAAAAACTTCAAATGAAATACCATTGCATAAACTGAATATGCCACAGCCCAAGACTAAGAATATCACTAATATTCTTCCATTGTGCAGTTTGACATTTGGCATCACTCGTGGCTATGTCACTTATGATGTCAAAGGTCAGACTGCACTTGGGAAGAATATCAGTGATATTCTCAGTGGAGCCGAGGCATATCCCTTACATACCCCCTTTATACCCTGCAAATTTCAAGTCAAAAGACCAAACCGTTTATTTACAGTGTAATGTACCTAGTAACTGGTATGTGTTGGTGGGTGCACGGGGCCCAAAAACTGCCCACTTGTGCATAATGATATGCGTCTGCGGGAGTGTGGCCCTCTGGGCCTCATGCTCCCACTATACATAACAATGGAGTCACAATAACAGCCTCAAAGGCCTGAAAAGGAACACTTACAACACTAATTTGCCAATATCTCAGTAACTGTACAACCTATGAATAAAATTCCAGTGCAGGTGTAATCTATGACTTTTAAACTTCCTTGCGGGCTTAGTTCACCTAAAAGAACTAAGCTGTGGGTAACGAAAACTCCGTATTTCGCTTCGTTTTCTAGAATAGGGGTGCCAAAAGGTGCCACAGGCACTGCAATGTTATCCTATGGGAAATTTCTCAACTTCAGAACACTGTAACTATGGGCCCATTTAATGTTTTGGGACCAAACCACCAAAAGGCACATCCGTGGGACCAGGGCTTGCCACCATGCCAATTTCAGCCCAAAAGCACAATCCAACTTGGCACAATGAAGTGACAAAGAAAACAACACATAGGACAATGTTGCGGAGTATTGTTTTCGCTACAACAAAAATGCTTTCGTGACAACAAAAATGTTTTTGTGATTCCCCATACCTTATAATGGAATGTTTTCGTGCACAAAAAAAATGTTGCGCACTAAAAAATGTTTTCGCTAAAGTTTTTGCAATACACATATAAATCTTCCCATAGGCTATAATGGGACATGAAAAACTTGAACAACTTTTTATATTTTTTCACCAAATCTTCAAAAGGCACCAGTTCAACCCAGGCCACATATAAACATGCAAATCTGAATCCACACAGTCGCACCGTTTCATCCATTATGGCCGACCAAAAAATGCGCGTGTGTTGGTAATTTTCACATTGTGGACGCTCTACGGTTCCGCAACCGTGATCTGACTGGAACAAAACTTTTCAGATCCAGAAATCTATGGTCAGAGGCCACTCGTGCAAAATTTCAGGCAAATCGGACAAACGGTTGTAAAGTTAATAAAGTGCAAACCTTGGGGTTTAACATAGAAGTGACCGTGCAACCCTAATTTTATATATATATATTTATTTCTGTAATTTGATTAACTGTGGGCTCCCAGTCCTCTCCCGACAGTTTGAGGGCAATGAGCATACTCCAGCACATAGGGTGGTTTTGTCACTTCTCACTGGTGAGGTAGCTTCCCCTCTGCTGGAGACGGGCAGGAGTGTAATGGAGTGACGGGCAGGAGTACAGTGACAGAAGCCCTGCTTAGTGAAAAGGAATCATCCACAGTAAAAAAAAAACTTCCTTGCCCTTAACGAAATATCGAACTGCCAATCTGAGCGAAATTTTCACTTATGTTTTCCAGTGTGGCTTTGATGGTTTTACAATGCACTGACTCCTCTCACGTGAATGATCTTATCTTTTAAATGATAATCGTCTGGAACTAAGCCATGCTCAAAGCTCCCTACTTTTATGTTCTGTCACATTTTTTTCTACTTAATGTCTAGAGGAGGACCCTGTCTCCTTTCACCATGCCTCTGAATGTACAGAGCCCTGAGCAGCTGTCTGGTTCAGAAGTGTTTAAGTGCTCCTATATGATAATCAGCTTTATAAAAATACTTCAACGTACAGCTGCTGTCAGTGACATGGTTAGCTTCCTCTGCTTGTTAAATCAAATGCATATATTTAACCACAAAATTCAGAATGTTATCAGCATATTGTTTGAACAGTTGGTGCTTAATTCACTGTGAAATACCCATGAATGCAGATGGCAGCTGAAAAGCTACTGCATCTTCACTTTACTGACACAAAAATATGTAGCACATAGAATAATGCACGGACAACGACACACAATAAGGCTGTGTTTCCATTAAGGGGTTGCAATGACATCACCACTGATACCGCAAGAGTGAAGTTTGAGAGGTAACATAGGTTGTACTGAGCATGTAAAGACATTAGTCCATTAAGCTCACTAAGATTAAGAATATCCCTGGATGCCTTTACTAATAAGAAAGTTATCAAGCTTAGTTTTAAACTCTGTCATGGGTTTGCTATTCACAACCAAGCATGGTAATATATTCCAGATTTCTGTCACCCTAATGTTAAACCAGAATTTTCTTTTTTAGTAGTGAATTTGTCCTTAAATAACTGAAATGGGTGAGCTTGGGTATTATGTGGTTGGACCCTCAGTACCAAGCCCAATTGTTCCCACATTTGTGTGTCTGAAGGGCCTTACAGATCAGGCACATATCACCCCTCAATCTACGGTACTCTAATGAAAACATACCCAAATGTTGAAGCCTCTGCTCATAGTTTAGACCTCTGACTTCCCTAATATTTCTAGTTGCCTTCCTCTGAACCCTCTCAAGAGCTCTAATATCCCCTTTGTTGCCAGGGGCCCAAAACTGGGCACAATACTCCACGTGAGAGCACACCAGAGTATTATAGAGGGGGATTAGAACCTCTTTATCCCTACTCTTAATGTGTCTATGTATGCAATGGAGTATGCTGCCAGCTTTTTAAACAGCCTGGCTACATTGCATTTTGAAGTTTAGGTCATTACTCACTCTAATACCTAGATCTTTTCCATTCAGAACTACTTTTAGTGCCCTGCCTTCTAGTGTATAGTTAAATTCTTTGTTACATTTCCCCAAGTGCATAACAGTGCACTTATCAAGATTAAATAATGATTTCTTAGTTTGAGCCCATAGTGCAAGATCAGTGAGGGCAGCCTGTAAAATGTCTCTATCCTCCTGGTTATTTACAGGGTAACTTAAGCGAGTGTCGTCCGCACATTTAGAAAGCCATACCCCGACTGCACAGTGTATGCATTGAAGAATTATATAAATTGAACAGACAAGGGCCCAAAACCGAGCACTGGGGTATTCCGCTGGTAACACCCACCCAGCCTGAATATTCACCCCTAATACAAACTCGCTGACGCCTCTTGTGCAACCATGACTGAACCCATTGAACTATATGCATATCAAGTCCCTGGTCAATTAGAGCATTAACCAATTCAACATGTGGAACTTTGTCCAAATGCCTTGGCAAAGTCACGGAAGACAACATCCACCAAGTAGCTCTCATCCAAGGCTTTACTAACCTTACTGTAAAATTCCAACAAATTGGTTTGACATGACCTCCCCTTGGTGAACCCATGTTGTTTACAATTTGTTGCACCTATTAGACCTATGAAATCAATAACATAGTCTTTTATGATCCCCTCTAGGATCTTACCCAACGCAGAAGTCAGACTAATAGGCCTGTAGTTCTCTACCTCCTGCCTTGATACCTTCTTGTAAATGGGGGTGACTACAGCCTGTCTCCAGTCTCTAGGGACCTCACCTTCATCTAGAGATTTCTGAAAAAGATGAGTGACTGGGCTAGCTAAACATCTGCAACTGCTTTAATCAACCTTGGGTGTATGGCGTCAGGCCCTTGTGCTTTATTGTGGTCTATTTTTCTAAGTCTACTTGCTACATCGGCTACACCTAATTTGAAACTAAGATCTGAGAAGTCCTTATTAGCTATATAATTTCCGATATGTGAGCCCTTGTTGAAGACAGATGAGAAGTAATTGTTATACCTTTCTGCCATCTCGGTAGGTTCAGTCATTAAAGTGCCATCTGTGGCTTTTAATGGACCAATTTTACTGTTTTGTCCTTTTTTGTTATTTATGTAAGAATAAAATGTTTTGTAGTTATCCTGAACCCTGGTAGCCAGTTTTAACTCATAATTTCCTTTTGTTGAGGCAATGGATTGTTTTGCATTCTTTAAGCATTTTTTTGTAATAATCCCAGGCCATTTTATTGCCACTCTGCTTTGCTTTTTTAAATGCTTTATTCTTTTTGTTAATTAATTTTTTAACTAAAGAGGTCATCCGAAGGGGACAGGATTTTATTATCCCTTTATATTTGTTTTTTTGTGGTACATTCTTCTGAACCAATGAGTGGATTTTTTTATTTAACTTATCCCCCATCCCAGAAACTGTTTGGTCCGCAAAATCAGATTTCCAGTTCCATGCTACTAGGTCCTTATTCATTTGGCCAAAATCAGCAGAATCATATTTAAAAATTTTTGTATAACCCATATTTTTCCCTAAGGAGCCCAACAATTGGAAACTGACCATGGAATGGTCGCTAGAGCCCAATGGAGGCAATACCGTACAACTGTGAATATGGTTATTTAAGTTACTTAATACCAGGTCCAAAATGTGGTTGTCCCTTGTATTATTGGATACATATTGTTCCAAGCCTGCCAAACCAAATATCTCTAGGTAACTGGTCTCCATAGCGGTTTTTGCTCTTAGTGTGTCCCAGTTAATACCAGGGAGATTCAGATCGCCTAGTAATATAACACTCTCTGTCAAACTAAATGAGTTATAAAATCTAATAAAATAGTATTCTCTGGAGCCTTAATAGATGGTGGCCTATACATGAGACCAAGGTTAATGACCTTTGCCCGTGGTGGGGTGAGTTTGATCCATAAGACCTCCGAGTCAGCCCAATTGGACGTGTCCAGACATTCGGAAGGAATGCAGTCGGAGACGTATAATGCTACACCACCGCCCTTGGACTGAAATCTGTCCTTGTTATAAAGTGTATAACCAGGGATATATTTGTCCCAGGTATCCTCTTCCTGCCACCAGGTTTCAGTACTAGCACAGACGTGAATGTTATTGTCATATAATGTTAACTGGAGCTCGTCATGCTTGTTATTTAGGCTTCTGGCATTGATTAATAAAAAATTCCAGTTTGAGTGTGGGGTCTTTCTTGTAAATATGGTCCTGTTTTTATAGCCCCCTCATTCCCCTGCTAATGAAGTTTAAATGATCATCTACTATTCTTCTGAGTTGTTGGGCTAGTATACGTTTCCTCAGTTTGTTAAGATGTAAACCATTGCGTGCATATAAGTGGGAGCCCTGGAAATCCCACCAGTGGTCGATAAAAACATGTCCCTCCCTAAAGCGCCATGTTTAAGCCAGCCATTTAGTCTATGTAGATCCCTGTTTAGTGCATCAGTTACCCTTGGAACAGGGAGCAGCCCAGAGATTAAAATATCACAACCTCGATTTTTAAGGGATAGCTCTACAAACTCAAAATCCCGCTGAATATCTAGGTTTCTTTTCCCTACATCGTTGACACCAACGTGTAAAATAGTAACAGGTGATGTAGTACTGTCTAAAAGACCCGGTAGGAGCAGTTTAATGTCACCTATGCCAGCTCCTGGCAGTACGCTGACAGTAGTATATTCGTTCTGATTTTTACACAAAACATGGTATGCATAGCGCAAAATGGAGTCCCTAGTATATAAGGTGTCATGGGGGGTTGATGCAGGCAGGGGCAGGGTCTCCAAATGGAGGACTGGTATGAAGCAATCCCTTGAAAAATTTACAGAACACAGGATGAGATGATAGTGAGGGAGATTTCCCCACTGACAGAAAAGCAGAGACAGCTGACAAGTGTACCTTGAGAATAGCTGGTCTGAGGTCTAGGCCATTAAGATGGACCATATAATCCAGAACTGTAGGCAATTCAGCAGTGTCTGGGGAAATATGTTGCTTGGAACACCAAATGCTGAATCTCTTCCATTTGGAGTTATAGGTCTTTCTAGTAGCTGGCTTTCGAGAGGCTTTGAGGATATCCAGAACCCCCTGAGACAGATGCAAATATGCATACTCTAACTCTTCAAGAGCCATGCCTTGAGATTAAGAGACTGAAGATCGGGGTACCAAATTCTCCCCTGAGCGGAGATTACCAGGCTGTAATTCCTGGGAAGAGAAAGGGGAAGATGGACTGCTAGGGACAGCAACAGGGGGTACCAAGGCTGTCTGGCCCAATCTGGAGCAATCAGAATCACTTTGTAAGGTTGTGACCTTATCTTGACTAAAACGTTGAACAGTAGAGGAAAGGAGGAAAGCATACAGAAATTTCCCTTCCCAGTTCAAAATCAGAGCATCCAGAGGGACTGAGCCCCAGACTGGGGGTCTGCAACAAAAGAGAGGAAGTTGGTGATTGTCTGGGGCTGCAAAGAGATCTATCTCTGGAGTGCCCCACCTTGAAAAAAATCACCTTCAAGACCAGAGGGTCCAGGGACCATTCGTGATGGCCCTGTGAGATCCTGTTCAGTGCATCTGCTAGCACACTGTCCTTCCCTGAGAGGTGGACTGCTATCAGAGAGGTTTGCAGTGAATAAGACAGGGACCACAACTTCATGGCTTCTGTGCATAAGGCCATAGACCGAGTGCCCCCCTGCTTGTTGATGTACCACAGGGGGTGGTGTTGTCTGTTCTGACTTGAACCACCTTGTTCTGCACTAACTGAGAGAAAGCTTGCAGGGCCAGAAAAACTGCCCTGAGTTCTAGGAGACTGATATGGAGAAGGGATTCCTGAGGGGACCACAGTCCCTGGGCAGTGAGGGCCCCCAGATGGGCTCCCCAGCCCAAGAGGGAAGCATCCGTGGTAAGAACTACTGAATGAGACTGAGTGGCAAATGGGACCCCTTGCCTTAAATTGTCTTGATCCTGCCACCACTGAAGGGCTTGGATCAGGGTCCAAGTCACTGGGATCAGTTTGGTAAGGGAATCCTTCCTTTGGGACCAAAAGGCCCTCAGATGGAACTGAATGTCCCTCATCTGGAATCTTGCCTCTTGGACCACTGCTATGGAAGCTGCCATGTGGCCCAAGAGCTGGAGGAAATGCCTTACTGGTCGAGACACCTGAAGGCTGAAGGATGAAGCCAGTTCTATAAGAACTATTGCCCTTTCCAGGGGAAGAAAGGCTCTTGCTTTGACAGTATCCAGCTCTGCCCCTATAAAGGTAAGTAGCTGCACTGGCTCGAGAACTGACTTGGGAAGGTTGAGAAGAAATCCTAGAGAAGTGAGCACTTGCTGGGTCACTTGCAGGTCTGACTTGACTTGGTCTGGAGACTGGCCCACTATGAGCCAGTCATCCAGATATGGAAAAAAGGAAATCTTTTGCCTTCTTAGAAAGGCAACGACTACTGCCAGGCACTTTGAGAAGACCCTTGGGGCTGATGTTAGACCAAAGGGCATTGCTTTGAATTGATAGTGGCCTGAGGGTAACTTGAACCTAGGTACTTTCTGTGGGAGCACCTGATGGGAATGTGAAAATAGGCATCCTTTAGGTCCAGGGAGGCTAGCCAGTCCCCTGGCCTTAGAGAGGGAAGAATTATTCCCAGAGTTACCATCTTGAACCTTGGTTTTAAGGGATGTTTGTTCAGGTATCTTAGGTCTAGGATGGGTCGCCTCTCCCCTGTCTTTTTTGGGGTAAGGAAGTACCTGGAGTACAGACCTTTGCCCCTGTGTAGGGTAGGAACTCTCTCTCTATGGCTCCTAAGGCCAGAAGAGATGAAACCTCTGCCTCTAGAGCAAGGGTTTCTGAGAGACCTGCAGGTGGAAAAGATCTGGCTCTCATCTTTGGAAATTTTTTGAAGCTGAGAACCAGTCCCTGACTTACTACTTCCAGGACCCACTTGTCTGAGGTAATAGACATCCAGTCCTGGACAAAGTAAGCCAGCCTGCCCCCTACTGGAATAGGAGAGTCGACCCAGGCAGACCCATCATGGTGTCTGCTTAGCAGAGGCCTTAGGCTGAGGAGTGGATGCAGCCTTGCTCATCCTCCTTCTGCCTCTCCCTCTGAAGCACACCCTCTGTGAAAAGGGAGAAGAGGCTTGTGCTTGGTAAAAAGGCCTATGAAGAGGCCTGCCCCTGCCCCTGGACTGCTGCCTTTGAGGAGTTGCCTGTGTCTCCTTAGCCTGAGCATTCCTATAAGTGGTCCTGTACGTGTCCATTTTCTTCATGTAATTCTCTGTCTGCTCCCCAGAGAATTACCCACTACAGGAAAATCCACGGCCTTAGCCTGGAGGTCCTGTGAGAGGCTAGTACATCTGAGCCAAGCCATTCTCCGAAGAGCCACAGATGTAGCCATGACTCTTGATGACACATCACTGGAGTCCACAGCAGCATGAAACTGTACTTTTTTTTTTTTTTTTACTTTCTGGTTTTCCTCCCCTCTCTCTGGTGCCCAGTCCTTCCATCCTGCTCATTTCCACCCCACTCCACCTTCCTGGGATCTGCCCCTAGAGTGCCTCCTTCCCTAACCTCCTGCACAGCGGGGTCTGTCCCTCTTGGTGGTCTTGGATGGATCCGGAGCGGATTTCATCTAGGGCTGCCGAGAGGTGTCTTTTTCCGTTTTTCTCCCCCCCCCAATCCCCTACCCCCTGGGACGTCCAGCGCTAGGACATATGTCCCGAGAGAAGGCAAGCTGACGCACACCAGACCTCTCATGCGCTGCCGACGCCCCCCTTCCCGGCTCCGACAAGTGGAGCCGTCTCCATCCTTCAGTTGTCGGTGCTCCCACGGCTGCAAGGGGATGCAGAAAGCAGAATGCGCTCCTGGTTCCCACCCCTGAGAGAGGAGAGCATCCGATGGGGACGCCGATCCTCTTCCCCTGCCGAACCCCAGCCATCCGAAAGTTAGTTCTCGAACCCAGGTCGCCGCGAAGCGAGGTGTGGCGTCCAGCGCCTCAACCCTCAGCGCCACTGGGCCGGCCTATGAAACTGTACTTTTGATGCCTCAATCCCATCTGCAGCCACCTCCTCCAGCTACTTGGCTAGCTGGGGGGAGGCTTGTTTAGCCAGTTCCAGTACAGTGTCCCACCTGGAATTCTGGTACCTAGCTGTATAAGCCATATAATTCGCCTGCCTGAGTCCCAAGGAAGATGCCATGTGCTGTTTTTTTTTGCCATGGCACCAGTCTTCCTGGAGTCTTTGTCTGGGGGGGGGGTGAAGCCAAGAGAATGTTTGCCTTGTCACAGGCAGCAGCCTGCACTACTCCAACATGGCTGCACTGCTGGTATAAAAACTGTATCTGAGCCTGATAGTGTGTATCTCTTGTCCATCCTTCTGTCAACAGGGGGTACATAATTGGGAGACTTCAGATTTTTTGTGTGTGTTTCCCAAAGGATTTGTGAAGGGGAATAGACAGTCTCCTGGACTCTGGGATGTCCATCATTTTCACATAATCAGGCTCCTCCTGATCCTCCATTGCCTCCTCCATAGGAAGCTGGAGGGTTTCAGCCACTTTTCTGTAAAACAGAAAATGAGAAGGGGACTCAGAAAGCCTAGGAGGGGGTACCCCAGAAGGTATGTCTGGGGAGATGTCTGGTTCCACAGGCACAACCAGACTTTCACCATCATCACCATCATCTTCAAACTCCCCCTCCTCCTCAAACTCCAGTTCATAAAAATCTTCAGGGGTATAATCTTGAACCGGGGGAACCGACCAAAATGAACCCTGCGAAAAGGTGCCTTATCTGTCTGAAACGGGCGAAGCAATTCCACAATTTGAATCACTCTGGCTATTTTCTCAGCGGTCGGAACATGAACCTCTGCATCCAAATTGGTCGATTTTTCTTTTCGTTTCCTTTTTGTAGGAACTGACCCCTCAGGATCAGCTCTCCTCTTGCCCGAAGAAGTATCGCCCTGGTCAGAGGGCACTCTTTCTGGTTCGGTCGGAACCGGATCGGGCTGGCCATCCAGGTCAGCAGATTTCTCGGCCTCCTTTTCCCTCAGTCTACCTAATCTCTTTTCAAGGGTAGATTTAGGAAAATTTTTACAAATTTGGCAGTCTGTATCGAAGTGTTCAAACCCCAGACAATAAACACAGGTGGTGTGGGGGTCGGCCTTAGCAAAGACCTCCCCACACTCACTGCAGTGTTGAATCCCAGTGGGCCCGTTTTTTTTCTTGAGTTTCTCAGACATGGCCAGCCTAACCAAACGTACTCTTTTCACGGCAACTGTCAGGCAAGACTCCCTTATCGGATCCTAACTGTGTCATGGGTGTTGGAAAAAAACGTTCAAAACACATTTTTTTTTTAGAACCGATAAGGACCGGTAACCACACACTAAAGTAAAACACAAGGATTCAATACAAATGATCGGTTCAGCTGAACCGATCTAACACTTTACCATTTCCACACAGAAAATCAGAACAAAACCTATCTAGTACTCACGGTACCACAGACAGAGACTGAACTGACCATGCGGAAATAATTTCGGTATAAAACGACAAGTTAACCAAGACTTTAACCGACTTTCGAACTAAGCTGAAGGAGAAATCTCCAGAACAACTGTTCAGTGAGGCGGAGTAAAGAATCTGACGGTTGGATTTCAAAGGGCTACAGACAGAGACCTCAACCGAGCTCGAGCTCAGCATTCTATGCTCTGCATAGATAGTTAACCCTTTGTTCTCCGGGGCAGTTTAAAGGCTGGGGCTAACTGCAATAGTCAGAATACAGCAAGACTTCATGTTGTTTGAAAGAGGAGTAACCGTATATTTAAAAAATACACACTTTAGATAGCAATATGTTCAACATGTAGCCACTGCAGCATACTAATGGCCTACTGCTAAAATCACATAAAAGAAATGTTATCCCAGGTGAACAATTCACCATATACCACCCAAAGGGCAGTTTATAGACCATTAAACAAACATTTGATAATATATAATTTTAAAGTATAATGAGTCTAAACAGCTAGTCAGTCGGTATAACATTTTTACTTCCAACTGTTGCTAGTATTATAGCTTTTCATCAAGAACAACATAACTTTATGCTATAGTCTATTATGAGGCTAGACATAACTTCTCAGATTACTAGCTGTTAAGTAGTAAGTGTGAAACACCAAACTCAGATGGCTATAGAAAATATTTACCAAGCTAAATATACATTTATAAAAACCATTAGTTCAATTGAGTCCCGATACTACCATTCGTGTGATTGTCTGAAACTTTGTCCTACCCTATTTGAATCGCCATTGCACTTCAAAGTCATTACTATATAGCCATATCAATCCTCATCTAAAGAGTGCTCAGATGTTGTACGATGGAAATCTTTGTTTTATTAAATCCAGCTTCTTTCCAGCCTCAAGGGGTTGGAAAAAATAAAAGTTTTACCCGCGTAGTAAATTCTCAGCCGTGCCGGTTGCTGTAACACGTGTGAGATTCCTAGTGCTCTAAGGACTGCTCAAACATCGTCAAAGGCCTTCCTGCGCTGTCGGGTTGAGAAACTCAAGTCCGGAAAGAGATATATCGGGGTTCCATTCAGTAATTTTAGCGGAGCTTTCCTTTTGGCTGCCTCCAAGATCTGGTCACGGACATGGGGACCGCCTCTAATTATCATTACAGTTTGGGGGAGATTGTCCAGCTGTGTTCTCCGGGGAGTAATCCAATACATTTTGACCAGCTGAGGTTGAACATCTAAGTTGAGATATTTACAAAGGAGTGAGACAACATACCCGAAGAGATCGGAGCCCTCTGAGTCTTTCGGGATACCCAGTAAATGAATGTTGGCTGCCCTTGCACCGTTCTCTAAGTTTTCTAGCTGCAGCCTCAGCAATTTGTTTTTAGTGATAATACCAGCAACTGCTGCTGCCGATTTGTTTGCTGACACAGTGGCCGTTTTCGCTTCAGTGGTTAACACCTCCATTCTGGTCTCCATAGCTGTAAATTGATTTCCCAGGGTCTCCACTTTTTTGTTGAGAGCCCTAATTGCCTGTAGCAAAGCACTGTTTGTGGGCTCAAACCCTTCTCCTGCCGAGTTTCAGTGGTAACACTTGCTGCAGGAACTCCAGGCCTCTGATCGTTGCTCCGTCCCGACTCCGTCGTGGCCACATGCTTCGTTCTCCCCATCGCCCTGCTCAGCATAAACAAGGTTCTTGGGCCAGCAAATGATACTTCCCGATACAAAAAATATATTGTTGCAGATTCCAATCTTAATTCAGCAGTTCTGTGATCACTTTAAGAGTAATATAGTTATAAACAGATGGAGCTCTCTGTAGACACGTCTTCTCTAGCTGGCTGCTGGCCACGTCCCCCCCCCCTCATCCCTAGAATTTGAATATCTTTCCAACAGCTTGCAATACAGAGTAAGGGTTAAAAACTCCACTGGTCTGCTGTCACTGTAAGATAAACTACAGACTTGAAACAGATTTAAAATCCTTTGTATCATACAACTTGAAAGCCACTTGCACACTAAGGACAAAAGACAGTAAGTGGATGAGCCTTTGAGTTGCAAAAGAAAGTAATGGACCACTATGATATATTTATAAGTGTTGTGTGGGTGTGTCTTCTTGAAAAATAATGTTATCTTGTACTGTAAAGTGAAGATGAGGGAATCTGTCAGACCCAAACTGCACAAGAGAACATTATTTGTCAATGAGAGACACCCCACATAACAGTCATGAACATATTACAATTTACAAGAGTTGGCTACAGTGATATATAATAATGTTTTCTACTCCATTTTTTACAAATTTTTTTTTTATCAGTACTTTATTTACTGCTTTCCTATGGCTCGACCGGCGGGGGCATCCAGCCACCGGCTTCACCTGCCTGGAGAGCAGCAGGCTCGCTCAGATTATGGGGGTCCAGTGCAGTTGTGCCCAACCCACTGGGGGGGCTACCACCATGCCTCCCCGAGCCAGGCTGTGACCAGACCCCCCAGCGCAATTCCACGACAGTCCTCCGGCAGTGTGAAGCGCAGCCATCAAGCTGCACGGTTGCGCCCAGCCATTTTTCCTCCTTTTTCTTTCCCCTTGAGTGCAGATGTGCAATGACATCAGGGCACTACGTGCTGATGTCCGCCGCACTCCACCCTCAAGTGCACTACTCTTGCAGTGCACCCAATTTCCATCAGGAGCCGCTGCAGAGCAGTGATAACCCCAGTCCCTTTCCAGGAATAGGAGAGTAGTCCTCCGGATGCTCAATCCTATCCCTGCCCTGCTGACCCCCGACAGCCCAGGCGCATTCCCGAACCTGGGTTGCCAGCGTGGTGCAAGGTGTGGCATCCAGTGCCTCAACCCTCAGTGTCACCGGGCCAGCTCTATTTTTTACAATTTAAAAAGCTGCATGTAGCGTCCCACCACCTTAGAAGTGTAAACCCCACTTTAATGTTTCCTCATGAGTCAACAGCTATATGAAGGATAAGTGACAGTACAGTTGTAGGAACCCACTTTGAAAGCTGGTACAGGAGCTGAACTAGAAAATGGATAAAGGCTGACACATTCATATCAGCCTTATGAGATTTTTAGTATTTGTAATGTGAGGAGGAATCCAAGCGAGGGAGACCCACCTGGAAATTTCCAGGTATTTAGGAGGGTCAGTCTGTCACTGACACCCTGCTCTTCTCAGTAATGGTTGGATAAAATCTCATAAGTGATTTACAACACTTGAAAGGCTTGCCTGTAGTTATGTGGGGGGAAGAGCTCCTCCCCCATACACTATTTAAACTTATTTACTACAGGTGCTCTGCTTAGAGTGAGTCACACTCACGCTCACTCTGTGCTGCGTGGCTGTGCTGGCCCTGCTCTGTCTCCTTTTGCCCGCCCCCCGCCTGTTCTTTTCTTTGCTCCTTCTGGCTTTGTTTTGTTGTTTTCCCTGCCCTCCCTCCCATGTGTTTTGTTTGGTTTTATTTTCCTTTTTGGAGAGGGGTCTCAACTGCTCCAGCTGCAGCACCATGATTCGTGCCACCCCTTGCATGTTCGCTCCTCGATGGATCTCCTCAGACCACCGTCTGCGGCTTTCTCGGAGCCTGTACTGCCGTGTACCGCTTCCTGGCTGCACCCCGGATTCCCTCCTGGTCCTGTCTGCTGTTCGTTTACTCCCATGACATGGGCTTTGCACTACTACCGTGCACCAGACCTCAACTACACCTGGGGCTCCTTTGCATCAGTGCATCCAGTTCCTCATTGCATACCTCCATGTTACTACTGCTCTTCTTCCTGGCGCCCCTGGCCAGTTATGTCTGGGTTCTGTCTTGTGGCAAACCTGAGCACGACTCTATAACTACCTGCACCCATTTTAGTATGCTTTATTCATTATCTCAATCAGGGGAGACTGGCTTGGTAAGCTTCATGGACCTTAACTGCAGCTACGTTACATATATTTCTGTATGGCGGTACTAGTTACTTGTACTACTACGATTAGCCTATTAGGTTATTAGATATGCTATGGTGTATTCTTCGTTGCACTGAGCATTATTCGTAAGAGATACCCAGGCCACTCAGCAGCCATTTGGAGAAGCTCTTACTATCGGTGGATTAATGGCAATGGACAGGGAAATGTTTGGAGCTACGATTCGAGTATATTCAGGAAGCTAATCACTTATCAAGGGTCTCTGTCCCTCACAGAACAGCTTAAGCCAATGTAACTATTAAAAGGCATTTTTCACAAGCCAGCTGAACTGCTGACTTACTGCAATCAATTAAGGCTTCCACAGTTGTAGCTCACTACACTTAATGCAACTGGTCCCGTCCTCAGATACTTCTTACTTGTATTTAGACGCACATTGCTTTTCAGCATGCATGTAACGTTAAGCAGGCAAACACGATTCTTTTTCTTTTTAGAACACTATACTGAGGTGCTTATGATATTATAAGCCCCTTTTTTCCACGTTCCTATGGAAGCATTTTACAGGCAACGCCTCCCTCCGTGCTTGCTTGTTCATGTCTGCCTATCATGCCTTAATTGACCAACTCCGTTTCCAACTTATTACTGCACTCCCTGGCACTATCCAGAAATTCCAGTTCTTCAAACATTCGATATTCGCAGATCGGTTACTTCTAAATTACAAACCTACTTATTTACCGGCTGACCTACGTGTGGTCCAGCTGCACATGCTAGCCTTCATAGGGTTTTGCTGCCATCAAGTCACCTTACTGGCTGACCCACGTGGTGGTCCAGCCAGCCTCTAAGGCCTTCATGGGTTTAGCTGCCACTCTTCACTCCCTCACCGGCTGACCCACGTGGTGGTCCAGCCAGCATGCTAGCCTCTCTGAGGTTTAGCTCCCACTCTCCATTCTCCTACTGGCTGACTTATATGGTCAACCGCATATCCTACACCACGTACTGTTCATCAGCTGACCTACGTGTGGTCCAGCCACACAGCTTATACTTACATGGGCTAGCTCCCATTTACTTCCTTGGATGCACCTACCAACTTGTGTCAATTCATTTGGCCTACTACCACTCTATTACCTTCTGATTTTTAGCTGAGCTCTATTCCATTATGCCTCCCATAATGGCTCAACCTTAACCTAACCTACTGCAGTTTCATATATTAACTGTGGTATATGTCATCGGCTCACCTGCCTTCGCCTCCTTCTACTTTCTGCCCTTCTTGATCATCAGGATTTCATATACCTGTTTCGCCTATGTGGAGGCCTGGAAGTTCCACTATTACTGTACAACACCTGCCTCGCCAACATCAGAGACTGGAAGTTCACATACTCTACTCTACGCCTTCCTACAGCCTTTTCTCATAACCTTCGAGGAGCTCCTTGTCCCACTTGGACATACATGCGGCCTAGCTTGAACATTCCCCTTCAATCCTGGGATGCTTCTGTCTGCACTCACGTAATCGATGCTTCCGAAAACCATCGCTTCATGCCTACTGCCATCCCACGGATTCAGCCTCTGGGATTCTTCAGCACTCAATTCTGTATTCAGCCTTGCAAGTTTCAGCACTCAATGCTTATGACGATCTCAGCACGCCATGCTTACTCAGATCATGGGCCCCGCTCTCAATCATTATACCATCATGGCTTCCCTAACAGTATGTATAGGCACCGCTCTCTAGTTATATTGCTCAGCTATGAGAAACTTCGCTGTACACGCTTATTTACATTCTCTTAATGTTCTCTGCTGAGTAACTACATAATCTGCTTAATACAATTCCTTTCAATCATCAGTATTTATTTATTTATTTAGCTTTTGTTGATTGTTTTACATCTCCATCGCTACCTTCATTTCAGAGGCTACTACGTCTGCTTCATGCAAATCTGATTACTACTACTACCGACCTATGTACAGATCCACTTATCTATACTATCTGCTCATGTTAACCTGCTTCGCCCCATCAGGGCCACAGGTTCATCAAAGACTACATAGATACATAGATACATAGACAGTGTCGAAGATAAGGGCCTATGGCCCACCCAGTCTGCCCATTTGAGCTTGTAAGTTCAGTTTATGTTTTCCTAGAAGTCTGTTGCCCCTTACCCCTGACCTCTAGAATTCCTTTATGTCTATCCCATGCATTCTTAAATCCCGTGATTGTTTCAGCCCCCACCACTTCCTCTGGCAGGCTGTTCCACTTATCCACCACCCATTCTGTGAAGAAATTCTTCCTCATGTTTCCTCTGAATCGTCCTCCCTCCAACTTCATCCCATGGCCTCTAGTCCTGGAACATCTTTTTCGCTTAAAAATAGTGTATTCCTGCACCCTGTTCCTCCCTGTAAGATACATGTATGTCTCTATCATATCCCCTCTCTCCTCCTCTCCTCCAGGGAGTGCATGTTCAGTTCCTTCAACCCGCCTTCATAGGGACTTGTGATGCAATCCATGCACCATCTTTGTTGCCTCCTCTGAACCTTCTCTACCCTGTCTATGTCCTTACATAGGTATGGTCTCCAGAACTGTACACTGTACTCCAGGTGGGGCCTCACTAGTGTCTTGTATAGCGGAATTATGACCTCCCTTTTCCTGCTGGTGATGCCCCTGCCTATACATCCCAGCATCCTATTTGCTTTACCTGCTGCCTTGTCACACTGTTTCCCTACCTTGAGGTCATCAGAGATGATAACCCCAAGATCCCTTTCCTGCTTGGTGCATGCTATATCCTCACCCCCAACTGATATATTGTGCCAGGGTTTTTGTGCCCCATATGCATTATCTTGCACTTCTTTGCATTGAATTTCAACTGCCAAACCCCTGACCATTCTTCAAGTTTCTGCAGGTCCTTCTCATTCTGTCTACACCCTGGTGTGTCTACTCTGTTAGAGCTTTGTGTCATCAGCGAACAGTGAAATTTTGCCTTCTAGGTCCTGCGCAATGTCACTGATGAAGATGTTGAATAGGACCGGTCCCAGCACTGATCCCTGTGGTACCCCCACTGGCCACTCTTCCCTCTGTGGAGTGACAGCCATTTACCACCACCCTCTGTGTCCTGCCTCCCAGCCAGTTACCTACCCACCACACTACTGTCCTGCCCACACCCATATTCCCCAGTTTGTGTAATAGTCTTCTATGTGGCACAGTGTCAAAGGTCTTGCTGAAGTCCAGATAGGCCATGTCCACTCCCTAGTCACCCAGTCAAAAATTCAACGAGGTTGGTCTGACATGACCTCCCCTAGTGAAACCATGCTGCCTTGGGTCCTGTAGTCCATTGACAACCAGATGTTCCACCAATCTCTCCTTCAGTAGTGCTTCCATGATCTTCCCACTACTGAGGTGAGGCTAACTGGTCTGTAGTTCCTTGCTTCCTCTTTGTTCCCACTTTTGTATAAGGGGACTACATCTGCTGTCCTCCAGTCTTTGGGTACCTCCCCTGTTTCCAGTGATCAGCTAAACAGGATAGCCAGAGGTTCAGCCACCACCTCTCTTAGTTCTTTAAGGACTATCTCACCTATTCTACAACCTGCTTCGACCCTTGGGCCTGGAGGTTTTTCAGCTCTCCATCTACTCATATTGAGTTATACTGCAATATCTACTCCTATCTGCTTGCCTTGCTTAGAACCTGAAGTTTCAAAAGCTTGCCCCAGCTTATAGTCTGCGTTTGGCTTTCTTACTGCACCAAGGACCTTGCTTATGCATAGCTGCCATCGAATCCAGAATCTCAAATCCTCTTATGCTGGATCACAGAGTCACACAGTCAAGCTCAAATCCTCCTCGGAAAGAATTTTCCACCCGCTGGATTGATTGACTGGCACAAAACTTGAATCCTTCAGCTTACTTACGCTCGCCTGTGGATTTGAACCTATCTGCAACAGAGTCTTACCTGCCCCTGAATATCTCTTGGACTCTGACTTCGCTAGAAGGATGTGCTACCATCTCTCGACGGACTCTCATCATTAGGGCTCTGATTTCAGCTTCTCTGTTACTGGATTCCAGATTTACACTTACTGGACTTCAGATTAGCCGACAACCTAATATGTTTAATTAGGATTACTCTCCTTTAGCATGCCCAGAAGGACGGGCAGGTCAGTAGCTATGGGTCCACAGAAGTTTCCCCCCAAGGGGGGTTTTCCTCTCCTGTGTGCTAATGGTCACACTCTCCGGAGTTGGAGGAGATAATCATTCAATAATCGTTTGATGCTTATTATTTTGGACGGGATATCTTTCTACTCGACTAGGCAGCCTTCCTACGGTGGGATACACAGTAAAGCCAAAACAGCAAGTCTTATCAACTTACTCACCTGCTTAAACAGTTAAGCACTATTTATTTATTTTATTTATTGAATTTTGATGACCGGGTAGGCCCACTGGGCCCTGAAGGTCCCTTTTTCAGGGGCGACCCGAGAATAACAATACAAGTATAATTAAACAGTAGAATATAAGCAGATACAGGTTATCATGGGTATACAGTATTCTATGCCTATACTAACCAGTTTATAGATACTGTAACCACTGACTTATTCAAATCTACGGAAGTATCTAAGCACTTATCAGTTCCTACAACTAATACTGTGACAGCATTGTCCTACTTCTGTTGGCCTCTGTATCCAAGCACAACTTACATTAAACTGCAATATGAAGCAGAAGTACTGAGCTATGAACCACACATAATTTAAAGGCATGCCTGTAGTTATGTGGGGGAAGAGCTCCTCCCCCACACACTACTTAAACTAATTTACTAAAGGTGCTCTGCTTAGAGCGAGTCACACTCACCCTCCATCCTCCCCTTATGCCTCCTCCTCCTTCTCCAGTGCTCTTATCCCACCGGGCGGGGGTGATATATTTCTACTCGACTAAGCAGCCTTCCTATGGCGGGATACAGAGTAAAACCAAAACATTGAGTCTTATCAACTTACTCACTAGCTTAAACAGTTAAGCACTATGCCTATGCTAACCAGTTTACAGATACTGTAACCATTGACTAACTCAAATCTACGGAAGTATCTAAGCACTTATCAGTTCCTACAACTAATACTGTGACAGCATTGTCCTACTTCTCTTGGCCTCTGTATCCAAGCACAACTTACATTAAACTAAAGTATGAAGCAGAAGCACTGAGCTGTGAACCACACATAACTATAGTATATGTTTACTCAAGCGCTGAAGAGCACCCTTATGGTTGTAAGAGTGTCTCCCTGTGCATTCCTAAGGTTAGAGAATTGTGGACCTAAGAAGAACAGTTCTGGTACATCAAGCCTAGGCAAGGCAACACTAATGTACCCATTACAGGGCTCCTCAGCATTCCTATAAACATATTTCCCTTATACCTGCCTTCACCTACCTCCTGCCCTCGATGCACTGTTACCTCTAATAGTTCAGTCCACACAACTATGCATTCTGCGGCCCTTTGACTCTTCTTTGTTACCCCTCACAATCTCCCTCTCCCCCTCCCCACTCCTCCCACCTCTCCTGCACTTAGTTCTTTTTCTGTCTGTGTTCCTTGGGAGAGCAGGATGCTACACCTGTACGTGTCCCTTCTGCAACTCTGTTTGCTTTGTATATGTAACACTGTTTGATTTGCAGGTATCTGCAATGCTGCTTTTTGTACACTCTGATTGATCGATTGTTTTGAATTTGTTGTTGTATATCGTCCTACACTTATCTTTTCCATCTCTATTGCTTATTCCTTTTGCTGCACATGACACTGCCTTGTAATTGTTGTTTTAATCTGTTCTCCTTGTACTTGTACACCCTAGGTCCACCTCGAAAATGAGCTTTGCTCAATGGTGTTCGCCTGGTTAAAGATTTTGATTGATGGACTGATTGATTTCAAATCGTATTATCTACAATATATTTAAAAAAAGTGATTTTTTTTTTAGATTTAACAAATCTTACAC
The DNA here is from genome assembly GCA_016271365.2 of Neoceratodus forsteri. Taxonomy (NCBI): domain Eukaryota; kingdom Metazoa; phylum Chordata; order Ceratodontiformes; family Ceratodontidae; genus Neoceratodus; species Neoceratodus forsteri. The sequence continues at coordinate 212,786,113 of CM057458.1, read as the reverse complement.
CTTCCCCATTCTGTAAGTGAGGCATTTGAATTTTTAACCCTTTCAGTGCCAAATATATTAGGAATGTACTTGGATTCCGGACCTACTGTATATACACTGTATGCCTGCTGCTTTATTTTGTGTGAGAGGTCCCATAGTTGTTATGAGAGGTACACACATGCAAGATAATCACCACTGCTGTCAGACTCAGTAGTTATAGTTTATAATAACAAAAACTTGCCGGTGCAGCAGGTAGCGCTAGACTATAACACTGACAACCCAGGTTTGGCAGCGAATCCAGGGTGTCAGAGGGCCAGATGAGGGGAAGAGGATCCAGTGTCCACAGGAATGCTCTCCTCCTCCTCCTCCTCTGGGGGTGGGAGCCCCATGCTTGCCTGGCCCCTGGCAGAAGTTAGGGGGAAAGGCAGTCCAGACTAGGAAAGTCAAGAGGCATGACAGACGTTGTTGCTCGTCATACAGGAGCGTGTGACGTGTACTACGGCATCACTGCATGCCACGCTTCCCCAGGAACAAAAACTGGAGAAAGAGTCTGGTGGCAGGATGAAGAGAAATGCCTGTAGGCCCCACAATTGACCAGCTTGACACACCAGCCCAAATTGGATCCATTCGTGGCAGGCTTGGGGAATCACCATGGGGGGGCAAGCCCTTGGGGAAGACAGCCAGCAGATAAGTCTCAGCAGACACGGGGTGATGGGGCTGGGCTGTTCATTAGAAGGAGGGCCAACGGGGCAGGAGAAGAAAAAAAAATCATTTCAATGTTTTGGTGATAGGGTATGGTGTTAGTAGTGCTTATGTAACTGTAGTTTACTTTTTTGGCTTTTCTCTATTGCCACTCTTGACAGGTAAGCCGGGTAGTGAGTAGGGAAGAGAAAGCCCAGCACCAAGCGTGAGTAGAATGCTGGAGAAGGAGGAAGCAGGGGTGAATGGTGGGTGTTTCGCAACATGCTAAATGGGGAACTGCCGTGGGAGGCTGCCTTTGTTAGGGGTGTGGGAGGCGTTATTCCCCCACATTAAACCTCTGGCTTTAGCCCTCCCATTCAGTGTTTTGGTGACTAGAGTATGGGGTTAGTAGTGCTTATGTAACTGCAGTTTACTTTTTGGCTTTTCTCTACCCCAGCCTTGGTAGGTAAGCTGGGTAGTGAGAAGGGAATAGAAAGCCCAAAATGATTACCTCCCTCAACCCACAGAGAATATGGCTAGTGGCACGCAGGAGAGGAAAAACCTCCAGGTGGAGGAAACCTCTGAGGACCCATAGCTACTGATCCGCCCGTCCTCAGGGCAAACAAAGAGGAGATGTTCCTAGGTTCCTACAACCATAATCTAATTCTAAGTATGATGAAGTTCGGTTTGTAGCGATGACGTTCCATCTACAGAGTTTGTTGAATGATGCGTTCTGGAAGGTCAGTCCTGACGCCAAAGAGGCAGGTCCATTCTGAAGGAATGTCCGGATCTTGAATATGGATTAAGTCCAGCTGGAATATGGGTGAACGCAGTTCAGGATTCTAATGTGATATTGGTTGATATTCAATGGGGTTGCAGAATCAATGTGAGAATGAAGAGCATGAGTTGATTAAATGAGCTGCCAGACTGTAAACTGTGGGAAGTATGATGAGTTATGAAATCCTTAAAGTAATCTGTCAGATTTGTAGAGAGTGCTGGCAAGTTAAAGTGCTTAGTTCCTTTGGAGAATGTGAAATGGACCAGACATTTGCAATGTTCTCGGAAGAGCCTGATCTCGGTACTGATTGAGAAAATGCAGGAATTGAAATGGCTAAATGGTGGAGTAGTAGAGACTTTGACATCCAGATTAGGGTCTCATGGCTTGGGGTTCAGCAATGTGCAATAATTCACTGTGAAGGCATTTATGGAGATGATCAAGGATTTGGACAGACACTTTAGGTACCTGGTGGGGGGGTAATGTTGAAAATTTCAGACTGATGAAGGAAGGGTGGTATGCTGTAAAGATGGTAACTGGGTATCGATAGGAATAATTAGAAAGTTCAGTACAATACGTTCGAGGGTTGAATAGAGTTATGGTTACTATAATGAGATTTGCATAGGCTCATATTCAGGGAGGACTGCTAGTGCAAGATGGTGGATATGGGTATTGCTGTGGTTTAATTGCCTGTAACAGGAGCTTAAAGAAAGCGTCCACTGTTGGGCCCTCCTCATGTGATGTGGCCCGATTAGAGACAGTATAGAATAGTTAAAAAATAACTCATGTCAAAGTTATTTCAAATTGTATCTGGTTGATCCTGCCCCCTCTTGCCCCGACTGTTAGGGTGAGCCTCTCACGTCATCACTCGGTGTCTCGGGTGATCGCTCATGGAGGTCAGCATTCAGAGACAGATTTTTAACAGTTTGTTTTGGGAGCCTGAGTTATACTGACAATATTGGCCACAGGCCTGCCAGCGGTCTGGTGGTACAGGACACTCACTATAACTGAGCTGTTTAAGATTTGGCAAAACAGATTACTATATTGCCAACTCTTCAAACAGTCTGCCTAGAATCAATGAGCCCCTGGCCACTCGAGCCCAAGTACCGACTGGCAGCGTACTTGTTAGCCAATATTTGTATCAGACATGCCAATGAATGTCCAGGCTCCAAACCAGAGCTATTTTACAAAGGAGCCACATATTAGGTATACAGATGCCCCCGACTGCTCCCTGCCTGAAACGTCATCACGGGGACAGTCACGGGTGCTTGTGGGCGTGGCAGGGAGAGCTCTGCTTTTTAAAATGCTGGGGCAGGATCAACCAGATATAATCTGAAATAACTTAGACACGAGTAAGTTATTTTTTAACTTTTTCTACTGCATCTACTAATCGGGCCCCACTTCACATGGAGGTGGGGCCCGACTGTACGTGGATGTTTCCCTTTAAGTGGCCATGGTGGCTTTGCACTGCAGAGGCATCCCATGTCTGAATGCTGTGGGAAGCTTGTGAACGGGTCTTTGAATAAGTCTATAGACTGATGTGGCAAAGGGAAGCTGAGAGCAAGCGCAGAATGCAATGGGTGCCAAGCATGGTTAGTCAGAGGCAGGATTCTTGAGGTGCATAACTGGGATAGTAAGACAGCTAGGTCAGTTGCGGATGTGCAGATTGAGGAATCAGTGGAAGCCTGCTTTCGGTGATGTATTAGCTAGAGGGAGTATGGGAGGCAAATCCCAATGGATGATTTAGAAGGACCGCTGGATGAGTAGCTGGCATGATTTAGGGTAACATGATGAAGAGATGTAGATAACTTTATGAATTATGGTGATGTCCAGGCGGAGCCAGGGAATATTGGCTTGAATAGAATAACTTTAGCAAGGCAGCTAGGCACCAGATCCAACAATACATTTGCTGGGATAGTAGCTGTAGAAGGTCTTAGAAACATCCAATGGCTATTCAGGTAGTACAAGTCGAATAACCTGGTCAAACTGAGTCAGTACTTATAGGAGAAGACTGTGAGGAGAAGGTATAATGGATGATGCCAGTACTACTATAAGGCATCCTACAGTTCCTGTTATCTTTAACAGTAATAGTTATTATGGAGTTGGTACATCTCAGAAGGAATTAGGGTTACATTTCCAGGTAAGAAGATAGGAATGAAGGAGACGCCATTAAATCTTGGATCCTGTGAAGACATGGGAGGTAGCTATGCTGATACTGGTTGAATTATAGTCTAGTTGAACGGGATTCCAGAAATGGGTCTTGGGGAGGTTATTGGGAAGTACTGATGATTCTATGATGATGTAAGAGTCTATAAGGCATACTGTTCAAGGGATGATGCTGGAAGAAGGTTTCCTCAGGTGATAAGAACAGGTACGCTGTAGAGCATTGGAAGGGAGCTGTTATGATGACTGGAGTAGGTGTATGGGACAGATGAATGGGTAGGAGTAGTTGATCAGGCAGGGATGCTGGATGTCAATAGTTGTAGGAATGCCTCAAAAAAGAGACACGGCAAACATGCAGGAGCCCCGAGCCACCAGGATGGCAAGAAGGAAGGCAGCAGTCCAAGGAAGGAGGGGAAAAAATCCAAAGCAGAAGACTACTGACTGAGGGATAGAGCTGGATAAGAAGATAGAGGGGCCAGGCAGTACTGACATCGGCAGGTGCAGGAAAGGTACAGAACTGGGGGCTAGTGCCACAGCATACCAGAACAGAATGCAGAAAAGCTGCAACAGGCCTTGGCTGGTGAAGCCATGTATGACCAAGAAGCAAAACCAGGTACAAGGTATTGTGAAGTTAGGGCATGATGTTCCCACCTCCAAAGGAGATGGCGAATGTAACATGTCGATAGCAAAAGGTATTGCACTGATGGGGTATGAGGTTCCCACATCCGAAGGGAATGGTGAACATAAATTGCTGATTGCAAAGGTGTAGCAGTGATGGGGAAGGGGTTCTCACCTCCAAAGGAGATGGTGAACTTGCATTGCTGACATTAAAAGGGCAGCAGCAATGCGTAGAATGTTCCCACCTCCAAAGGAGATGGCAAACTGTAATAGTCGTTAGCACGATGCAGCAGTGATGGGGAATGGGTTCGCACCCCTGAAGAAAATGGCAAACTAGAAAGACTGATAGAGGGAAATCACTGGAATCATTGCTGGAAGACCACTGAATGGGATAAAGGCAGTATAAGGTGCAAATTGAAGAAGGCATCAGGAATACGTCCTTGAAGATGAGCAAAAGGCACTGATCCAGCAGGAAGCAAGTGGAATGCGGGCAGACATGTCCAAGAGGACGGCAATAGGGAAATGCAGTGATCCAGAGCAGCATTGAGGCAGGAGATGGCAGCATGGAGTTGAAGGACTGAAGACTGGATGAGGCTGAGCTGGAAGGCAAGCCAAAACGATGCCCAGGAGCACAGAAAGAGGTGGATGACAGCAACAAGGAAGTCCAGGAGTCTGTCGGACTGAGTGGAGGTGGAGACAGAACAAGCTGGCAGGGTCCAAATCCAGAGCGGGAGGCGGCCAAGGCAGGGACAAGTACGTCGAGTCCATGGAAGTGCAGAATGTAATTGGGCAAGGTAGGATAGTGAAGACAAATGGGTACAGTGGTCCAGTTCTCGGAGGGAATGCAACAACCAGGCATCACGTATAGAATGCAGGCGGTGGAAACTGTAGATTGAAGACACAGGCACCCACGTCCGGTACTCAAAGTGAGCTAACCTTCACTCAATGCTATGCCAGGCAGACTTTGGAGACAGAGACTGTGGAAAGTTGACTGGGAGTATAACTGGTCGAGACTGCAGATAGAGGAAACAGTCTCTCATCCCGGTAGACAGGAGAAGCCTACCTGCACTGCTATGCCTCAGTAGGCAGAGTTAGGGATGATGCCGTAGGACAACTGGTATGGGCTGAGCAAGGAAAGAGCAGCTAACTGTTGTGGAGGAAGGGGTAGGTAAACAAAAGAAGCAGGATGAAGGAAAGGGTAGGATAGTAAGTAAGGCAGGGAACAAGGAGATGAGCATATTAGGGAATAGGAAACCATCGAACACAGCAATAACATATATGGGGCAATGCTAAACAGTACAGGAAGGATATGGGAAGGAGTACCAAACTTAAACAGGACTGAGAAAACCACTTCAAGGGACCTAGAAGAGGGAGCGTGGAGGAGTATTACAGCATTGGTGGAGTATATATAGGGACTGGGTGTGCTAGAAGGGTATGAAAGACTAGGGCATAATAAGATAAAAATCAGAATGATGGTGGAGCAGGTTACAGTATATGAGTGCTGGGACTAAGAAATGGTAAAAGGGAAGAGTAGCACAGGTATCAAACATGAACTGCTAGGGAAGGTTGTCGGCAATGGCGTCTGAGCGCATTAGGTACTATAGAACATGCAGGTGCCAGACAAGGGTCAGACAGGGCACAGGATTATTAGAATATGAGGGATGTAGTGATGGAGATGAAGGGCCGGCATGAGGAGTAAGCAAGCCTAAAAAGAAAATGGAAGAGCAAAGGACAAGGGCAAGAATGAGGAACAGGAGGGGGGATGGCCTAGAATACAAGAAGATGGAGGAAGACACCAAACTCCGTAAGGACAAAAGTTTTTTTTTCTTAATGCAATCATCTCAGGGAGAGATGAGCAACAGTGGCAAGGAGAGGGGAAGTAACAGCATAGTCCTTGGTAAGCTGCAAGTGGTATAAAAATCAGACACAGGGAACTAAACTGAAAAGGAATGGGGACGCCGCATTGACTTGCTCAAAGGGACCATAAGCTACAGATACACTGCAATAAAGGAACGGTCCCGGCATGGAGAAGTAGAAGGGCGCTGTGGTCAGAAGTACTCTGATGTGGAGAACCTGTATGCAGTTCCACACAGACTTCCCAAAATGGCTGCAGAAAATGGAAAGTTGGTACAGAACATGAAAGAAAACCAATGAAGCAAGCAGCAGTCATCCTGAGGCACAAAAAGAGGTGCATAAAAATGGGGCATTCAGGAGGTAGGGTATATCTGACATGCACCATGCAAAGGTCCAGCAAAAGTCACAGCAACCAGCAGGTTGAAGGAAGAGCGAGCACACCCCCTGCAGCTGCCATAATCAGCGCAGAAGCCGCATGAGGAGCAAGGTGCATCCCAAGCATCAGGCAGTCTGGAATCGGCCGGGCGCTCCGAACAGGTAAGTAGAATGCCAGACACTGAATATGGAAGGACAGCAGACCACAGTCAAGGAGGACCACAGGCTGAGGAAAAAACAGCCACATGGGGGGCAGGGGGCGAAGGAACCCAGGAGTCGCAAGCCAAGCATGGGGGAGGATGGCAGACCCCACAAGCACTGAGGCAGGTTGGGAGTGGTGGAGACAAACCAGAGGGGGGAGAGAGAGAAAAAAGACTGAAGAAACAGGAGACAGAGGAGAAACAGGGCAAGAGGGAAGGAGCGAGAGCCAGGGAACAAAGAGGAGCGGAGCGGGGAAATGGTGTAGGAGGGGAGGGGAAGCACAGCAGCACAAGGAAAGGGAGAATGGCAAAACAACACTAAATGGGAGCAAAGCGTACAGGGGGCACAAAACGGGACAAACAAGGGGGGAAAATAAAATGAAGGAATATAGGAGGGACAGAGTGAAAGGAAAGCAGCAAAGGAGGAAGATGAAAGGGGAAGAAGGCACAGCCCACGAGCCATGCAGGAGCTCAGTGCTTGCAAAGGGGTGGAGGTTCACAATGCGCTAAGCGGGGTACTGCTGTGGGAGGCTGGCTTTTATTAGGGATGTGGGAGGAGCTGTTTGATGAACCTCGGGCTTTAGCCTTCCCCCAAAAATTAATTTTCCAAATCTGAGACCTAGGATCACTCCATGCTTATGGTGAGCAGAAGGCTGGAAAGTGCCCCATCAGATGCTCCCCTTCTCTGGGGCAGATGGTGACTGAGTGGCTTTGACATCAGATTACCTCCTGGCGGCTCGGGTGGCACAGTACAATGTCTGTCATCAGGTGGGAGGAGTCTGGTCACTCTGCAGAAAGTATGCCATTGTGTGCTTCTGCACAGACAGCAGGCCAACTGGAGAGGTGGGGGTTATTACATGGGAGAAAACCAGGAAGCCCATGCACAGATGAACACCTCTGCCTCCTTCATTGTATCGTAGTACCCAAGTTAAGTATTTATATTTATGTTAACAATCAAAATAGAGCCAAACTGAAATCCTGGTATTACAGAGATACGATAATGCTGCAGGAGTCCTTTTACTCCACTGATGTCACCGCATATCATGTTGGTAACCATTTGATGCGGTACTCAAGGGGCAGTTTAAGACTCGGGTCGGGGACTATTTGTTGACATTTTCTAAATTTGTTGAAACAGAATACACTTTCAGAAATATATTTTACCATCTGACATCTACAATTTGTAAACAACATGATTAGAAAGCATTTTGTTTTTGTTTTGAGTAAAATTAATTGGAACAGTTTTAGGGGTTAAGGTGTCTCATGGAATTTGCCTTCTCACACTACCAAGTGGTGTGAGTTTGTCAACAGTTGATACTCAGGAGTGCGGGTGACCTGTTGTAGAGTGAACTTGCCCAGTGAACAAAAACATAAATGAATGAATGAATAAATGGGCCCAGTGTTGCAAAGGGCTAAGGCACTGGGTGCCTTACCTCCTACCATGCTGACAATCTGAATTCAAGAACAAGCTCGGGTTACGAGGTTTGTCGGGGCGGGGGGATGAGGTCTGTCAGAGAGCTCTTCTCTCCCAGAGTGGGGAGGCATACCAACCCAAACCCTGGCTACCACCAGGTGAAGGCCTGGGGTAGCGCCAGTGCTCAAGTGATGTAGTAGGGAGGGGTCGCAGTTCCATAGGGGGCATGCACCTCCACGTGCACACGCTTATGTGCCACCATACCGGGACAACCAAGGGGAAAAAAGCAGAAAATGGTCGGCACTGGCTACATTAGTTCCTAACCACGTACTCCCATCCCGCATCATCACCTGGACCACCAGCCCAACACTGGATGAAAGCCACAGAGCGGGGGAGAAAGCTCTCTCCTCCTCTGCTGTGGGGGGGCAATCCGTGAGGGTCTTTGGGCACAGTGAATCTGGGGGAAGTGGGTGCCAGGCAGACACAGGGCTCAGAGCCCACCTGCATCGATTGGCTGCCAGAAAAAAAGCTTCATGAAAAAAAAAAAAAAGGAATGAATGAAAACAGATTGGACAACTGCAAATTTAATATCAGAAGACTGCAAAACAACAAGCATTGCTTTAGATACCTCCATAAGAGACAAGTTAGCATTTTTTAAACTTTTTAGTATTCGATGCGTTTAACAGGCCTAAACTGGTCCCAAAGGTAATCTCCTGCCTTTTAAGAGAAAGGCAACATTACACACATGCTGTGTTCTGGCAGTATTCCTGCTCCCCTCCTTAGTATGCCACCCTGTTACAGTTTTGGGCATCTCCACACATGGAAGTTGTTTACTACTGCGAGCAGGTGGGTGGTGCTAGGAGGTAACAGCTCTGATGACAGAGGTGCTTGCAGACCATACTGCACGCAGTGGGGAAGGTCCACACAGGAACGCCAAACTCGAGCAGCATTATGGCGCTGTACTGCCTCAGCAACCTAGTGTGGACTAAATGGCTTATAATTACTGACCAGGCGCAATTACACCCAGATAACTGTGGTGTAATACGCTGTTATAACCACTTGTTAGAACCGTGAGCGCGAGACACCAGAGACATGTAAATCAAACAGCAGCAGCATGAGAGCGCTCTGTGAAAACCAACAAATCAATCACCGAAACTGACACCAACCATTGAAAACACTGCAGCATAATTCAGTCCCTAGACTCCTGGTCAGGCAGCGAAGCAGGGACCACACATGAAGGAAACCGAGACAAGAATTTAAAATGTTTTTTACCACCTCATGCCATGCAGTGGGGCTGAGGAACAGAAAGTACTAGGTGCTCAGTGCTAGGCAGGTCAGGCCAGTGCTGAAAACAAACTAGAGGTAGGGTATACGGGCAGCCTGGATGGGCCTAGTGGTCCTTATCAGCTGTCAATTTCTACGTTTCTAGAGGTCACTAAAGTCAGCAAGTACAAAAAATAAAGTATGTGTAGGGATGTAATGGGTTTGCTCCCATTCCCATGGTTTATAAGGCATCACACACCTTGGGTATATGTAAAAATAATTACACCCCCAACACTTACACTTTATTCTCTACATTTAGTTATTTATTTATTTAGTTAGGTATTTTGATAGCCGAGTATGCTCACTGGCAGGTGGGACAAATCAGTTTGGAGCTGGTGGTCAGTTTGGCCCTAGTTTTCAAAATCTGACTAGCTGAATCAATATTTTTAGTTGCTATCCTTTTTAAGGGCTCAAAAAAATACCTTTGTGGGTAGGTAGCCAGTTGACCAGTAACTTTCAAAATCTAATAGCCAGACCATTTCTTTTAGTGGCCATTAGCTGCCTGGCTACCCAATTTTGTCCCACCCTGCTCACTGGACCAGGTCCCTTTCACGGGAGCAACCCACGTGCAAGAAACGATGACAAAAATACCAAGCATCAAGTACCAAAAGTGAGGAAATAAATAGCACGAGGAGAATACAACAGAGGATACATACACTGGATTCATCAGAAGTACTATACAGAGGAACGTATACCCATCCCCTGTTCCCCGAAGGTCCCCCCATCCCCTCATACACATAGGAAACACACATATCACCGCGTCCTGGCCAGAGCTGTGGTCCTCCTTCTACTCTTAACAGGCAATATACATCCTAACCCAGGCCCCACCCAGACCAGCCCATCAGGTGGGCCCCCCGGTCTGAGTGTTGCCTCCCTAAATATATGCAGCATCTTGAAAAAATCTGACACCCTCCAATGCTGGGTCATGCTGCACAAACCAGATGTCATAGCACTGGTGGAAACCTGGCTATCAAAATCCACCCCTGACTCCTTTGTCGCCCTCCCTGGCTACACCCTATACCGGGAGGATCGTGTACGCAAACGCGGGGGTGGCTGTGCGATTTATATCAGGGATTCTCTCACTGGTCAAGCACTCCCTGCCCCGGCCCTGGCAAGTGGGGCACAGGCTCTAACCCTTAAACTTACTCCAGACCCCTCCAGGGGCCCCCTTTATCTCACATCTGCCTACATTCCAACAAAGAACCATAACCCAGCACTATTATCTTTAACTGATTATCATGCCACCCTCCCACATAGGGCTGAACAAGTCCTTGTGGGGGACCTCAACGTGAACTGGCTCAGCCCCACCTCCACCACCACCCGGGACTCCTTTGCTGCCATTGTTCTGACACAATTAATCTCCCAACCCACAAGAGCAAACCCTAAGAGAGGTACCAGCGTCCTCCTAGATGTTATCACCAACCGCCCCAAAAAAATTCTGGACATCCAAGTCCTCCCTGACTCACTCAGTGACCATTCCCCTATCCTATACCATTGGGTGACCACCTCGCCACAACCCACAGCCCAGCACACGCTTCGCCAGCATCTCAGACCAGGTGGGCTGAAAAACCTCAGGCAATTTCTTGCCCAAACAAACTGGTCTCCCATTCACCACGCTCCTGATATAGACACTACCCTTGCTTTCTTTTCCCAAACCTTTAACAAAGCCTGCGACCTCTTCGCACCCCTCACGGCTGCCCGAACCAAAAAACATAAAGTGCCCTGGATTACTCCTGCCCTATTACAGTTGCTCAGGCTTAGGGATAACCTATGGTACCTCGCAACAGAAACAGGCCGGCCGGCTGATAGACAGGCCTACAACGCCACGCAGAATAAGTGCACCTGGGCCGTCAGAAAAGCCAAGGCCGACCACTATCAAGCCACCCTCACCTCGTCCTGGGAGTGTGCCCGAACTTTTTGGGACAATGTCAAACAATTGAACGGGAGCACACGCTCCCCTCCCCCGTCCCAGATCACCATTGGCAGCACTACCATTACGGACCCTACAAACATTGCAAACTACCTCAACACATCCTTTACGGACCTCAGCTCTATCCTCCCCAGTAATTTCTTTGACCACCACCCTCCCTACCGGTCCCAGCCCCCCGACACCCTAGTTTCTACCTTCGTAGGGTAACTGCTCAGGAAGCTAGACCCTACCTGATCCGTGCACTAAAAAGCAATAGTCCCAGCGATGACTCCGTGGACCCCAGCATTCTCCGGCTGGTGCTGGATCAGGTCCTTGCCCCACTCACCAGCCTTTTCAACAAATCCAACTGCCTGGGGCAATCCCCTACTGCATGGAAAACTGCCATTGTTACTCCCATTCACAAAGGGGGTGACAGGTCCTCAGCCGGGAACTGCTGGCCTATCTCCATACTCCCGCCCCTCTCCAAAGCCCTTGAAAAACTGGTTGCCACGCAAATCACTAAGTACCTGACCAAACACAACATCCTCTGACCTGAACAGCATGGTTTCTGTGCAGGACACAGTAGAGGCATGGCACTAGTTGAATTTTCAACATTCCTACACACATTCCTGGACTCTGGCTCCCTAGCCAAGGCAGTGTTCATCAACCTTTCTAAGGCTTTCACCACTGTCTCCCACTCGCCTGGTGCACCAGCTATCTGCCCGCTCCCAATGTGTCAGAATTAATGTAACACTTTCAAAAACGTGTCCCATCTGCTCAGGGGTTCCTCAGGGCTCCATCCTGGGACCCCTACTCTGCTCGCTCTAGCTTAACACCCTGCACGGTGCATGTTCTGGGAAAATGCTGCTGTATGCAGATGACGCCATCATCTTTGCCACCCACCGTAACCCTGCCTCCCTCCAGGGCTCCCTGGAGCTTTCTTATAATGATGCCGAAATCTGGTTTAAAGAGCACAGACTGGTCATAAATCTCAAAAAAACCAAAACAATGCTCTTTGTCCACCCCCAAAACAAAGCCAGCAATTTCCCACTCCATATCCTCCCCTGCTCCAAACAGCCACTAGAGCAAGTCCACTCCTACAAGTACCTTGGGGTCACCTTTGACTCAGCCCTCATCTACCACACCCACATTGATGCACTTGCTTCAGCTACCAATGTGCGGCTAGGTATCTTATACCGCTATAAAAACTGTCTTCCCCCTGCTGCCCTCTGGCTTGCGGTGACATCCTCTATATTATCCCTGGCTGACTATGGACTACCGGTCTACGGTGCTGCCGACACAACTGCCCTCAACGAAATCCACCTCATCCTAAACAAGGCGTGCAGGCTAATCACTGGGGCCCCAGGCTCACACATTCGTGCCAGCTCTATGGTTTGGCAACATTGCTGAACCTAGACGATCGAATGCGATATCAAACATGCCTAATAGCAAAAAAAACTCTTCTAGGGCTATCCCCACCTGGGCTGACTGCCTTCCTCCACCTAGCCCAACCCTTGGTCTGTACACGGACCTCCTGCAAGACCACTTTTCTGGTACCAAGATCTAGGACCTCCCGTGGACAGAGGTCATTCCACCATAGAACCCCTTCCTGGTACAACTCGCTCCCTCTGCCCATCTCGGATGTCCCCACGATTTCCAAATTCAAAACTGCACACAGAAGCGAACTATTCAACACGCGTAGTTGCACTTGTATAATCTGAGGCGCAACCCTCTGTGCCCTGACAATGCCCACTGGGCAGCATCCTTACCGCTCCTCTTTAAATTCCTACCCCTTTCTGTTTGTACTGCCATTATTCCTGTTGCTTGCCCTTTCTCTGTGCAAGTATGTACCTCTTCTGATTAAACTGTTTCTGCTCTGTTGACTGCTCATACTGTCGTACTAATATGCGTCACTGTAACCAAACTGGCTTCTCTGTATAATTTGTCTTCATCACATGCGCTTGCTATCTATGTAACCCATATCCTGGAACTTAAAATGCTTGTATATGTATTTGTCATGTTCTTAAACACATGTGCCTGCAAACTATGTAACCTATATCCTGGAACCGAGAATGCTTGTATTTGTATTTGTCCTCTATGTAACGAGGTACCTTTGGAAATGAGCCTCTGGCTCAAAGGTTGTAAACTGATGTGCAAATAAACATATAAACAAACATGAAAGAACAAAAGATCAGCTCTAGGAGCATGCAGACCACAGCACTGGAACTAGAGCAGCAACTGTCCACCACCTGCAACACTGCACATGCTGCAGGTTAGTGTAACAGTGGCTACAGAGAGAAGTTCACAGTCATAGTCGCATTGGCCAGTTCTGCAGCATTCAGCTAGTATTTTGCCAATCAATGACAATTTCCACATATTTTGAGGAAAAGGAAGAAAGAAAAACCTTGCTCACGAGGAGTCAAATTGTTTGGATAAATCCCCGAGTCTAACACATTCGTAGTTCCTATCACTGGTCTGAAGCTATCAAGTATTACAAGTCTTGGAGGTGGAAAGCTATAAACCGCTTTTCTTCCATCTGTGAAGAAAGCAATTTACAGGTTTCAACCTCCAATTCACAGAAGTCAGTGCAGAATAGTAGACGCTTTGAGATAGCACACAATTTTCTTATTAGTCTTCTATTTAAGTGTCAGATCAAGCATTTCATTTTAAATATGTGCATTGAGACTCCAACTGGCGTGCAACTTTCTCTAAATTTTTCAGGCGGTTGTGTAGATTTTTTTAAGGATTATGTGGCCTAAACATTCTATTTATATGGTAATTGGGGGTTGAGATGGATTTCGAACATCAAAGAATTCGCTTTCTGACTTTTGCACAGTGTGTATATTTATAACATGAAAGAAAGACCTTCCAAAAATGGTATGATAGTGAAACTAATATAATGTAGTGCAGAAAATGTAGATAATGTTATGTGACCTATAAATGTTTTCAGAAAAGCCTCTGTCAAGCATTACTTACAGCAGCACTGCAGCCAGCACATCGGAGCAATGGTAGAGCTACTGTTTGCAACACCAGCAACTTCGGTTCGGGAACGAGCTGAGGTCGTTGGAGACCAGCTGGATGGAGGATGACTGAGGCATGCCAGGGTGGGAAGGGTGGCCGCTGTCTTTGTCACAATACTGCCACTTGGGTGACCACAGGTGCTAGTGCAGGGGACATATGGCAGAGGGCAGGAATGATGTTGGCTGGAGTCTGCACAGCCACGCACTGCGTGCACATATGCTTGAGCTCCCTAAAGTACCGATGTCCTCGGGGGATGGGAACCAATGAAATACAGAATTTGTCACAAGAAAAGAACCGTTTGGCCCACCCAGTATTCCCAGATGGTCCTTGCCTAGTCTGTCTCCACAGACCCTAACTGGTCTTTTGCGACCCTCCTTTCTCCCTGCCTATTTACTAATATTCCCCTATGTCTACCCCATGCATACTTTAAGTCCTCTACTGTTTTCACCTCCCCCACTTCCAGAGGAAGGAAGGAAAGAAGAGGGGAAAGAACCCTTGGCATGATGCAGGATGCTGGAACACTGGCCCAACTGACTAGCGCTCTACCCTGGAGACCCTCAGAGTGGCCAGCTGGGAGAGCCCCACCCTGGGGGTAAGCTTGGGGGTTGAAAGGGGTAAGTTCTGGGGTGCTGGGCTAGGTGGCAGCCACCTAAGGAGGGCAGTGCCTGAGAGAAAAAGGCAGAAAATGAAAGGAAAAAAAATAAAGCAGCGGTACATCTCATGGTGAAAATGTTGACTAGTACCATGTTATACAAGAGTGCCCTCGTTTTCCTTTCCTGTAAGATACCCTTCTTCCCCGTTTTGGGTCTAGTACCTTTTTTTATATTTAAAATGAAAAAGGAGTGTTTCTTTTAGTATGCTATCCTTATGTTTTCATAGAAACACGGACATATAGAAGTTGACGGCAGAACAGGACTGCAATGACCATCCAGTGTGCCCATTTTTTCTACCTCAATTCTCAGTTGTGTTTTAGCACTCACTGTCCCACAGGGTAGGTGGGCTGTGTCTTTTGCACTGTAGTTTACCTTAGGCATAAAAAATATGATGTTACACTAAGTGGGAGTGCCAAAACAGCTGAGGAAAGTGATAAAAAACCTGGGAAAAGCCATATTAACAGAAGTGCTCCTTGTCATTACTTCAGTGTCACAAAAAGGAAGCCAACTCAAACTGGGGGAAGTCCGTTGTACAAGTCAAAAGAACAAAGGCATTTTAAAACAGAATAAACAGGTATGGGCAAAATTTTGGTATGTGCTTTCTTACTGAGGATATCTGCATGAAAACAGGATACCTGGTGTTTATCCTCCTACTTTCAGGAGGGCCCCATCTAACCACCACACACCTCCCAGCTCCATCACCCGCCACCTCCTGGTACCTAAATAGCCTCATTTGGATCTAGTCTGGGTGGCAGGCAGCTGGTCAGAGGTACAGAGCCTGTAGAGGGCCGTTCGCCATCCTGCTGTCCAGTGGTTTTCCACCATTCTTCTCCATTGGAGCTTGCCAACATCCAATGATGTGACATGTGTACAGTGGATCTGTCAGCAGCCTCTGGAACCCTGTGGCGGGCTCCGCTTGCACTACCATCCTGCCTACACTGGCTGGCAGTAAAAGAGCGGAGGATGGACTTCCCCTGTCCAGAAGTAGAGCAGTTCTGTAGGACATTCATCACTCGTACTGCAGTTGGTCCTTTGCAACCCAAGTCTATTTCCAAACCCAGGTAACAGGAGAAGCAAAAGGGTGCCCTATCCCCATGCAGTGATAGTGGAGTCTAAGGACACCATGCAGCTGCTTTGTAAATAGTAATTTACACATAACATACATAGCACTATTACCGCAGCACTAGGCATCATCATGCTGAACTACACTCAACTCCGCCCAGCCGCCACTACTGCATTCTCCTCTGCAGAACTCTGCACTGTCTCGTACCTATGCTGTGCTTTTTACAGGAAAACATCACGACACAAACAACTTCAAAACGTAAATGCTTCCTTTCCTTTTTATAGTTTACCATGCCACTAGAACATGTTCCTTTTTAATTTTTTTTTAAATAAGGGTGTGTGAAGGGAATTGCCCTCCAATTCTTACTCAGAAGTGGTAGTTTTATTTGGATTAAATTTCTATTTTTTGCTTAAAGTAGCCCCTACCACTGTTCACAAACCCCACTACCACTCACACATTTTTGGTTCTTCATTTACAGCCATTGTAACTGTGTTACAGGGGAGAGGGGAGGTTTAATGTGCACACCTCCATAACTGTAAGTGAAAGTGGAGGACTAAAGACCCCAACGTGCAGCTCAGATCAGTTTGTATTTGAGCCAGGCAAAGAAAGTGAAAGACTAAGGACCCCGGCTAGCACAGTGTTACATTAGTTTGCATTTGAGCCAAGCAGAGAAAGTGGAGGAGTACGGACCGAGGCATGAAAATCATGACAAAAAGTACATGTCCTCTCAAGCAAATAGTAAAAATACATGCCCAACATATTATTTACAAGCCGTTATTTTTTTATACTTCATTGCTCTTAAAGAGTTTTTAACAATCACTTCCTCTACCAGACTCCTCTCACACTGACTAGGCTAGCAGTAGGCAGCTCCTAAAAGAGGGTTTATGTTTTTTTTTTAGCTAGGTAGACTAGGTCCTCTTGTATACTGAGTCCCGCCTCCATCCTCTTTCTCAATCTGAGTTTGCTATTAGTCAGGCAATGATGCAGTATAGTTGTTTTTTTTTTTTTATATTTGTCGCTCCCTCCCCTCCTGTTAACAGCTGACAACTTTCACTCCCTCCTGCTCTCAGACCCCAACCCATACCATTTTTTCCCCCAATAACTAGACCATTAGCTCTTGAAAGAGTTCTTTTTCAATTTTCATTACCCGCTTCCCTCCTCTTACACGAGGCTGGCACCTCTCATTCCCTCCCACTCCCAAACTATTCTTTTTTTTAAGTAAAAAGAAATAGCTTTTTTTTTTAAAATGTGTATTTTATTCATTTTTAAATTGCATACAAATACAAATGTCCTGTGCAAGGAACGATGTAGGATATACATACAGACAAAAAAATAAATTGTCATTTTATACAAGAAAGGGTATCCCTTGCTTGATCTCATATTGGGAAGGCTAACAAGATGCTAAGAAGTGCAAAGTAATGCACCTGGCAAACAAAAAACCCAGGGGAAGAGTACACAATGGGGGGGTGAGATGCTAACAACAACAAAAATGGAAAGGGACCTGGGGGTAGTCATATCAGATGACTTAAAGGTGAGCAAACAATGTGAGAGGGCAGTAAGGAGGGCTGGGGGATACTGGGATGCATAGGGAGAGGCAGCACCAGTAGAAAACAGGAAGTTGTTATCCCTCTGTACAGACAGCTGGTGAGACCCCATCTGGAGTACTGCGTGCAGTTCTGGAGACCCAATCTCCGCAAAGACATAGACAGGATGGAGGCAGTCCAGAGGAGGGCAACTAAAATGGTGCAGGGTCTGCACCAGAAGACATATCAAGAGAGACTTAAGGAGCTTAATATGTATAGCCTCGAGGGAGAGGAGGGAGGGGGACATGATAGAAACTTTCAAGTACCTCAAGGGAATCAACAAAGTCCAAGAGGGTAGTATCTTTCAGAAAAAGAGGTGTGCAAGAACAAGGGGGCACAATTTGAAGATGGGGGGGGATGGCTCAGACGTAATGTGAGGAAGTACTTTTTCACGGAGAGGGTTGTGGATGCATGGAACAGCCTTCCTGAGGAGGTTGCAGAGTCAAAAACAGTGGTGGAATTCTAGAATGCATGGGACAGGCATAAGGTAATTCTAGGGGGTGGGGGTAGGAAGAAGTAGGCTGTTGGTTAGCTAGGATCTACAGCTTATCCATTAGGTAGGGAAATGGGCACACTGGGTGGGCCAAGTGGTCCTTATCTGCCATCAAATTCTATGTTTCTATGTTCTATTAATTATATTCCGACAATATTTCTCAATGCTGTGTAAGTTACAGCCCAGGAGCACATGGCCATTACTCCCTAAACATGAATCCAACCATATGGAAACGGAGTATCCAGCACACCAAAGGCTATTGGTGCCATGCGTACTGCATCTCCACATGTAGTACATTGATATTTATAGAAGTTCAGTCATTCTTTACCCTCCTACCACTCCTAAAACCCCATTAACATTATTACTGCATCAGGAGCTAGTAGCTACTAAACATTATGCAACATTAAAGCATTAAAACTGGTGTGCTTACCCCACTGACGCAGTCTCTATCTATTTCAGCCATTAAACTTAAACCATTAAAATATTTTGAATATTTAAGTAATTATGAATCCCAAAGAGAAAGTCAGACTATTATAAGTATCCGAGGCATAGTGCATAAAATATGCGTTTAACGAAAAGTCAGCAGGAGAAAGACAGAAAAGATTGTTCAAGTGTCCTCTTCTCCATCCTCAGTCGCAGAGCCTCTCATGTCTTTCTTGGCAGCCGCCGTCATCACCACCCACCTCCCTGTATCCGATGGGTCTGTAAAAATGTAAGTTGTACTGTCCTGAATAATCCTTAATTTAACCAGAAATTGGATAGTGTGCAGTATGTTAAGCTCTCGGAGCGTTGCTCGCACCCCATCAAATTTTCTGTGGAGTTGGGTTACATAGGATATCTCCGGAAACACATGGACCATAGTACTTTCAAAGGTAAGGGGCCCGTATCTCTTTGCCAGATTTAAAAGCTTATTCGCACTGTGCCGGCGACCCGGGTTCGGGAACGGACTCGGGCTGCCAGGGGCTGGCAGGGGGAAGGAAGGATTGAGCGTCCCGCGACAAGCTGTCCTCCCTTCGGGTGGGTGAGGATGCGCGGCTGCAGTGACACAGCGGAGGCTGGGGGGGCATGACAGCCGCCACTTGATGGACCGGGAGAAGCCGACGGACGCCTGCACTGCAGTGCGCTGACGCCATTGCACGCTGGCTCCAGGATACATTAAAAATACAAATTGGGACTCCACCTCTATGAAGCCCCTCCCGGGGTTCCTCCATGTCCGATCCTCCCAACCAGTTACAGGACCGCGGGTTGGGATGTGGAGAGTCAGCTCTCGGCCCCATCCTCTGGGGCAAGCCAGGGTGACCGGGGATGCCCTGACTGAAGCTATGGGGGGGCCTGTGACTAGGTGGGATACTTATGGAGTATCCCCCCCCCCAAAAAAAAAAAAGATTTAAAAGCTTATCTCTGATGCCCATACCATCTAGCACGACCATTAATACTCTGGGTAGCTCCACTGGTGGCTTTGATCGATGTGGGAGTCGATAAGAAGAAGAAGAAGAAGAAGAATCAGCATTTATATAGCGCTTTTCATACACAGTATCCCAAAGCACTTTACAAGCAATGTTAGACTGATAGTGAAGTGACTGAATGTGTGTAGACTGATAGTGCAGTGACTGAATGTGTGTTCTTCCCATGATGTTCTCCAATAGTTTCTCTATAAAACTTAATAAAGTTTTTTAGGATTAAGTTGCTGCAAATTATATATTTAAAGGTTTAAAATTATATAGCTAAGGAGCTGAAGTAAGATCGACTACTCAGCTCAGGCTCCACAGCGCCCCCCCTCAAAAAGAAATAGCTCTTAAAAGAGCTTTTTGATTTTATTTAAATAAAACTTTGATAATCGGGAATTGCTCCCTCTGAGCACACCACACATTCTGTCTCTGAAGAGAACATGCAACTGTGGCACTCTGAACAGAGAACACACAGCAATCGGATATGGAGGGTGCAGTAGGAAAGTAAGAAAGGACACGTGTCTCCAGTCAGCAACCCGCCTGACGCCCCTTCTAGTGCCATTACAGGCTGTCGGTCAAAGTTGCGACATAAGGAGGGGACTGTTGTTGCATCTAACAGCCAGTGTCTGCTGATGTCTCAGATGTCTGGTCCTCCAGCTGCCCCTCCCCCACTCCTTAGAATGATGCTGCGAGGACGAGCTAAGGTAAAAAATAAAAAACAAAAGGCAGTCTTAAGTTGCGTGCATGTGCCGCTATGGGGAGGAAAAGGGAAAAGTACTGTGATACCTTAGATGCCCCAGTGGGCAGGCACTAAGGAGTTGTATGTGTCCTTGGGGAAAAAGTGCCTGCCCAGGGGTACCTAAGGTATCGGAATTTCCAGCCCTGCTTGCACCTCTCCTGAGAGGTTATGTCAGTGGCTTGGAGACAGGATGTAGAAGATTGCTCACTCTCCGGAAGAAAATGGCAGACTGGTTCTTCTTAGCTACAATGAGCGCCGAGAGCAGGGCTTGAAATTCTTATACCTTAGGTGCGCCACTGGGCAGGCACTAAGGAGCTGTAGGTGTCCTTGGGCAAAAGTGCCTGCCCACGGGCACCTAAGGTATAGGAATTTCAAGCTGTGCTAAAGACCTAGCTAGCACACCTTGAGAGGAGCAGAACAGGTGTGGGCAGAATGGGACTAAGGACCCCAGGGAGCAGAGCGTGAGGTGAGCAGTTCCAGTACATTCAGAGAGGAATGCAGAACATAACATTTGTTGAAGTGTTATGTTATTATTACTGTGGGGTCCTTAGTCCTTCACTTGTGCCCCCAAGCTGCCTATCCAGCCTTGAAAACAGGATATTTGTCCCTCAGAGCTGATCTATTCCTACTGCTCATACCCCATCTGAAGTCATATTTCTCTGCTTGTCACATCAGTATCTGTTGCTGTGAATGTTCCTGTTCTATCACAAGCAGGGAATTATGGAAGGGAAAAACACCATAGGAACAAGGAATCTTTTTTCCCCATTCTTTATTTATGACCCCTTCTACACCACTGCCTCGACCTCCCTCACGGTCCCCTAGGTGTCTGGTTCTGCTGTACTCCGAACCCCTACAGCCTCCTACCTACATGGTGCCACAACTTCAATCCCTTCCCACAGCAGGGAAGAGGAGAGGGTCCCCACTACCTGAACAATCCTTTTTTTTTTTTTACCTTTGTTTTACCAGGAGAGACACATTAAGCTGAAAGCTTGTTTACAGGTGCAACCTGGGAGCAGAAGGAAGTTAAGTGACTTGCTCAGGGTCACACAGTATGCAAGTGGGGGCTGTGGGATTCAAACCCAGGCCTCCAGGTTTGCAGCTCAGAGCCTTAAACCACTATGCTATACTGCCTCCTTGTAAGGCTGGTGGCTGAGTTTCTGAGCCAGTCCCCTGTCAAATTCACTAGGGCCGTCATCCATCAGGCACTGGGGTCTTTGCTGGTTTTCTCCCCAGCCACATGGACGCAGGCACACGTGGGAGGTCCAAGGCACGTATGCATGCTGAAATGTGCTGGTACACCAGACTCCCAGCGTGCATCTGTCGGTTCCATGGCACCTCAGCTGCACTGTCACCTGTGGTCACCCAGATGGCAGTACAGTGGCAAGAATGACAAGTCACGCACCCTGAAGGAGGAGAGTGTCCCTTGAGACGCTCAGTCCACCCCCTCCGGCCACCCCCCCAATGATCCGAGCTCATTCCTGAACTCGGGTTGCCAGCATCACAAGCAGTAACGCTCTCGCTGCGTCGATGGACTGGCCGGGAACATAGAATCTGTCAGCTGAAAGAGACTGATGGTCCATCGAGACTGCCCATATTATACTACCGCACCCTCAACCTGGTGTTCTGGGGGGTTGTTCCCCTTGGCATCCCCACCCACAAGCCCCCCCATTCCCAGTTCCCCTAGTGGGATGCTGAGTCCTCTTGCTCTGTCCCAGCCATGTCTGAACCCATTCAGCATATCTACCCACACCACTTCTGCCGGCAATCTGTTCCACAGCTCCACCACCCTCTCAGTGACTAGAACTTCCTTACATCCCTCTCGAGTTTACCCCCAACCTCCACTTGTGTCCTCTTGTGATGCTTCCTTATGTCTAACATACAGGTTTTCACTATCCACCCTGTTTGTACCCCTCAGAAACTTAGACATCTCTATCATATCTCCCCTCTGCCATCTGGTCTCCGGCAAGTACATGTTTAGCACCACCATCCGTTCGTCATAGGATCAGTGTGCTGGCCCTTGATCATATCAGCTGAACAGGCACACTCTAATAGACAAAGGTCTTATCTGTGGAATTCTCTACCTCGTCAGGTACGAGATTACCTGACCGTCCAAAGTTTTAAAGCTGCCATGAAAACTTATCTTTCTAGCCTAGCGTATTCTGATTTTTAATGTCGCTGCAATATTTATTGGTTTTAACTTGTTGTATTTGTTTATTTTTTGATGTGTTTTATTTAGTACAAGCGCCTTGGTTTTCAGAAAGGCACTTCTTATAAATAAAGAATGACTGACTGATTGATCATTTTCATATACATATTCTGAATAATAAAAATAACAGGAATAAAAAACACAGTAACATCGAGAAATATAACATGAGGTGTGTCAACATATGATGTTTTCAAAGTTCGGGGGGTGAGCTGCTCTTAAACCCAGTCATTTTTGAATTAACATATGAGGGCAATGGGTGTATCAAGAATGAAAGTTTATGCTGCTAGACGGAGCACATACTCTTTTGTGTTGTTTTTCCTTTTCCAAGGGTAGAGTCTGGATGTGTTGTATTCAGTGCAGGTGTACTGCATGTTTACGATGGGAGTAGCATTTTGTCTGCCGCATGTCCTGCTTCTTGCTGCCGGCACTGAGAAAATTAATTTGACTGTACATAATGCTATTTAGTTTTCAGTGATTGTTCAAGCATGTTCAACCACAGAACAGGCATGCAGTAAACAGATGGATTAGCAAGTGTGTACGTAATTAAAGCTAACCCTTTAACTACAGTTTGATATATATTTAGTTAGATCATAAAATAGACCAAGACATTAAGGCTGCATAAAAAGGTTTACAGCACTCTGCTCAGAGAGAATTATGAAAATGGTAGCTTGCTTATTAAGGAAGCAGGTCTTCCCCCCCAGTCGAACATATTCCCAAATATTAATTTTTTTTCCAGGTCACTGATCCAGAGTATAAAAAAAACAAAACAAACAGATCTACATACAAAGACTCACAGTGCCAGTTCTGTTAACAGAATCCAAAATGTTGTATATACTGAGTATTTGGCTGGCATTTTTTTTTGGAGAATGTTTTTTTTTGTCCTTAATCTCCTTCTGTTATTTCAATATCCCTACAACAATTTTATCTTTAGTTGTTTGAGTCGCTGATTTTAGTCTTTTAATTTTTTGTTTCCTTTTTCCCTTCTATCATTCTGTTTTTTATTTCTGTATCTTCTCTTATAATCAAACCATCAACAAAAGCACTTCCTCAACACCTCCAATACTAAGATGATGTTAAACGCTTCTGTAATGTATCCAAAATTCTCTCTATCCACCAGTT